>CM035124.1:71533309-72133309 GCA_020205555.1 Panax stipuleanatus
TTAATATGTTTAAGATAATTTGAAGTCTTATATTATATATTATGTTGTACTTGGATATTACTTTTATAAGGAACGACATGATAGTTTAAAGTATTATACGTGTATGATATGTATGTTTGAGTTTAGGCTCACATATGTGGTTAGTTAGCAACTTAAGTTGTAAACTACGTTGTTAAGTTAAACTTAAGTAAAAGTTCAACGATTAAACGTAATGGTTATGAATTAATTTGTATTGTAAACGTAATTTAATATGTAGGATAATTGTGGAAGTGATTTGTACTTGTAAAGTGTAGCTTGCGCTTGAGGCAAGTTCTCTAATCCTTACTCTTTTATACTGTACAAGTTTTCTAAACTCAAACTTTACTTGAGCTATCTTATTGATTATACTGATGTGAGTTATTTGTATTCTTTATAAATTCCATATTGATACAAATATCTTATCAAATTTATTATTGAATTAACGTGACCTTGACTTAATCATCCAAGCAAGGTTTATCTATCTTTCAAATGCTTTAAGTTATTTCTAAAGCATGCCTATTTAATATGAAGTCTATTGTTATGACTTATACTTGGTTCATAATTCTTGAATTATTGAACTCTTAATTATTGTGAGTCGATTCAACTACTCCTTAGTTGATGATAGTTGAACTCCAAATTTCCTTTAAAGCTTATCCAAACCAAACTTTCTTTGGTACGGACTTGTATCAAATACTGAGATGAACAACCCTATTTATTAGGGGGGTTACTACACAAAAGCATTAAGATATTTGTGCATAATACATGGTACGAAGGGTTGATCTCCCTAAGTACAAGTTAAGAGTCTATAGTCTAAACGACTGTTAAAGGTTTTAAATAGAAATGTTTATAACCTAGGATATAGTTCAAGATCTTATGACCCTTAGATGATTTTAATATTCAAATTCTAAATGTTGATGAAAGAATTATTATTCAATTCTTTATTGTTGATGAAAGAAAAGTTATTCAAATCTTCTGAAGTTATTCATTATGTCATCAGTATTAATATTGTTATTCCAAGTGAGCTTTTGTTTGCTCACTCTTGCAATTAAATAACCCTTGCAGCTAAAGTCGAGATCGTTGACGTATCGTCAATGAGTAAAGCAGAAAGGCAAGATGAACAAGTGAAGACTTGTTTATATTATGGTTTATGATATGTAATAAGACTTTATGTTATGATATTTTATTTTCGCACTTATTGTTTATGTTAAGGTTTGAAAACCCTGGGATTTATTCGATTGAGTTGTAATCCTTTTATAAGGAAGATTTTTATTTAATGATAAGGTTGTAATTTCTTTTGCATTCCTTATTATTGGGCAGTAGTTGTATGTTATATTTAGATAGTGAACACCAAATCATGTGGAATCGAAGTACCCGGATTTAGGGTTTCACAACAGGTCAGCCCCAGTCTCAAACCGGGAAGTACAGGTCAGCCCCGGTCTCAACCCGATAGGTATAGATCAGCCCCGATCTCAACCTGGGAGGTACAAGTCAGCCTCGGTCTCAACTCGGGAGGTACAATCAGCCCCGGTCTCAAACCGGGAAGTACAGGTCATCCCCGGTCTCAACCTGGGAAGTTGAGTCAACTTTAGGGAACAAACCTGAAGCATCATAACATCTCCGGAGAAAAACCTGGAGCGACCAAGTCAACCTCAGAGACAACACTGAGGACAAACAGACTTAAATGAGATCCAAGTCTTGGAAAAAACCCGAGGAAGTCAGCCGAAGGCCATGCCGATAGTAAGGGCACCCTCGGGAGGGGTAAAAAGGTCATTTTACCAACTCCAAGCCGGTTCAGTGAAACTCAAGCTGATTTGATGCCACCAAGGTCAGAACAAATCATAACGATGATTCCGAGTGCAAACAGCGCAAGGCAGCTCAACGGACAATTTACGGGGAATAAAAGACTTGGTTATGAACCCGTCTTCTTGGACCCAAAAAATGTTTTATCCCATGTCATTGTGACACTCTCGGCGAGGGCTTTTCGGAAAGGTATCGCACGCCTCAAACGGACGCTCCGATCAAAAGTTAGAAAGTTTCGACTTTGACCTCGCGTTACTCGGAGTGCACGTACTTTGAGATATCAGAACTAGCTACGGGGCCCATGCCACGTGGAGCCGCACCTCTACCTATAGCTGCCGTAGGTAGAGTGTAGGCTCCCTAGCCTATATATAGAGGTGCACCCCCCTCTCATTTCAAGAATTTAAAAACTCTCCGAACCCTTACTCGTTTGGTTTTTTGTCTATTTTATTGTCTTCTAAATCCAAATTTTTTCACTCTAATATGTAGATATACCCACATACTACGACATATCAGAAAATAACTAGTAGACTCGAACGTTGATAGCCTACGATTTGGCAAAAAACCCGTGTAGCAGTCCATTGTGAGTATTTTATGATCAACAAGTCAATACTACTTCATTGCACTTTTATATACTTGGATATCAAGTTTAGTTTTCTAAAAATACCTGGAACTCAGTTCTGTGGCCGTTTTTATCAACTTTTGGTATATTTTTGTACATAAACGCATTTTCTGGCATTTTTACAACTCAGATTGACGATCCGTCGTTTCCAGCAGCTTTTAAATACTAATATCTACGTTTTGAGCAACTTCACCGGACTGGGTTATCTTCCCAGTCCGGGTGGCTTTTTTTATATATATTTAACTATATATATACTAACTTTTCAATTCTGTCAAGCCCGGATGTCAAATTCGAGGCAGTTTATTGCTTTTATATATAAATATGCATATATAAGCAACCTTCACCACACTGGGTTACCTTCTCAGTCTTGGTTGACTACTTTTATGTCTATATATATATATATTTGTATTTTAGTTCGGTTTGGATTATTCTGTAGCCTTTTTACTGCTTTTATAAATATTTATGCATATATAAGTAGCTTTCACCACACTAAGTTATCTTCCCAGTCTTGGTTGACTACATTTCTGTACATTTACATTTCAGTTTGGCCTGGATCATTCTATGACCTTTTTACTACTTTTATATATATTTATGCATATATAAGCAACATTCACCACACTGGGTTATCTTCCCAGTCTTGGTTGACTCTATTTTTGTACATTTACATTTTAGTCTGGGCACAGGCGTGAAACCCATCGCCCTTTTTACTGTTTTCTATATATATTTCAATTATGTCCAGCTTAGATCATTCCGTGGCTTTTATACAGCTTTTATAATAAATATATATATATATATATATATATATATATATATATATATTTCAATTCCAATCCTGGCACCGGTGTGAAAACCCATCGCCCTTTACAGCTTTCGTATATATAATTGTATGTATATTGCTTTACTCGTTTTTATTAAATTATTGCTTTAAATATTCATTTTATATGAATAGGCACTGACATATATTCGGGCGAACTAGATTTATTTAAATCTCGCTAACTCTAACTTTCAAACGGTTCAGAATAGGTACAGACATAACCGAGAAGCTAGAATGGCTGAGATTTATTTAAATCTAGCATTTGTCTAGTTTCAGTTATAAAAGTAACCTCGCGTCCCTTAGATCGCTATCTAGTGGGAACGAGACGCTTCGACCATGTGCGGACCAGGATTTACTAAATGAATCCTTGGTTCTAGAGATATTTGGATATCTTTTCTGTACAAATTTGAGTTGTGCAGGTTTATTGGCTACTTCTATGTGAGCATAGAAATCGTGGGATTCATGATCAAACTTGTGATCGGACCACCACAGTCTCAAATTCGGTTCGTCACATTCTAAATATCTAATGACATAAATAATATCACGTGCAACGGAATTACACAAACGAATAGAATACATTTATTTAATACTACCATTCATTTCTCAAGGTTTCGTAACTTAAACCTCTCTTACATCTTAAACATAGCTTAAACATATATAAACTTAACTAATATATAATAGAATATAAACTTATTACAATCATAATAATTCTAATCAAGTACAAGCTACTTCGTAGCCTTGCCCTTGCCCTTGTTAGTGCCCGAGGGTCCGCCTTGCTCTGTCTTAACTGAAATGTTTTTAGGGAAAAGCAAGAATGAGCAACAAGTTTGCTCAGCAAGTAATATAGCAATAAGGGGACAATATAGGTTTCAATTTCCCAAGGGTATGACAGTAACTGATAGTTCATGGATAGCAAGAAGTATCAATAGTTTTCCAGTAATAGTCGCTAAGGACAGAAAGATATCAATAAAATTCAAGGTTTAACCTTTTCACAGTTCAAGAATAATGAAAACTGAGCAGTCACTAAGGACTATGAACTTCTACTAGAATTAACAATAATATGCTGATAATCTAATAAAACAAGTACAACAGGTGATCAGCCTAAAGTACCCTACATCATGCATAACATTTAATCGTACCCAAGTGCGCACGTCGGTTTCCCGACAATATATAGTTTCCCCTTCAAGAGGGTTGTTCTTCTCAGCCAATTATAAGATTTTCGCACCAATCAATTGGTTTGGATCGCTTTAAAATTTATGATTTAGGTCTAACCGAATCAAATGGCATAGACCGCTCTTTCAATGTATATATGAGCAATTATAAGTTCAATACTCGAGATTAAAGTTCAAAGAATATAAATCGACTTTACCTTAAGCTATGAAGCATTAAGTTATAAGACTTGAATCATACTTGCAATTGTTTACTTGTACGACCAATAATAGCACAAGCTTAAGTAATGCTCAATAAAGAGTAGGTTTTGAATACTTGCATTAAGTAAATGCGTCGGTTAGGATACTTTCATTTAATTAATCAAATGAAGTTAGGAAACTTGCCTCGTGCGTACTTTATCAACCTTTAGCTTATCGATACTTCGAATTCCTATTGTAATGTAGTTATGTATATATGTATCTCATTAGTTACACAAGTCGAATACATATACTTGATATGAACGTTAAGCACATACATACGATCCTATCTTAGTCGTATGATCCTACACGTATGTCGTTACATATAGCACAAAATCAGTTTGTAAGACTCTATGAAATCAAATATCATAGTTTGGAATCATTACTTGATAATCAGAGTTTGTAATCATTGATGACTTAACAGTTTGAAATTTCTAACATACTTATCGAATCTATGATTCTATTATTAGCATGCTCATTGACATCTGGACATACCACTAAACATGTATTGCAAATTAAGATAACAATACAAGCATGCACAAAGTTTCAAATTACAACTAACAGGCTTTGTCCATTCTGCAGATTGGCATGGCCGCGCTTGGTTTGAACTAGGGAGTGGTGCGGCCGCGCTGCTCCTGGTTCAGATCAAGAAATGGTTGCTCCTGCAGAATCCAAGCTCAACCCGAAATTGCACTTCGACGATGATTCATGCGAAACATACATGTCAGGATGTTTATAACTAGGTTCGACCCTATATCTCGTCTTGAACATAGTTCATCATTACTTTCACTTAATGCATTCATTTAACAAGGTTTCCCACATTTAGTCTTTATCCACATGCAATGGGTCAATAAGTCTTAACTACATATGCTCATGTCGTCTTAGTCATGTATTTCATGTTACATGGCTTTTACTTCTTAAAAATTCATTCTAAATCATGCTCAACTAGTTTACAATGAACGTGGCTAGTTATACATACATTTTAATCTTGTCTAGAGGCATATGATACCCTATCAAGATGGTCATGAATTTCAGAATACATGCTAGGTGGTTATCAACCAAACTAGTTTTTCGATTCTTAAGTTTTCTTTGAAATCTCATGTTAAACCAACTAATAATGCAAGGTAACTTCACATGTCATATTTCATGATTACATACATACACAATCAGGCCACATAAGCATGGTTAGAAGTTTCAAAACTAAAAGGGCATATAGTTCATCAAGTTCGTATTGGAAACTATAAGTTTCTTTTAGAAGGTCATCAAAACCATTCAAGCATGCAAAGTAAGTCCACATGTTTTATCTCATGCTTTCATATACACATAAATAGACCATATGAGCATGCTTTACAAGTTCAGAACTCAAGTCTTCTTAGTTTGTCAAATTTGTTTTTGAAAACCTTTAAGTCTTTATTAGAAAGTCGTCAAAACTGAGCTATGGTAAATGATAACATGAAAGACCACATAAACTAGCGTGCCAGGGACTTATATAGTCTTATTTAAGTTCAACTAGTATGCTCAACATCTCAGAAACCACAAAAAACCATCATTTGGTTCTGCAGAAGGGTGCGACCGCGCCACTCTGGTTCCAGCCAGGAAGCTTTCTGCTAGAGCAGTGCTTCAGCCAACTCTCAATTTAGTTCATGAAACAAGCTTACAAACTATCACATTGCCTATATAACATTCATATATACTTTACTACTCATGCTAGCACCTTATCACATATTAATTCCAACTATTTCATGAAAACTTCTATGAATTGGAAATGCTAAACTTCAACATATGAGTAAGCATTATACCTCTTGGAGCCTTGAATTGGACATCACTCTCCCTCAATATCAGATTATGCTCTCAACTCTCTCTATAGAAACTTAGAAATAATCTCAGCAACATTGAAATGAGAAGGAAGGCTCTATTTATAGAAGAATAGTTAACCATGCCAAGCTAATGCACCATGAATCAAACTATTTGAATGAAGGAGAATACAATGGACATTGGATAGTTGGTGGAATAGTGTTGGCAACTCCATCAACCCACTCCCCCCTCATCATGATTGCTAGATTGCTGAGTTTGAGAGGAGAAGAAATAGGCTTTAGGCCACTCATGCTATACACGTGAATGAGAAAGGCCACTTATTTTGGGACAAAACAATTGGAACTCAGCATTAGCAACATGAATTAAACACAACACTTAGGTTATATACATAAAGATATTATATACACTTAGGTTATAAATTTAATTGAGTCACAATATAGTTTTAAATTAGGAAACAATAATACAATGTAGTGAGTTGGGGTACATGTATACACATCAATATATAATCCATGTACATTTCGTTAATACTGAATATAATCTGATTGGGTATTATCTTTCCACATTATCATAAACTATATTATTTCAATTATATTAAATTATTGAAATAATCATTATGTAACAATTATTTATTTAGTTTATTATAATATTATATGAAGTACACACATTTAATGTACCCACACATCACATATTGTCACATATGCATTATTTACTTAAGTCACACATACATGTTGTCACATAAATATTATTATGTAACTTTCATAATTCATTAAATCTTAATATATAGTTTCTATATACTATATAGCCACATTGTAGTGTCACACTATACTTTTTATAATATAGTTTATATATTAAATAGTCATAACCAAATGTCACACTATACTTTATATAATATAGATGTAACTACTATATATTATATGTTTAATTATCACATATCTTGCACACAATAATTAATTGAGTAAATATAAATCTTATTATATTTATTAAATATTTACTCATTAATATTCTATTACTCACAATAACAATTAATTAACAATATAATATTAATTAATTATTCACTTATTAATTCCTTCATCCTTTAAATAATTTTAAATCATCGTTTCTATTCTCGTTCCACACAAGGCATTCTACTAGTTCATCGCAATTCTCCATATTTCCTCAATTATTATAAATTTAATTTGAAATTAATTGAATTACTCATCTCATAACACATAAACATTTATATTCAAATAATATTCATTTTCTTATGATATCAACATTAATATTTATTCATGAAATTCTCGGGTATTACAAAACTGATCAGAATTTGATTCCCACGATGGATAAACTCCGCTTTACAAATGTACCCTGTCAGTTTTTCTGTAAAAATGTACATACAAAAAGATCTTAAAACGGTTATCCGGATTTATGGTCTTAACATAGTGAAAATATAGCTTGTCATGTCAGAGTTCCTCCGATGGCTGTCATGCCCAAAAGGAGACCGACACTTGTATATATTTTGTGGTCAAGGATACTTCGCAGCCCTACAATCACCATTTAAATTGTGCCTTAAGGCTGAAAAAAGATAAAATTATAGTATCAATGTGCTTCAATTCCTATATTAGCGTAAGGGATTTAAAACCTTCTTTCAAAACATCATTTTAATAATATTTTCAAAAAGAGAAACTTTTGCAAATCAAGTCAAACACTTTTGCAAATCAAATCAAAGTCTTTTTGTAAATCAAATCAAACTCTTCGTATATAGGTTCAACGATGCATAAACATACTTCCAATCAAACATAGGCCCAATTTTCAAACAGCATTCACACACACACTTTAGTTTTTAAGGGAAATATTGAAAAGATGTTGTACCATGTTTTCACGGGAGTTGTGGGGTTACTAACACCTTTCCCACACTTAACCAAGCCCTCGAACTCAAAACTTTGTTTTTAAAGATCAAGTTTCGACAGTGTCCAGCAATTGGGCCTCTTTTCAAACAAAACTCGGTTGAGTTGGTACAACCATTTCAAATCTACCAACTGGAGACTTTGTAAAACATTCAAATCATCGACATGATACATGTTGGCCTTTTTCTAAAAAACCCTTCAAAACCTTTTTCACAAATAAAAAGAGTAAGGGTAAAGATAACTTAGGAAAAGAGAAAGATCCGGGTTGTGACCCGACCCGCAGATTTTTCCCCGACGTCGACAGGTGGCGACTCTGCTGGGGACAGTAAAAGGCTTAGGCCGCATTCAAATCTTCTCAAATATTTCCTTTCAAAACTACGTATGTGTGAATGCTGCGTCTTTACATTAAATGAATGCATGAATGCTTCGTATTTACATTGAATGAATGTTAATGAATGATTTCCTATTTTTTAGTGCTTCGCACCAATGTCATCATATGCATACAGTGAGGCACGATGTATGTGAATGTATGTTGTGTGATTCCTCCTTCGGGAGGCAAAACCCATCGGTGATAAGTAATGACTCTGGGGATGGCTAAGTCTCTAGGGGCTCATGAAAATGCGCCACCCAGATTCGCTCTAGTTAAAAGATCAGATTAATTTCTCCTCTAGTAGATTGCGATGATCTGGGCACCTTCAATCCAAAAAGCCGCGAGAATAGCCTAAGATAGGTCAGCCTCTGATTAACCAAATCCGATGGGAAGCTTCTTTATGCCTTCCTATTTCAATTCAATGTCAAGTTTTCAATTCCAAATGTAAAGGAGCACAATGTAAATATTATAATAAAAATTTACATTCCTTGTCATATACACCCTTTCATGTTATCCTATCATCAAAATAACTGACCTCTGTTTTGCAGGATAAGATTAAAAAACCTCAAAAACACATCATGGCATGCATCCTATCCCTACCTACATCAAGAAATTGACACACCTATATTTTGTTGTAGGTGAAAAATTGGTCCTGTCACTAGATCTAAGTCTAAAAAAGCATTTAGTCCATCCACAGACATGACTTCCAATGCTCAACCAGAATTCACCCCTGTATCTAGGGAAGAGTTTGAAGGACTAGAGAATCAGATAGCTGAATTGGCTGGTTTTCTGATGAGAACAAAGCGAGGCCCTTAAAGGGAAGCAAGCCCAAGCACAGAACTGGGAACACCTGGTGGTAGTGGTGGCAGTCAAGAGACTGAAAAGGCAGAGACTCAATTTCTTGACCACAAAACCAGGACACAACCAACAAAACCCCTGAAAATCACCATCCTCAACAAAGAACAGGAAACTGGTGACATTCTGAAGAAAGTACAACAGATGGAAGAAACTCTACAGTCTATCAAAGGGACTGGGGCATTCGGCAGCTGTTAACTACTCTGACCTCTATATATTCCCTGGGGCTCGTTATCCCGAAAAGTTTTAAGTCCCCAATTTTGAGAAATACGATGGATTGGGAGACCCTTATACACACCTGAAAATATTCATTGGAGAACTCGGATCCTATGTAGAGGACGAGAAACTTTGAATGTAGTTAATCTAGAAAAGTTTAACTGGTGAGTCCTGAGCCTGGTATGCCCGTCTGGACAACTCTAAGATTCACAGTTGGGAAGAACTGGCACATACTTTCCTTAGTCAGTATAGCTTCCAATCTCAGCTGGCTCCAGACAGATACCAAATAACCAAAATCAAAAAAAGAAAACACTGAATCATTCAGGGAATATGCACAATGCTGGAGGCAGGTTGTAGCACAAGTCACTCCACCCATGACTGAATCTGATATAGTCATGACCTTCATCGACATTCAAGAAGCTCCATATTATGAGAAGGGTCATAGCAGGCATAGGAAAATCAGTCTCTGAAATGATCAAACACAGCGAAATGACAGAAAATGGGGCTCAAGTCAGGGAAGATAAAGGATCTAACAGCCCTCGAAGCCGTTGCTGAGCATATCCAGTCCAAAAATTATGGGAGTAATCCCCGGAGGGTACACAAAAAGAAAGATGAAGAAGTGTCCTTTAGTGTTACAAGGATAGAATCAAAGAGGCGAGTCAAACAGAATGCCCATTCAAAGAAGGAACTATACACCTTTCCAAGCTTCAGCACAGCCTTCAAACCCTCCATTTCAACAAAATGTGGAGGTCAAGCGTCGAAGAACTTTCACCCCTCTAGGGGATTCACTCGAGAATGTGCTAAAGCTGTTGACGGCATAGAAGAAGATTGTACAACTCCTTCCACCAACTAACACTGGTGGACGAAATTTTGACCCAAACAAGAAGTGTGCTTACCATTTCGGATTCCCCGGGCTATGACACTCAAGACTGCTGGTCTCTCAAGCATAAAATCCAAGACTTAATTGACAATGGAGAGATTGTGGTGACCAAACCAGAGCAACCATACATACAAGACAATCCCCTCCCACAGTACAAAGAGGAAAGTGTCAACATGATCTGTACAAAAAATGGAGGAGGATCCAAATAACTCCGATATGTTGGAGAATCAACTCAATCCAGTAACAACAGCCCAGACAGTTGGGAAGCCTTAGAAAGGCGATTCCTGATAGAGCAGGAGATTTAGTCTATCAAGGAACAAATCGAATAGGTTAGCAGAACAGGTCATCTACCAACATCAGATCACCAGATAGATGATGAACCAGGCCAACCAGTCTAATGCTGATTGTCCTCCCGCACTGGAGATCAATCCCATCTCCAGGAAGGATCAATACCGGTCTCATGAGCATGAAACCTGGGCTGACAAAATGGTCAAAGGAAGAGAATTGCCGAGATGGCAGGAAGTTCTTATTTTAAAGGAATTTCACTAACTTGAACCAGCCAATGGAGGAAATCCTCCAGATGTTAATCAACGAGGAAATGGTTGTAGATTTATTACCACTATTGAACTCGCGATCCAAATCTGTCAGTACCACTCCAATGTACCCGGCCATGATACTAAATATTGCTGGGCACTTTGTAACTTGATTCAAAATATGATTGAAAGCAGTGAATTGATAAAAGGGAATTGGGATTATGGCTTTCCAGATGAAGACACTCTCTTTATCCCCACTGCATGGAATCAGGATACAGTGGCTGTGGTTTCCTGTGATAAGGAGCCAACCATCACACCCTTAGTACTGCCAGGGAAAAGGATCGAAGAAAATACAAAATCCTAGTGAAGGTGGCTGCACCCGAGCCTTTAATCTTGCCTTTCAGACCTTAGTATCCAAGTATTAGTCTAAAGAGGGTCCCATAGAACTGCGAGAAATGATGAAGGTTCCACTTCAAACAACTTTGCCATCATACCAAAAGATAATCCATTATACCTGCCTCAGCGGGTGATCAAAGCAGTCATCAAAGCCAAAGAAAAGGTGACCGATGAGAAAATCAAAGAATTCCTCAACAAAATGGGACACACTGAAATCAAAATCGTGTACAGCTTGAAAGACGCACCCACGAAAATGTCTATCTTAGATCTGGTGCTATCCTCGGTGGATCATCGCAGCATTCTGGTGAGAGTACTAGAAGAAGCCCATCTAACACGGACAGTGGATGCCGAGAAATTCCGTCACATGGTAGAACACATTTTCAATAGCATTTCACTGATGATGAAATCCCTGCAGAAGGAACGGGCCATCGTAAGTCCCTGCATATAGCTGTGATGCCTTCCGGGTATATGATCGGAGGTGTGCTCATAGATGGAGGATCATCCCTCAATATCTGTCACTACGACACCTTGGAGAGAATGTAGATCAACCCAAAATGGATCAAAACCAGTCATGTGGTAATTCGGGTTTTAGATGGATCTCGTCGACAAGCTATGAGAGAGATAGAGCGTCCATTAGAGATTGACCCACACACTTTCTATGTGTCCTTTCAGGTGCTCAACATCGCTACTGGATACAACTTGTTGTTGGGCAGGCTATGGATCCACAGGGCAGGGGCAGTGCCATCCACCCTCCATCAACAGCTCAAATACATTATCAACGGCAACCTAATCACGGTCAATGCCAAACCAGAATGCTCTGTCTGCCTACAGGGAGACATGCCGGTGATCAGCCTAGATGTGGGGATTGAATCTGCAAGTTTTCAAGCCCTGGAAGTGAGTGATACTCAGTATCTATCTATCGGGGCACCAGCCTTGAAGCCTAAAGTCTCCCCTGAAGTGATGACAGTAGGCCAAGAGATGGTATCTTTGGGTTTCTAACCTGGAGAAGGGTTAGGAAAGAACCAACAAGGTATTGCAAGTCCGGTCCAAATCCCGAGCCAGATTGGGAGAGCCGGATTGGGATATTCATCCAGGGTTAAACCGCCGGAACCCACACAAGCATACTAAGGCTCATGCTTCCAAAATTTTGCTGCCAAACCTTACGGGTGTCGGATGGGTAAAACCCATAAGGAAAATCCCAGTTGATGGTATCAACCATGTTATTTCCCCCCATTATACCAACAAGTGAGAGAACAACTCCTAGATCCGAGCTGAATAGCAAAAAGGGAAAAAAAGATCATGTACGATGGACGAGACCCATTTGCTAACATGCAGAATTATCATAAACTATGAGGGTATGAATGATGAGATCCCAGACAACGACGACGAGTATCATATTCAAATTCCTCGCATCAAGAAGGAATAAGGGGGCAGTTCAAAGAAATACCCCGACCCTATTTCGAAGGATGTATTAGTCATTAACCGAGATGAGGCGGATGATCACAAATTCTTGATCCTCCCTGTTCATGAGGATCTGACCCTGGATAACTGGAATAGTATCCCTTGCATCAGTCAAAAAGGGTAAAGGGGCAGTATTGTCCGATTTATATAATGACAAATACGCGAAAGTATACGCGGTCAACAAGTAATAAAGAGTAAGTACAGATATCGTTCCCACGGAGAATTAAATAATAAATATTCGCAAAATCACTAGCCCATCACCAATTCAGTCTTATTTAAATAAGCGGTCAAGTGTTTTAATTAAAAACTAGACAATTAAACTTAAAACTAATTAATCCTAGAGTAAAATCAGATAATGAAGACATGAGATCCCAATTTCCCCTAATGATTCATTTAAGTCAACATACTTTCAGTTAGGTCAAATTAATCGTCACAGTTTGTTAGCCGAGAACACGAAAGTGAGAAAAGGCCATCTTTCAATGTACCTAATCCATATCACATACAATCCACATATGATAGAAAGCATATGAACACCCACATTATCTGAACCCCTATATGTCTATGTGATTTACAAATAAATAAGGGTTTAAGTCTAAGTTCTCAATTGACTACGAGCGGCGCTTCTGGTATATGTCTATCCTAAGCACAAATCATACATTTAACGCCATGTAAACATACAATCGCCCGCCACTACGATTAGATCTAAACCCACATTTCATCTTTCAAGTCATTATAGGTTATCACAGTAATTGGTCGCGAATCAATTAAGCAATTAAAGCACAAATTGTAATAGACAATCACATAACGATAAACAAGACCAATATGGAAGCATATCAATATAAACTACTCAAAAGGTTCTATTGAAATCTCAAAATAAAGTTTAAGTCATAAATGACTCAAATATACCATCCACAAGTTCAATACATATCATAAGATTACAAAGAGAGAGCAAGAAAAGTATAAAGATAGAGAATGCAAATCTGATTGCTCAAGCTCCTTTGTTGAATCTTCAATGACATACACTTGCTTCAATCTCCAACACCTAAGTAAACCCTAAAAAACTAATTAACTAACCCTAAGCTAATCTCTACTCCTAATCTAGATAAGGAAAAATAAAGAAAAGAGAATAAGAGAACAATGCTATACTAGGGTTAAGACTCCCAAAGGGAGTATATTATATATATCTAAAAATGGGCATCAAGCCCTCGTTATATAAGCCTATCCCGTCTGTTTAAAAATGAAAGTCAAAATCTCTGGTCAAGCCAAGCTGGCGCGGCCGCGCGGCCTTTAGCTTTGTTCCTGGAGCGACTGTGCGTGTCCCCAGAAATTGCTGTCTTCTCTGCTACTTGGCGCGGGCGCGCGGCTTTGCTGCCTTAACCCGGCGCGGCCACGCAGGCATAAAAATCTGGCTTTTTGCTGGTTTGCTTCTAGCTTATGCTGTAATAGGCTTCTCTTGTCATCTTCAACTGGCAACATTTCCCATGCCAAATAAGCTAACCTTATTTAATCCTCTTTGCATCATCACATTCCAATTTTGCCGCTTGACCTCCTTCCATTGTCATGCCATTATTCCATTCATGCTCCTTTTGGCACCATTTTATCCTTTTAAGCTCAATATATGCCAAGAGAGTTCCAAAACATGCAATCTATAAAACAAAGCAAAAACACAAGAAAAGAACAATGATACTTGAGTTTAAGCAACAAAATAAGTTAGACAATATCTGAATAAGTGGTCATAAAAATCACTTATCAAATACCCCCAAACTTAAACGTTGATTGCCCTCAAGTAACCAAAACAAAACTAAACAAAAGATGCAATGCAATATACTAAAATGAATGCAATATATCCTATCATGAATGTGAATTTTCGTCTCAGTCAGTATTGATTTTTCAAAGCAATGCCTCAGAAAACCACAAGATAATCAAACAGAGAGAGATCCAAAAACAAGATCATAAGGCATATTCTTGCAAATCCAAAACTGTCAGCACTGATGTATTGTGTGCGTGCCTAGCAACCATTAGACATGCTTTTGAACAAATAAATCATATACTATGCTTCTTAGGGGAGAAACAAGTTTTAACTTAAGAAAAGCAGTAAATCAGATAAGTTCTAACTAAGACCATGCATTAATTAAGCTAAGAGTTAACAGGAGATTTATTATGCTTTTTATTTACTCACTGAGGGCAGTTTTCGCACTTTCCCGTGTACACAATCGACTGTGCAATGCCTATTCCTCTTAGGCTTTTCAATAATACCCGTGTAGCGAGCTTTCGACCAACGACTCCATAGACCAAAGGCCTTAGGGCGCTAGGTGTAGAGACACCCCTAGGGCTTACTTTGCTCGAATATCAAAGGCCATAGGATTCGACGTAGCCGAAGTGTTTATTTTAAATCATTTTTCTTTTTCTTTTCTTGCATTTTTCTATTTTTCTATTCTTTTTCATTACCATTCATAAGAGAGTGCGTCTTACGCTCATCTCTCCAATTAGCATGCATACCCTCTGCTTCTCCCAAACTTAATCTTTTTACAGTCTAATTATTATCATATGATCACTGAACTCTTTTATTAAAACACAGATTTCCCACTAGAAGATAAGTATGTGAAAATTTAAAATAAGCATATCATGGTGGTTACTCTAGAATGCTAACCGGTTACATCAGTACAGATAAGGATTTACATATATGACATTATAAACACGCTTAAGTCTCAAATCAGTTCAAAAATCAAGTAATTCTAGATTTCTCATTGGCCAAATAAATAACAAACCAACTGAAACTAGATTCATGCAGTATGTCCTAACACAATTGACTAAAACTAAAAACAAATTTTTTAAAATTTTGACAAATTTTAACAAAATACAACCTACATGCACTATATGACAAACACAATATGCAAAATGCATGCAACCTACGCTAAATGCAAAATCAACCTAATACCCCCAAACTTAAAAACTGCAATGTCCTCATTGAAGGTAAAAGGAAAAAGAAGAACTCCCGTAGTTGGCCTCGTCTGCTACATGAAATGATGTGGCGCTCAGTTCTGCTGATTTTTGCCTTAAGTCTGAGACAACCTGCATGCAGCGCATTGAGAATGGGCTTTTGAACTTTGATTCATTCCAGCAAATTTTAACCTGAGAAATGCATACGTTATTTATTAAGCCCTTTAAACCAACCAAACTTAATATTAGCTATTTACAACTAGAAGCAATAAACGTAGGAGGATATATGTATGAATGAATTTCCAAAAACTCCTATATGTGCGTATATGCAATATGCAAGTGCTAAAAATATGTTCAATACTTTATAGTCCCAAAAATATACGCATCAATGCCTAAGTCCAAAAATGTAGGCAATGAACTCCTAATTTAAAAAAATATATTTTCAACTAAATTACACTACTAAGAATTAAACAAGGGGGAGTGAAATGGAGATAAACAAGTAGAATTAAACAAGTAGGGAGAAAAGATAAATGATGGGATGCCTCCCATCGAGCGCTCGGTTTATAGTCCGTTAGCTGGACTGTTTCCTTGACCCCGCTAATCCGATTCCCCGACGATATTTGAGAAACCCTCCATCTATTAGTACTGCAGTGTATATTGGTAGGTTCCCCATCATGAGGGGTTTCAGATTCAAGTAGCCTAGCACATATTGTGTATATGAATTCCCTATTTGGAAGTTCGGGGTGCTAGGCACTTCTTCCGTTGTGTTTGTAAAGTGATCGGGGCACTGAGGCATAGACCACACAACGGGCTCTTCTTCAATTCTCTTTTCTTCAGACCACCATGGTTTTTAGAATGCAGAATCTCTCATATCCTCGAGATCCGTATTTATAATGTGACTACCAAGAGGACAAGGGTGTGCAAACTTCACTGGTTTTTCCAACTTGGGCGGAGAAGGCTCTTGGGGTATTGTAACGGTTGGCTCACATTCCTAATTTTTCACGTCCCCAAGTGTCTCCTCGATATTCATTTTTTTTAGTTCGTCCAGTTGCAAGTGCACTTCGGGCTCTCCATCAATTTCAGCATCCAATTCATAGCACCAAGTATTCTGAGGGCCTTTGCTCACCGCTTCAAACATTTGAGGTTCTTGATTCTTCAGATTTTGATTTTTTACCCCTTGCTCAATCACTTCCTCCTTCATTAAAGCCCTGCTAATTTGATTCCGCCCAATTCTGAAGATTCTCAATTGACTTTGCTTGCTCAATCAAGATCTCCTTGGTTGATGCTATAGGAATTGCCCCACAAATTTTCCAATCTTGCCTTTTCTGTTTCAGCTTCGGAATGTATGTACTGAGTCTCACTGGTTAGAGTAATGTTGATTAGTGCCATCTAGTTCTGAAAATTTTGGTTCGATAGCTCCTGGTTCCTAATCATCTCCTCTTGGTTTGCTAAGCTCCTATACATGAATTCCTTTATTGACTATTTTTCTTGTAAACACGGAGATTGATATATGGGGTCTGGTGCATATATTAGACTTTGCTCGCAGTATTGGTCTTGATAATAGCTCGCTGAAGAGTTTGGGTGATACCCCCAATCTTGCTGAAAAGTTGGATAAGTCTCATGGTTGGAGTAATCACCCCCATACTGCACTTGTCCAACACTGATGGGATCCTGATGGCTCATGTAGTTTCCAGCACCATAATCATAAGTAATTAATGGCTCTCGACTCTATTGGGCTGTAACACTATCCAACTTCCTCGAGAGATGCTCTAGCTGTACTGATAATGTAGCAATTGGGTCGAGGCCATCTTTCCTTGTTTCCCTTGGTTGCTCTTTCCTTGTGTAACACCATGGATAAAAATTTAGATCCATTGTACCTGAAAAGAGACTATAGGAAGAGAATTAAACAAAATAAAAAAATGTTTAAATTAAGACTAATTTGATTGAAACTAATGTTAGCAAACAGTTATAAAATTAATTCCCGGGCAACGGCGCCAAAAACTTTTTGTCCGATTTATATAATGACAAATATGCGCAAGTATATGCGGTCAACAAGTAATAAAGAGTAAGTACAGATATCGTTCCCACGGAGAATTAAATAATAAAAGTTTGCCAAATCACTAGTCCGTAACCAATTCAGTCTTATTTAAACGAGCGGTCAAGTGTTTTAATTAAAAACTAGACAATTAAACTTAAAACTAATTAATCCTAGAGTAAAATCAGATAATGAAGACATGAGATACCAATTTCCCCTTATGATTCATTTAAGTCAACATACTTCCAGTTAGGTCAAATTAATCGTCACAGTTTGTTAGCCGAGAACACGAAAGTGAGAAAAGGCCATCTTTCAATGCACCTAATCCATATCACATACAATCCACATATGATAGAACGCATATGAACACCCACATTATCTGAACCCATATATGTCTATGTGATTTACAAAAAAAAAGGGTTTAAGTCTAAGTTCTCAATTGAATACGAGCGGCGCTTCGGTATATGTCTATCCTAAGCACAAATCATACATTTAACGCCATGTAAACATACAATCGCCCTGCCACTACGATTAGATCTAAACCCACATTTCATCTTTCAAGTCATTATAGGTTATCACAGTAATTGGTCACGAATCAATTAAGCAATTAAAGCACAAATTGTAATAGACAATCACATAACGATAAACAAGACCAATATGGAAGCATATCAATATAAACTACTCAAAAGGTTCTATTAAAATCTCAAAATAAAGTTTAAGTCATAAATGACTCAAATATACCATCCACAAGTTCAATACACATCATAAATTTACAAAGAGAGAGCAATAAAAGTATAAAGATAGAGAATGCAAATCTGATTGCTCAAGCTCCTTTGTTGAATCTTCAATGACATACACTTGCTTCTATCTTCAACACCTAAGTAAACCCTAGAAAACTAATTAACTAACCCTAAGCTAATCTCTACTCCTAATCTAGATAAGGAAAAATAAAAAAAAATAGAAGAAGAGAACAATGCTATGCTAGGGTTAAGACTCCCAAAGGGAGTATATTGTATATATCTAAAAATGGGCATCAAGCCCTCATTATATAAGCCTCTCCCGTCTGTTTAAAAATGAAAGTCAAAATCTCGGGTCAAGCCGAGCTGGCGCGGTCGCGCGACCTTTAGCTTTGTTCCTAGAGCGGCCGCGCTTGTCCCCAGAAATTGTTGTCTTCTCTGCTACTTGGTGCGCGCGCGCGGCTTTGCTGCCTTAACCCGGCGCGGCCACGCGGGCATGAAAATCTGGCTTTTTACTGGTTTGCTTCTGGCTTCTGCTGCAATAGGCTTCTCTTGTCATCTTCAACTGGCAACATTTCCCATGCCAGACAAGCTAACCTTATTTGATCCTCTTTGCATCATCACATTCCCATTTAGCCGCTTGACCTCCTTCCATTGTCATGCCATCATTCCATTCATGCTCCTTTTGGCACCATTTTATCCTTTTAAGCTCAATATATGCCAAGAGAGTTCCAAAACGTGCAATCTACAAAACAAAGCAAAAACACATGAAAAGAACAATAATACTTTAGTTTATGCAACAAAACAAGTTAGACAATATCTGAATAAGTGGTCATAAAAACCACTTATCCAGTAGAGAGTCCATCTGCCTTTTAAACATTCTTTCATTTACCGCTTACTTTTGATTGCACAACTATAGCAGTAACTTTTGTCATGCTTTGCCAAATGCTTTGTATATTTAAGCAGCTATATATATTAAAGTGAAAACATTTTATTTTCAGGACTCAAGCATTGTATGTGTTTGTCTTTGCTGATGAGATGCCAACCTGTCAAAGCGACTACAACTTTGATGTAAAATTGAACTTTGACTTGATGAATATTGATCAAGAGGAGGAAGATGACTATGATGTGCCCGAGGAGATCAAAGAATGGGTCAAAGACAAACCCAAACCAAACCTCGACCAAACCACCACTATTAACGTAGGAACTTCTGAAAACATCAAAGAAATCCAGATAGGTTTAGACCTTACACCAGATCAAGAAGCCGACTTGATCGAACTTCTAACATAGTTCTAGGATGTGTTTGCATGGTAACATAAAGACATGGTTGGCCTATCTACTGACATTGTTATTCATCGAATGCCCATCAAAGATGGATTCAAGCTAGTCAAGCAAAAGCTCAGGCGATTGAAACCTGACTGGAGTCTAAAACTCAAAGAAGAAGTCGTCAAACAATTCAAAGTCGGAATCATCATGGTATCAACATACCCAGAGTGGCTATTAAACATAGTTCCCGTACCTAAACCCGGAGGGAAAGTATGAGTATGCGTAGATTATCGGGATTTGAACAAAGCCTGCCTCAAGGATAATTTCCTAGTACCTTTCATCCACATCCTGATCGACAATACGGCGTAGTACGACATGTATTCCTCCATAGATTGCTTTGCTGGTTACCATCAGATCATGGTTGCTGAAGAAGACCGGGAGAAAATAGCTTTCATCACTCTCTAGGGAACCTTCTGCTACAGACAACTATCCTTCAGCCTCATTAATGTCGGTGCTACGTATCAGTGAGCCATGATGGCCCTATTTCACGACATTATGCACAAAGAGATAGAGGTTTATATGGACGACATCATCATCAAACCCCGGAAGGAGGATGATCACATTGACCATCTCAGGAAGCTGTTCAACAGGTTGCGTAAGTACAACCTCAAGCTAAATCTCGCCAAATGTGCTTTTGGCATCAAATTAGGCAAGCTGTTAGGATTCTTGGTGAGTAATCGAGGTATCGAGCTAGACCCTACCAAGATCAAAGTCATCACTGAGATGCCAGTACCTCGAACAAAAAAGGAGATACGTGGGTTTCTGGGGAGAATCAACTTCATAAGCCGATTCATTCTGTGAACCTATATTTAAGCTATTAAGGAAGAATTCCTCCACCAAATGGAATGAGAATTGTCAACGAGCCTTCCTTGTCATCAAGAAACAGCTGATCGAAGCACCTGTGTTGGTACTTCCGAGGGATGGAGTTCCCTTGTTCATGTACCTGTCCGTTAATGCCAATGCAATGGGCTGCATGCTAGGATAGAAGGATGATAGTAGCAAGGAGAGAACCATCTACTACATCAGCAAAAGATTCAGCAGCAGTGAACAAAAATACACCCTGATCGAGAAGACATGCTGTGCGTTAGCATAGGCCGCCATGAGATTGCAACACTATTTGCATGGGCATACGACCTACCTTATATCCCGCATGGATCCCCTGAGTACGTATTCAACAAGCCAATGTTGAATTGTAGACTGTCCAAATGGCAGTTAAACCTTCATGAGGGTTCAAGCCCCTGGAGACTTATTTCCTGGATGACGGGATCATGAAAATTCAATAACTCCAGTAAGAGAATACAATCCAACCATGGAAAATGTATTTCAATGGATCAGTAAACATAGAAGGTGCCGGAGCTGGGGCAGTCCTTATCTCTGGTACAGGAAAACAATATCATGTGGCTACCAAACTTTAATTTGGCAACTCCAACAACACAACCGAGTATGAAGGCAGCATAATGGGGTTTAAACTAGCCCAATCTATGGGTATTAAACATTTAATGGTCTTTGGAGACTCTGAGTTGGTCATCAGACAAACCACTAGGGCATATCACACCAAAGAATTGTATTTGCTGCCCTATCATCGGCAGGTCGTCAAAATATTCTTGTAGTTTGAAGACATAACCTTCATCCATATTCCTCGGGGTAGGAATGACTTCGCTAATGTATTGGCGACATTGGCTTAATTGATCCGTATATCCGATAGGAGTGGGATTCCTTGCATCAAATTCACAATTCAGAAAGCCCCGACATACGAGAATTACATTGGAGAAGTATCAGATAAAATACCTCTTGTCAATCAGCTTTGGTATCAAGACATCAAGAAATATCTCTGAGATGGATCTACACCCTCTGGGGCTAGCTTATCCGAACGAAAGCGGATTCACAAGATGGCTATGAAGTTTTATCTGAGCGGAGATGCACTCTATAAAAGGGATACTGAAATAGGCCTGTTAAGATGCCTTGATAAAGAGCAAGCCTAGAGATTGATGGATGAAATCCACGGTGGAGTCTGTGGTCCACACATGAGCGGTTATCTGCTGGCCAAGAAGATACTAAGAACATAACATTATTGGATCTCGCTCAAAGATGACTGTGATGATCACGTCAAGAGATGCTTTCAATGCCAAGTACATGGAAATGCCATACATGCTCCTCCAAATGAGCCACACAACATAAGTTCCCCATGGCCTTTCTCCATTATGGGGAATGGATGTGATTGGTCCCGTGGAACCCAAAGCCAGCAATGGTCAACAATTCATCTTCACCATGATCGATTACTTCACCAAATGGGTTGAAGCTGCCTCATTTCCCAAAGTCACCAAAGAGGTCATCATCAGCTTCGTCAGAAATAATGTCGTCTGTCGATATAGACAACCGGAGGTGATCGTATCAGACAATGCCAAGAACCTAAACAATCAAATGATGAAAGAACTTTGCAGCAAGTTCCACATTAAGCATCTCAACTCCATCATCTATCGGCCCAAGATGAATGGTGTTGTCGAAGCGGCCAACAAGAACATCAAAAAAATCATGCAGAAAATGTCCGCCAATCACAAAGAATGGCCCGACTTGCTACCTCTAACCCTAATAGCATACAGGACGTCAATGCGCACCTCTACTGGGGCTACCCCTATTCATTGGTCTATGGCATGGAGGCAGTCCTTCCTACAGAAGTAGAGATGGAGTCCTTGTGAGTGTTAATCGACGCTCAGATGGACGAAGATCAGTGGTTGCAAGACCGATACCACCAACTATCCTTGATAGATGAAAAGAGGGCTACAACCATTTTCCACGGGCAATTATATCAGCAAAGGATTGCTCGATCCTACAACAAGAAAGTTCGAATACGACAATTCAAAAAAATGACTTGGTGCTGAAGAAAGTTTTGGCCAATCAATATGAAGCTAAAGGAAAGTTCGCCCCTAATTGGGAAGGTCCTTTTATTATCAAGGAGGTGTTGACAGGAGGAGTTATCAGACTATAAGAGATAGACGGGACCGAGTTTCCCCAACTCATCAACTCAGACACCATAAAAAGGTACTATATCTGAAACACATGCATACCCGCATCCGGGTCCTACAAATCAAATCAGGTTCAATTTTCACTAGAAGCCGGAACTACGAATGACCTGATCTCCCTCCACCCGGGAGTACGTAGGTAGCCATTTCTGGTGCGGTCAAACCAAACAATTTTTTTTAAAAAAACTCATCAAACCTAACTCAAAATGCAAGATAAATACTTTTCAAACCTCTCTCACACAAAATTTAAACTACGAATGACCTGATCTCCCTCAGCTCGGGAGTACGTAGGCAGCCATTTACGGTGCGGTTTGACCTTCAAGAAAAAACAAAAAAACAAATAAAAATGAGTCCCAAGACACCAAAACCATATAAAGGCAAAGTCCTATCAAGCTACTCTAGTCAACAGGCCCATCTAAGATACTTTCTGAATCTCAACTGTCAGTCCATCAAGGAGAAGCTCAAGATACATCAACAACAACGAGTCATGAAAGAAGTGGTAATCACTCAGCAGTGACAATACATATCCAAACAGGGAAGTGAATCAAAAATATATTTCTCTGATATATAACATTATTTGATATATACATAAAGTCCTGTACATGACAAAAATGGCTGATCTAGTATGTGTAGGAAAAAAAGCTAGTCTATGAACCCAAGGATGAGCGGGCCAGGAATACAGACATGGCATCTCTCTCTGAAGATGGAGGAACAGCTACAAGTGCAATACCCTCAGCCTCCATATGGCTCAAGATCTCCACAGTCATCTACAGTGTGGCACTGTAGTCATCAATATATGCATTCATCTCGATAACCAGACTATGAGTATAAGATCGAAGAGCAGTACTGTCGGCAATGTGGAAATCCCAGGAAGCTATAGCCTCGTCCCTCTTCACAAAATCTGTGTCCCTAGCAATCAAAGTCTCCTCAATCTCTACAAAAACTGTGTCTCTGGCAGATCGAATCTCCTCTCACTCAATCAATCATGCATCCTGGGCGGCTCGAGCCACGTCTCTCTCCACCAAAGCTATATCTCTGCCAGACAAGGCAGTCAACATCAGAGCTCTAGCTTGATCCCTCTCAAAGGTCATCCTAGCTAGTGAGTCCGCCAAAGTCGGATATGTCCCTGTAGGAATGATCGGTGGATCATTAACTAGTGCTTCTGTCAAACCCATGAACAACTTATCCTCAGTAGGAGAATCAGGATCCTCCATAGGCTCCTCGTCTGAATCTACAGTATGAGCTAACTGGATGAATGTGGTCGATGCTATATCTACCTCTAACCATGCTGAGTACTCCGGAGAACGATCCAGATGGCTACTGGAGAAATCAACCCTCTCTTTGTGAGTCCAACACTCATACACTCAGATTAAATCAGTAGATGACATAGACGAAGCTGACATCCTCTGATCAGCAGCCCCCTCAAACGGATGTAGGCTCTGAAACTGATCGAACTGGCCCATAACAGCCAGAGGATGATAAGTAGTCACTCCCCTCAATCCCGCTAGGGGTAAATAGTCCATGCCAGATGCATGGGTAATAAAGCTATAGGGGGAGACTAGTCCTACGCATGGCAAAATCAAAAATAGATGCGCAATGTCAGACAGAAATGCTGACCATTTCTCTGAATCGGTACACTCCGCCGGCTGAAAGGAGTAGGACATAGCTATATCATGGGAAAAACAATACCCCTGATGCCTGAAAAATCCAATCGGTCGAATATGGGACATGAGCCATATATACAACAAGACCGAACTGCCTCTGAAAATCCCCTTCAGGTGGGTAATACAGTGAGTGGCTAACCTAAGCGTCTAAGCCAATATCATCGGTATGATGCTGCTACCCTACCTAAGGGCCCTAACCACAATTATCAATCCCACATCCAAATGATCTAAGCGTAGCGGCATATAGACATAGGATACGATGCACATCAGTAAAATGTCTATCTTGGCCAAATGCCACGCCTCTGCCAATACAATAAAATTCCCGACATGTCGATCGTAACTGTTGAGTTCACCAAAGTGATCAATCAAAAAGTCGATGGAGATCACGCGTCCAGAGATAATCTCATCCATCACAACGCTTTGACGAAGACCTGACATCCGTATAAATTGTCTCCTCATATCTTTGATTGTCGTGCAAGCGCATAGCACCTCTAAAGCTAAGCCAGTAAACTGCTGGTACTCCTCAAGGGTTGGAGTTAACTAGTGATGCCCGAAGCAAAAAACCTGTCTATTGGGTATCCAGAAGGATAAAATGTCATCTATGAACCTGTTGGCACCTGAAAGTCTACGAGGGTCAACGAATGCCCCAGCATCTGATCCATTGTCCCTCTGGCTGGGAAGGGCAGGCTCTCGTACCACGATCTCAACGACGATTCCACCTCAGACGATGGTAAATGCTTGATACAGCTAACGGTAGACGATGCCATCTGTATCACCGTATCACAAGACCATCCAGGGGAAATCTGAACCTATTTGTCTAAAATGCATACACATGGCATAATACATGCATAATGACAATGATAAATATGATGCGATAGATAGGAAATATCATGCATATCTACAGCGAACTATTTACTACAAGCATCATCTCTGTCTGATAATATAAAGCAAAATAAAAAGTATAGAAATATGGGGCACCACCACCCAGCTACTAACAACGGTCTATCAAAATGGGGCACAGCAGCCCAATAGCCAAAATAGTGGCTGACCAAAAGATATAGCTACAATAGCTATCCAAAAAGATCCAAAATATCTACGCTCAGGTGGTTAACCTGCTACATATCCTCTGTGGACACAAAGTCACGGCCGTCAGGCATGTCTGGGCGGTACAAGGGAGGATCAGCCCCTGCAAAACTGCTAGAAAATGGACCTAAAGAGGGGCCCGCTCATGAGCTGAAAGGGTCAAAAGAAGATGCCTCTGACAAATCTCGACCAAGATGCTTGATAAATAAATGAGCTCTCTCCAGCTGCTGGGTCAATCCTATGATCTGGTCCAAATGAGTCGGCTCCCTGAGGAAAGCTATCCAGTCTATCATCATCACAGACCCAGGCACCATGTCTGCCATAAACTGGGTAGCCCGAGTCTGAGCTCCAATAGTGCGAGGACTCCACCAGCTGCTAAATGCCTCCTGGCTATAAGGGCCCTCTGATAGGGTAAAGCCGTCTACACCCTCCATAGGGATATCTGTCAGTGGCAAGATCAATGGCCAATGATGCCAAGTAGGAGGAACAATGGGAATGCGGATCTGCCCCGTATAATACTCTTGATCGCATGCACTCCCAAATAGAGCTCTCAGCCTCCCTCTGTCAAAAATAGGACTCTACAGGTCGACAATGCAAACTCCCAACCAGTGGGGAAGCCTCCCTCAAATCCAACAGCCAAAAACTCAGAGGTATACAGGATCCATGTGATCGCTCCAGCTGTCAAAAGCTCCAACTTCAAGCGGGAATGGGTGAATCCCTCAGCAAAAAGGACCTCCATCAAAGTGGAGTGATGTCAACACCGTCCCTGGGGATAGGTCTCCAGACCTAAAGCAGTGGCGGGCCGTAAGCAAGGAAGCCTCTTATACGCCCAGAACTTGTAACGATTGAGATTTTATATTAAATTTTAAATATTTATTGAGTTAAATAAATATTTTACATGATTTATTTATTGAGTTAAATAAATAAATTATGTGATTTATGGAAGCGATTTAATTAAGTGTTATATATTAATTAAATGAATGTGTAATGTTTATTTAATTGATGTATATTTTATATTATAGTTCTAATTTAATTGAGAGAATTAAATTAGATGATTTATTGTGTTAGTGTTACATGAATTATAATTAGCGAGTAATTATAATTATGTGACAAATTTTATGTGATCTATTGATGTTAGATTTTAATTGATTAAATTAGTGTTTAATATTTAATTAATTAAAATGTGGCATTAAAGTATGCGTTAAATAATTTGTTAAAATAAAGAAAAGGATTTTTAAATGATTTTTACCAAACAAGGCCCTTGCTTTTGTTTTAAAAAACTGTTGCCAAAAAGGGCCCTTACACTAGCTTAAACCTAATTTACCTAAACCATTTCTAAGTTAGTAAAACTAGTTTTTAATTTTCCTGTAGCCAAACAAGCCAAGTTGGCTTTTGAATTTTGTAACTTACGTTGTAATTAGTAGTTAGTGCATATACTTATTATATGGGAGTTACATATATTATATATTACCTGTGTTCTATATTATATGTATATACTATCAGTACGTTAGTTTTCTAAAGTTAGTCTAAAACTAAGAAAAGAAAGAGAGAAAGAGCAGAGAAAATAACAGAGAAGAAGATAGAGAGAAGAGGAAGAGAAAGAAAAGATATAGCTTGAGAAGCTTGAAGGGAATCATTATCATCATCTTCTTCAATCATCTAAGCAAAAAGGGTATAATTTCAATTTCTTTATATTTCTATATGTTTTCTTCATGAATATGAGTTCTCGATGTATATGATTTAGCATGAAAGTTATACAAATATGATGTACATATATAAATTGTGTTTATAATGATTATTATATGAATTGTATGTCATGATCAAGGAATTTCAGAAATCAAATTTTTGTCAGAACATGTTTTAATGGAGGATATGTGTTCTTATGAAATTTATATATTTGGTTGAGATTTAGAGTAAAAGTATGAATTAATTGTGTGTTAATATGCTTATTAGGAATTTGTTATAATGGATTAGTATGATGAATGAGATTTTTCAATTCATGATTATATGATAAGTATGATGAATTCATTACAGGGGAAGTATTTTTGAAATTATATATATAGGATAGTTTTCTCTTGTAAATCAAAGGAATTCATGTTTAATTGTTAATTATCGTACAAATTCATGTTAGATTTTGTTCACTTGTCAAGAAACGAATTCATAGTGAATTAAATTATGTGATTTGATTTAAAAATGAATTGACAGTGTTTAAATGTATCGAGAACACTGTAACTACTTTTATTCAAATTTTACAGAATTAAGTGTTTTAAACTTTGTTATTTGATGTATGTGTATATTCAAAACATGTTAGAAACTGGATATTATGTTTCTGTTATGATTATATATATATATATATATATATCAAATATTTGCTGTATTGAGAACTCATTGTAGAGAATTAAGCCAAATTGGCTTTTCTCTGCACTGTTCGCGAAGCTGCTCTGTTTCTGTCCGCTGCCGGCGTAGCTGCGCAGGCAGTAAGGGTAGAAGCGGCGCAGCTGTGCCGCTGGGTTTTCTCAGGATTGACCCCTGCGCAGCTGCGCCGGTGTCAAGGCTAAAGGTGGCGCAGCTTCGCCGTGTTCTTGTCAAGGGCAGTGACTTTAGTTTTTGTGCAATGTTATTTCTAAGCTTAGTTTAATTATTCTATAATAATGAGTATATATTTAGTTGCTATAACATGTTGTTAATATGAATGTGACGATTACATGTTTGGAAATTAAAAAAAAAAAGAGGATTTGAAAACCTAATATAGTATTTAAATTATAAGTTATAATTGTTTAATTGAACTACTTAATTATAATGTGATTAATTATAATTAAGAGTAAATGTTTAATTTAAATTATAATTTTTGTGAGATTATAAGGTATAGAAGTTGATTTATTTTAATCAATTAGATGTTAATTTAAATTATAATCTATGTGATTATAATTTAATAAATGCATGTTTAATTGTGGATTAAAAATTGATAATTGCATGATTAATTATAATTTGTGTAATTATAATGCATGATATAGTTTAATTGATTATAAATTATAATTTATTTATAATTTAAAAGGTAATTATAATTTAAGTAATTATAATTTGATTAAGTGTTTGAATTATAATTGTTTAATTATAATTTAGTTAAATACATAATTAATTTAATTATGTGAGTATGTGTGTGATGTAATTAATTATATGATAGTTGATTATTTATTTAATTAGAGTGAGTTAACCATGAGGGTTAACCACTTGTGTGAATTAGTTATGTGTTAACTAATTTAGGTTTTTTGTGACTTAATATATATGTGTAGGAAGTATTAAAGTACGTGAATTGTGTTAAGTAGCTTGCGCTTAAGGCAAGTCTTCTAAACCCTAAACTCGTTAATTCTATGCAAGTTTTCTAACCCTAAACTTGTTAATTCTATACAATTTCTTTGAGTTCATATATTCATTGTTGAGAATGTCCTTTCCATTTCTGTATTGGACAATTGTTTATTTAATTAAAATGATCTTAACTTATTGTTCAAGTAAGATCTAGTTTATTATTTTAAATGCTTTAAGTTTACTTCTAAAGCATATGTTAATTCATAACTCTTTTATTTATGAATTATTGAAAGTCGATTCAACTAATCCTTACTTGATGCACGTGAATTCTAAATTACCTTTGTAAGATTATCCAAACCAAACTTTCTATGGTGCGGACTCGAATTCAAATTGCTGAGTTGAACAACCCTATTTACTAGGGGAGGTTACTACGCATAGCGTTAAGATGTTTGTGCACAATACATGGTATGAAGGGCTGATCCCCCTAAGTACGAGTTAAGGTCCATAGTCTTATTAACTGTTAAAGATTTAAATAGAAATATTTATAACCTAGGACAAGAAGAGTTCAAAGGTCTTGTGACCCTCAGATAAATTCTATATTCGAATTTTAATGTTAATAGAGAATTATTATTCAATTCTTTATTATTGAAGCAAGCTAAGTTGTTCAGATTCTTTTAAATATATCCTTTCATGTCTATATTATTGTTAAACTCCAGTAGCTGTGGTTTGCTCACTCTTGCATTAAATAACAATTTCAGTAAAGGTTGATAATGTTGATGCTCCGTCTACAAGTAAGGGCAAAGGAAAGCAAAGCAAGTGAAGACTTGTTTTAATTATTTTGAAATGATTGTAATGAGACAGGAATGTTATGTTTCCGCACTTTATTATTTCATGTCAGGTTTAGAGTAACCCGAGATTATTTTTAAAAAAAGTTGTAACCCTTGTTGTAAGGGAGATTTATTTATTTTAATTTAAGTTGTAGCTTATTTTGCATTACTCATTGGGTAGATGTATGTTATATTAGAAAGTGAGCACCAAATCATGTGGAAACGAAGTACCCGGATTTGGGGGTGTCACAAAATTGGCCATGTAAATATCAAAAGTCCTCAATGACCAAGACTGACAAATGTAAAAGTAGAAATCAAAAAGGTACAAAAAAGATGTACTCACCAGTAGAAATGGGTAGAACCCTAACCAAGCCTCCGTCAAACCCTCCGAAATCATGTGCATGCCCCGAAGAAAATAGGCAAAGGTGTAGGAACCCTAATCAAAGTCATTGAGGTGCTCTACATACCAGGTAGCGCTAACCAGGGCGAAGGACACAGTCGATGAGTTGTCCGCCATAAAACAACCCCTGATGATTACTAGAAACAATCGCCTCAAGATGCGATCCCTAACCCTCTGATCATCAAGCAAAGGCTCAAGTAAAGCCCCACTCTGGGCATCTATACTCAAGGGACCAGGTCGGACCGTCCGACCCTTGATCGCCGTCGTAGGAACTCCCAGCAGAGACCGAACAGCAGTAGGAGTGATGTCAACCACGACAGGCACTGGCTCACCCTCAAACTCAATGCCGGTGGTGAACCTCCAGTCCATAGGGGTCATCATCACCTCACAGTCCAACAAATGAAGGGACTGAGTCTGGTGGAACCAGCGCTCAGACAAAGCCCTCATATACCCCTAGGGGAAACGGCGGGGAAGAATAGAAAAGAAGGCCTCCCCAGCTATCAACGATATCTTTGTAGTCCTAGTGCAAAGTATGATACAGGGAATGCACGTTAAACTAGTTCCCTCAAGCCTGCGTAAAGCTGGGAACCTGCATCAAAAACAAACCCATGTCAAAAACTTATGCCCCAAGAATGGCAAAAAAAGAAAGAGATTCTATAAAGAAGAAAACTTCAAGTCACCTCATTGGCGTGGAGAAATCTCGATGGATGACGACTCAAGTCTCCCAAAAACTCCTGGGTTGGAACAACAATGCCCGAAACCTCTGCACGTAGGGCCTAAGCAGGGGTAGGAGCAGCAAAATGAGCCTGCTCATCATCAATATCAATCGACTGCTCGTTCTGGGCTGATGAATCACCGACTCTACTACTCTGAGAGGCGACCGAGCTGAACGTGGCTGAGGAACATCAGAAGCTCGCCTACGTCTAACGCCTGAAACTATCCTGCTAGCACTACCGGGTCTATCTCGGTCCATCACCTGGACAAAGTCTCCAAATCACCACAGAAAGGGTGTGGTAAGCCTAAAAGCTGTGGCTTATTATTTTAAATCAGTACTCTATGCATATTTAAGTCTCAAAACATGAATGGGTCAGTCAAAAATATCCCGTAAAGTCAGAACTGCATGTTTTTCAAAAGATAAATCCTAAAAACATGCATGTGTCAGTCAAAAATCCCCAGTAGAGTCAAACTGCATGTTTATTAAATGCTCATGCTTTTGAAAAAATTTCGCTAGAGTCTCCTTTGCAAAACGGACTGTCCGCATGCATATAGGAATGTCTAGGTGGCCATTCAGTAGCACACCTTCCAAAAAATAGAACGGTTCATATTTATGAAATAAAATCAAAAGTAAGCTTCACATGGTAGCCAAATTACCATGGATATTTTTAGTTGAAAATCCAGGCTCACTAGGCCTCAAAAAGGATGAGTAAACTGATTAAAATATGACTGTCTCAGAATTTGAATTTTCTTACGTCAAAATATGCATTACATTAAGATATGCATGCATATGAAGTCAGAAAATTTTTAGCAGGTCATATAAGCATACATTTTTTATACATTGCATCTAAAAGCCCCTACGTGTTTTACTTGCTTTTAACGGTCAAAATATACACAAAAAGGACGTAAAACGTTACTTGCGATGCACTGAACGCGTAGAGGATGACGAAATCAGAAAAAGGCTGCTTGAACTCCATAGCTCTAAAAAAAATCGGATTCCGTTTGAAACTCGAAATGAAACTTGAAATAATGAATCCCGCTGCCCAACATAAAGCCACAGGTAGAAGCGGACCCACCCGCGGCAGCTACACCTCTACCTGCGGCTCCCCAGGGTGGGTCCCACTCCCCTGGGCTAGGTTCGATTCGAGTTGAAACGGAGTTTATATGAGCTGCCAAGTCAAATCTGAAGAAAAATCGTTACGCGATTGAGCGGTTTGTCCTGAAATCCTACATTTAAGCAGCATAATCTTGACAGAAAGGGGAACTCTCTGAAAACCCTTGGTATTCATCCTGAAGCCATATCTGGGGATCAATAATGAAGAATGCTGAAAAACTGCCGAAAAACTGTGCAAAACTGCCGAAAGCTGCCACTTTCAAAGCGTCGGGTACAGATCGATGACAGTTCAGCCGTTGGCTTAACCCCAGTGAAGCGTCGGGTACAGACCAAGATAGTTCAGCCATTGGCACAACCCCAGCGAAGCATCAGGTATAGATCGATGACAGTTCAGCCGTTGGCACAACCCCAGCGAAGCGTCGGGTATAGACCGATGATAGTTCAGCCATTGGCACAACCCCAATGAAGCTTCGGGTACAGTCCAAGATAGTTCAGCCGTTGGCACAACCTCAGCGAAGCGTCGGGTACAGACCAAGATAGTTCAGCTGTTGGCACAACCCCAGCGAAGCGTCGGGTACAGACCGATGATAGTTCAGCCGTTGGCTCAACCCCAGCGAAGCATCAGGTACAGATCGAGACAGTTCAGCAGTTGGCTCAACCCCAGCAAAGCGTCGGGTATAGACCGAGACATTTCAGCCATTGGCACAACCCCAGCGAAGAGACAGGTACAGACCGAGACAGTCCAGCCATCGGCTCAACCTCAGCAAAGCATCGAAAGGGATCCGGTGATGGAAGAAATATAATAATCCATCCCCGATGATGGAATTTGTTATACACATCCTCAATGGGAGCACCGAGAAGGATTGGTGGTTCAAAACCAGTGTTGCCACTACCGGTGTAAATTATCGTTAGGATAAGCATCAGAAAAGCCCATTGAGGTAAATCTGCAATAAAGATATATCCCCAGCAGAGGGCATTCAGAAATATACAACGATTTCAACCGAAAGGAAATATGCCACACAAAGAATATCGACGAAGGACTGAAAACCCTTGGTCTCAAACCAAGAATTCACCTAGGCTATCATGAGTAACGTCATCCCTAGCAGAAAATGACGAAAACAGTTCACGGTAGCCTATTCGTGACATCCTTAGCAGAACAAGACAGCAGCCTAACTTTGATAACTTGTCAGTGGGTATCCTACCAGTAATCGTCGAACAGTGTCGCCACGAAGGTTATCAAGGGTGACGTTATCCCCAGCAACTAACATAATCAATAAGTGATAACCCTACCCCCTTGAAGGTATCTAACATTCATCGCATATCATGTCATGCATTGTCTCCCCTTTGCATGTGCATTTCCCGTGTCTACTAATCTTTATCCTATCCATTTCACTGCATTGCATGAACATGATAAAGAGGGGCATCTGTAGACACTCAAAATTTTATTTCCCTGCTACTAACTTTATAGGAGGGCAGAATTGTCTTTTCAAATCAACCCCGGTCTCAATACCGGGTTATCAAATCAACCCCGGTCTCAATATCGGGTCATCAGTTCAACCCCAGTCTTAATATTGAGCCATTAATTCAACCCCGATCTCAACCCGAGAGGTACAGGTCATCCCCGATCTCAACCCGGGAGGTACAGGTCAGCCCCGATCTTAACCCGGTAAGTACAGGTCAGCCCCGATCTCAACCCGAGAGGTACAGGTCAACCCCGGTCTCAACTCGAGAGGTACAAGTCAGCCCTGGTCTCAACCCGGGAGGTACAGGTCAGCCCCGATCTCAACTCGGGAGGTACAAGTCAGCCCCGGTCTCAACCCGAGAGGTACAGGTCAGCCCCAGTCTCAAACTGGGAGGTACAGGTCAGCCCCGGTCTCACCTCATGAGGTGCAGATCAGCTCCGGTCTCAGCCTGAGAGGTACAGGTTAGCCCCCAGTCTTAACCCGGGAGGTACAGATCAGCCCCGGTCTCAAACCGGGAAGTAAGGTCATCCCCGGTCTCAACCCGGGAAGTCAGGTCAACTTTAGAAACAAATCTGAAGCATCACAACATCTCCAGAGGAAAACCTGGAGGGACCAAGTCAACCTCAGAGACAACACTGAGGACAAATAGACTCAAATGGGATCCAAGTCTTGGAAATAACCCCAGGAAGTTAGCCGAAGGCCATGTCGACACTAAGGGCAACTGCCGGAGGGGTAAAATGGTTATTTTACCAACTCCAAGCTGATTCAGTCAAACTCAAGCCGAATTGATGCCACCAAGGTCAGAACGAACCATAACGATGATCCTGAGTGCAAACTGCGCAAGACAGCTCAACGGACAAACTACGGAGAATCAAAGACCTGGTTATTCACCCGTCTTATTGGACCCAGAAAATGTTTTATCCCATGTCATTGTGACACTCTCGGCGAGGGCTTTCCGGAAAGGTATCGCATGCCTCAAACGGACACTCCAATCAAAAGTTAGAAAGTTTCGACTTCGACCTCGCGATGCTCTGAGTGCACGTACTTCAAGACGATGGAACCTACCATGGGGCCCATGACACGTGGAGCTGCACCTCTACCTGCAATGGTCGCAGGTAGAGTTGAGGCTCCCTGGCCTATATATAGAGGTGCACCCCCCTCTCATTTTAAGAATTTAGAAAACGCTCTGAACCCCTGCTCGTTTGGTTTTCTGTCTATTTTCCTGTCTTCTAAACCCAAATTTTTTCACTCTAACAAGTAGATATACCCACATACTACCACATATCAGAAAATAACCGGTAGATTCGGATGTTTAAAGCCTACGATTTGGTAAAAAGCCCGTGTAACAGTCCATTGTGAGTATTTTTACGATCAGCAAGTCAATACTACTTCTTTGCACTTTTATATAATTGCATATCAAGTTTCGTTTTCTAAATATGCCCGGAACTCAATTATGTGGCCGTTTTATCAACTTTTAGTATATTTTTGAACATAAACGCATTTTTTGGCATTTCTACAACTCGGATTGAAGATCCGTCGCTTCCAGCAGCTTTTAAATACTAATATTTGTGTTTTGAACAACTTCGGCGGACTGGGTTATCTTCCCAGTCCGGGTTTGGTTTTTTTTTTTTGTATATATTTAACTGTATATATACTAACTTTTCAATTCTGTTAATTCCGGATGTCAAATTCGAGGTAGTTTACTGCTTTTATATATAAATATGCATATATAAGCAGCGTTCACCACACTGGGTTATCTTTCCCGTCTTGGTTGACTACTTTTCTGTCTTTATATATATATTTATATTTCAGTTTGGTCTGGATAATTCTGTGGCCTTTTTACTGCTTTTATAAATATTTATGCATATATAAGCAGCCTTCACCACACTGGGTTATCTTACCAGTCTTGGTTACTACATTTTTGTACATTTACATTTTAGTTTGGCCTGATTCATTCTGTGGCCTTTTTACTGCTTTTATATATATTTATGCATATATAAGCAACATTCACCATACTAGGTTATCTTCCCAGTTTTGGTTGACTACATTTCTGTACATTTACATTTCAGTCCGGGCACAGGCGTGAAAATCCATCGCCCTTTTTACTATTTTTCTATATATATTTTAATTCTGTCCAGCCAGGATCATTCCGTGGCTTTTATACAAGTTTTATAAATATATATATTTCAATTCTAGTTCGGACACCGGTGTGAAAACCCATCGCCCTTTACATCTTTCGTATATATAATTGTATATATATTGCTTTACTCGCTTTTATTAAATTATTACTTTAAATATTCATTTTATATGAATCAGCACTGACTTATCTGCAGGCTAACTAGATTTATTTAAATCTCGACAACTATAGCTTTCAAACGGTTCAAAATCGGTACAGACAGAACCGGGAAGCTAGAATGGCTGAGATTTATTTAAAACTAGCATTTTTCTAGTTTCAGTTATAAAAGCAACCTCGCGGCCCTTAGATCACTATCTAGTGGGAACGAGACGCGTCGGCATTGTGCGAACCAGGATTTACTTAATGAATCCTTGGTTCTGGCGATATTTGAATATCTTTTCTGTATAAATTTGAGTTGTGTAGGTTTATTGGCTACTTATATGTGAGCCTAGGAATCGTGGAATTCATGATCAAACTGATCAGAATATAATTCCCACGATGGACAAACTCCGCTTTACAAATATACCCTGCCAGTTTTTTTGTAAAAAGGTACATACAAAAAGATCTTAAGACGGTTATCCGGATTTAAGGTCTCGACATAGTAAAAATATGGCTTGTCGTGTCAAAGTCCCTCCGATGGCTGTCATGCCCATGAGGAGACCGACACTTGTATATATTTTGTGGTCAAAGATGCTTCACAGCCCGACAATCACCATTCAAATTGTGCCTTAAGGCTGAAAAAAGATAAAATTAAAGTATCAATATGCTTTAATTCCTATGTTAGCGTAAGGGTTTGAAACCCTTCTTTCAAAACATCATTTTAATAATCTTTTCGAAAAGAGAAACTTTTGTAAATCAAATCAAACACTTTTGCAAATCAAATCAAAGAATATTTGCAAATTAAATCAAACCCTTTGTATATAGGTTTAACAATGCATAAACATACTTCCAATCAAACATAGGCCCAAATTTCAAATAGAATTCACACACACACTTTAGTTTTTTAAGGAAAATATTAAAAAGATGTGGTACCATGTTTTCACGAGAGTTGTGGGGTGCCTAATGTGACGCCCCCAGAATAGGTCCATTCAACCCAACCCATTCTGAGTCGCCAAATACATGGTACAGAATTCAAATACAAACTTTATATCATACGGTCGTGCAAAATACGACCACACAACTGTGAGTGTCAATACAAATATGTAGAAAATATTAAGATTCAAACTAAGTCCTCATTACAATTATTATCACACTATTTATCAGAAATAGTGAGGACTACTACTGCTCTAACTCGGACCATCACTCTGTCCCCCGACTAGTTCCCGCAACATTCTCATTTCCTGAAGAGGACAACAGATGAAAAGGGTGAGCTCAACTAGCTCAGTAAAGAATATTATGACTAAGATAATGGAAAATAAATTATCGTTAGCCTTCAATAAATCAGATAAAATATAATGGACAATCCAATCTTAGATCAATATTCGCAGCGAAAATAACAATTCATTAGAAGAGTTAAGCAGAGAATCAAGTCTACTATCTTCTATGATTTAAAAGTCCATCATCAATATTTTATCCCTGTAACATCAATCAATATACATCTCGAATCAAATATTCATCTTTGCACTACAGGCCAAAGATATTCATTTGTATCATCAGTGGTCATATTCATCTCAACACCTGTCATCTTTGCACTATAGGCCAAAGATATTCATCAGGTAATCATTCATCTTTGCTCTACAGGCCAAAGATATTCATCAAGTAATCATTCATCTTTGCTCTACAAGCCAAAGATATTCAGTTACATCACCTTTTAGGACTGAGAATGATGAAAAATATTTAAAAAAAAGAATCCAATGAGATAAAAGACAAAAACTAAGGATTCGTATTTTAGTATATCCAATTCAAAAATACCTCGTAATAATCAATTATGGAGCAAAATTCAAGAATAGAGCTCAAAACTTGGATACAATCAAAGATAGTAACCTTAACAAGCAATTTAGACAAATAGAAGAAAATTTAATGTTTTCGTGAATAGTGCCGTATACGTGAATAGTGCCGTATACGTGAATAGTAACCCCGACGAAAAAAGTAAGAATTTCAACATAAAATCCATGACAATATTTCTGTATAATGATATTGAAAAGAATAACATCATTTATGAAAGAAAATAACATCCCTTACCTCAAAAAGATAGTACCTCTGACTGGAATATCGGATATAATACCGAAGGAAACTTGCACTGAATAGCAACACTCAAAGTATTGAAATACTCACAAAAATACGCTCGATATTATAGAGAGAGAAAACTTCTGATTCTGGTGTGATTTTCAATTCTAACCTAAGCACCCTATTTATAGGAAAAGCTTAGGATGCTAAAGGAGACTAAAATAATAAAATATTATTATTTTTTAAAAAAATTCCGCCGCCTAGCGGCTTCCATAATTTTCAGATTTTCAACAAAAGTGGGGCCCACCCATTAAATAATATTTATTTTCTGAAACTTTAATAATTCATAATAAATAGCCCCTTCATCAGAAAAATACAAATTCTATGTCCTTCTATAGGAAATTTAATTCTCTACAACTTTGCAGAAGAAAGGTTTTCCAAATTCCAAACATAAATTATCCGAAATCCATAAACAGATGATTTCTCACACCAATATATTGATAAAAATTCATCAGCGCCAATTCCTTCTTTAATATCCACAAAATCATATAAATCAATAATTAATTATTCACAAATAATATTATAGAACTACAATATTAACAACCAGGTCGTTCCCAAGAAAGAGGGGGCCTTCCGATAAGGACTTCTCCTTACTGGCGCGCAATTAAATAACCCCTCCTAGACAGAACTTCCTTAGACATTGTCAATAATGCTATCTAATAATATTATTCAAATAATATGAATTATTGAGTTGATAACGTGAAATACTGTGCAATGACAATTATTGAATCAATACTACAAAATATCAACTGTAGCCATTATTGAATCAATCATATAAAATGGCAACGTAGCAATTATTGAGTCAATAAAATATCAATGTAACAATTATTGAGTCAATAATATAAAATATCAACGTAGCAATTATTGAGTCAATAATATAAAATATTGAACAGTAATTACTGTAACAATAATTGAGTAATGGCTTCTCACGTAAGACTCAATAATTCGAAATACTGTGCAATACCGTGTGCTACTATGCAACACCGTGTATCACTGTATTTTAACCACCGGGTATTTCAACAGTACTAACGGTAACTAACCACGCCGTTATTTTGTAAAAAGTTATTTCTGTCGCTTTCTATATCCGACAGTTATTCCGTTGTGGGGGCCCACAAATAGCTGCGCCGTCGTACGAATATTCCCCGACAACAAGAATATTCCACGACCAAACGAATATTCCCCGACAACAAGAATATTTTATAACCACTTGCTCATTTTAAAAATGTTTGCACATTTCACCCATAACTTTCATATTTATCAAAACAACACCTTACTGTTTCGAAATAATATATAAAGAAAACTAAATCTTTATTCATAAAAGTTGGGGTCTTACAACCTCCCCTCCTTATGAAATTTCGTCCTCGAAATTGACGTACGTACCTGGTATGTCGAAAAGGTGAGGATACCTCGCTTTCATTTTCGATTCCAACTCCCAGGTCATTTCCTCAATTGCATGGTTTCTCCACAAAACTTTAACTTGAGGTATAATTTTCGAGCGTAGGACATGCTCCTTCCTATCCAAGATCTTGACAGGTACCTCCTCGTACGTTAAATCTTCGGCTATCTCGTCTGGTTCTAACTCAATAATGCGGTTTGGATCCTTCACATATTTACGTAACACGGATATGTGAAACACGTTATGAACACGAGACATGCTTGGAGGTAAAGCGAGTCTATAATCCACATTTCCTTTTCGGTCAAGAATCTCAAATGGACCAATGAATCGTGGGTTGAGCTTTCCTCTCTTCCCAAACCTTGTAACTCCTTTCTACGGAGCAACATGTAACAATACATGGTCCCCAACGTTAAATTCCACGTCCTTTCGATGAAGATCCGCATAACTCTTTTGTCGATCTTGTGCTGTTTGTATACGTTGTCGGATTATTTGAATTTTTTCTGAAGTCATACGTACCAACTCCGGTTCCAACAATGTTGTTTCATCCACCTCGTTCCAATATACTGGAGAGCGACACTTTCTCCCATACAACGCTTCGAATGGAGCTACGCCTATACTTGCCTGATAACTGTTATTGTAGGAGAATTCCACCAATGGTAAATACTTATCCCAACTCCCTTTGAAGTCTAGAACACAGAGTCTCAATAAATCTTCAAGAGATTGGATAGTCCTTTCCGATTGTCCGTCTGTTTGAGGATGATAAGCCGAACTGAATCGTAAATCCGTACCCATAGCTTTCTGCAAACTGATCCAAAATCGTGAAGTAAATCTGGGGTCACGATCCGAAACTATGGATACTGGCATGCCATGCAATCTCACAATCTCGTTCACGTACATATGAGCAAGACGTTCAAGGGAATAAGTCTCTCGTATCGGCAAGAAATGAGCAGACTTGGTTAATCTATCAACAATAACCCAAATCGCATCTAAGCCTTGAGAAACCTTGGGAAGACCCGTAACGAAATCCATCGTAATGTGTTCCCACTTTCATTTCGGAATCTCCAGTGGTTGCAATGGACCCTTCGGCACTTGATGCTCCGCCTTTACACGTTGACAAGTTAAACATCTCGAGATGCACACCGCGATCTCTCTCTTCATATTGCCCCACCAAAATGTATGTCGAAGATCACGATACATTTTAGTACTCCCAAGATGGATTGCAAACGGTGTGTTGTGTGCCTCCATCATGATTCTATACTTCAAGTCGGAATCGTTAGGAACACAAAGTCTGGAGTTGACTCGAAGTATTCCATCTTCATCGATTCTCGCTAAAATTGTACCTTCTTGCACCTTCTTCTTCATCTTCATCAGCTCCGCATCCGTAGCTTGAGCAGCTTTAACTTTATCAATCAAAGCTGGTTCTACGCGTATACTTGACATCATCGCACTCGTTCCCACATATGATCTTCTACTCAACGCGTCAGCTACCACGTTCGCTTTTCCAGGATGGTATTGGATAGTATGATCGTAATCTTTCAACAGCTCAAGCCAACGTCGTTGCCGCATGTTGAGTTCCTTCTGAGTGAAGAAATATTTAAGGCTCTTATGATCCGTATAAATCTCCACTTTCTCTCCGTACAAGTAATGTCTCCAGATCTTCAACGCGAAAAACGACTGCTGCCAACTCTAGATCATGAGTAGGATAATTCCTCTCATATTCTTTGAGTTGTCGCGAGGCATAGGCTATGACTTTCCCATGTTGCATGAGAACACATCCTAACCCTTTGCCCGAAGCATCGCTGTAAATAACAAATCCATCTGAACCAGATGGTATTGTCAGAACAGGTGCCGAGATAAGTCTCCTCTTGAGCTCTTGGAAGCTCTTCTCGCATTCCTCGCTCCAAACGAATTTTGTATCTTTCCGAGTCAACTGAGTTAATGGAGTAGCGATTCGAGAAAATCCCTCTACGAACCTCCGATAGTAACCAGCTAAGCCCAGAAAGCTTCGTACTTCGGTCACCGACTTAGGTTGCTCCCAGCTTTGTATTGCTTCAATCTTCGCCGGGTCAACAGATACTCCACGTTTCGATACCACGTGCCCAAGGAATGCTACTTCCTCAAGCCAGAACTCGCATTTCTTTAACTTGGCATATAGCTTGTTCTCACGAAGCTTTTGAAGTACCAACTTCAAATGGTGTTCATGATCTTCACGGCTTTTAGAATAGATGAGAATGTCATCAATAAAGACAACAACGAATTGATCTAAATACTCCTTAAATACACGGTTCATCATATCCATGAAAGCAGCAGGAGCATTAGTCAATCCAAAAGACATGACTAAGAACTCATAATGCCCGTACCGTGTTCTGAAAGCAGTCTTTGGAATATCCTCAGTTTTAATCTTCAACTGATGATATCCAGAACGAAGATCGATCTTTGAAAAGAATTGCGCTCCTTGCAACTGGTCGAACAGGTCATCAATACGAGGTAACGGATACCTATTCTTAATGGTGACATGGTTCAACTCCCGATAGTCAATACAAAGTCGCATACTCCCGTCTTTCTTCTTTACGAATAAAACAGGAGCACCCCAAGGAGACGTACTAGGACGAATAAAACCGATGTCTAACAATTCTTGTAATTGAATCTTTAACTCCTGAAGTTCAATAGGAGCCATTCGATATGGGGTTTTAGAAATGGGTTTTGTACCGGGCTCAAGGTCAATAAAGAATTCAACTTCACGTTCTGGGGGTAGACTGGGAAGTTCTTCGGGAAATACATCAGGAAACTCATTAACAACGGAAATATCATTCAAATATGATGTATTCTGATTTAGATCAGTGACATGAGCTAAGAAAGCTTGACATCCGTTTTTCAATAAACGAATAGCCTTGGGATTTGAAATGATATTGACTGATTTTAGTGGTTTGGTGGTTTGAATTCGCACAACAGGTTGATTAGGAATATGAAAACTAACAACCTTACGAAAATAATCAATTTTGGCATGGTAAGTGGTTAACCAGTCAATTCCTAAAATCACGTCAAATGCAAGTATTTTCAAAGATATAAGATCAACAGGTAAGGTAAGGGTACCAATCTGAATCAAGCAAGATTTGTAAACTGTAGATGTAACAAAGGTTTCTCCTAACGGAGTTTCAACAGATAAGTCAAAGTCTAATTTATCAGAAGTCAAGTTCAAACGTTGAGCACAAGCAGGTGAAATAAAGGAATGGGTAGCACCGGTATCTAACAAGGTATAAACTTCGCAAGAGTTTATGATCAGCTTACCCGTAATCGCCTCGTGTGGATTCCTCGCATTTTGGGCTGTCACGACAAACGCTCTTCTAGGAATCACCGACTTTGACTTGTCTGCAACCGCCTTTGGAATCACCACCCCCGCTGAACTTGGTTTCGCAAAAGGACAATCTCGAGCTATATGTCCTTCTTTTCCACAGTTATAGCATCCTTTGAACTGTTGTGGGCAGTTTGGGTTGATATGTCCCTCTTTCCCGCATTTAAAGCATACGATCGGTGGTCGTTCTCCTCCCCTCGAAACAGTTGATGCTGGTGCTGATGTTGACATCTTCGCGTTCTCATTGTTGTACCTTCTCTTCTTGAAATCTCCTCCCGATTCGCTTCTTCTACTATCATGGCCACGATAACCACTGGAGTGGTTACCGCTTCTGTCATACTTTCCTCCTCGCTGGTTGTCATTGCTCCGATGACTGCTGCCACCTGGTACGACCTTGGTTATGGTCCCTCGGTTGAACATAATCATTATCTCGTTCTAATAACTGGGCCCTGTTTACTACATCCGAATATAAAGAAAATTTATGAGAAATGAGGTATTGACGTATTTCGGGTTTCAAACCTCTTAGAAACATCCGCGTCATACGTTCCTCATTCTCCACCAAATGAGGTGCAAACCTGGACAGCTCCGCGAACTTAGCCTCGTATTGGGATACCGTCATGTTGTTTTGCTCGAGTCTGATAAACTCTACTTCCTTCATATGACGAATACTTCCAGGAAAGTACTTGTCATTAAACAGTTTTTGAAACGCTTCCCAAGACATCTTAAGTGCGGCAGGCTGGGTACGTTTCACAGATTTCCACCAGTAATCTGCCTCTCCACGGAACATAAACGTGGCGAATGGAACCTTCTGTTCCTCTGTGCATCCCAAGACATCAAATATCTTGGTAATTTTTTTAATCCACGTCTCCGCCTTGATCGGATCTGGCTTTCCCAGAAACTCTGGTGGTCCCAATTCTTTGAACTGCTTAACAGTGACAGCTCGCGTGTTGTTATTATCTCCACCTGTATGTTGCACACGAGTCTCCCTCGTCTGATTTTGCATAAACTGCAAAAAACTTCTAAACATCTCATCGTTTATCGTCTGACCAGCGTTATTTTCAGGATGAACATTGCCTTCTTATTGCACGTTCTCCTGTTTAACGATTAAAGGTGTCTCCACAGTCTCATTCACTTCGTTGTTAACGTTCTCAGCTGCCATTCTCAAATACTGCCATAAAACAAGGGTTAATTAAACAAATTAACATATCACATATTAACCCTATGCTCCGACTGACCAATTAAATACCACATAAGCTTAGGTAGGACACACTAGCGAAGGATTTACTCGTCTCTCCCCTCCTAGTTCTATTCCCCGATCTCCGCCAGAGATCATATCCCTAAGCTCTGATACCAACTATGACACCCCCAGAATAGGTCCATTCAACCCAACCCATTCTGAGTCGCCAAATACATGGTACAGAATTCAAATACAAACTTTATATCATACGGTCGTGCAAAATACGACCACACAACTGTGAGTGTCAATACAAATATGTAGAAAATATTAAGATTCAAACTAAGTCCTCATTACAATTATTATCACACTATTTATCAGAAATAGTGAGGACTACTACTGCTCTAACTCGGACCATCACTCTGTCCCCCGACTAGTTCCCGCAACATTCTCATTTCCTGAAGAGGACAACAGATGAAAAGGGTGAGCTCAACTAGCTCAGTAAAGAATATTATGAACTAAGATAATGGAAAATAAATTATCGTTAGCCTTCAATAAATCAGATAAAATATAATGGACAACCAATCTTAGATCAATATTCGCAGCGGAAATAACAATTCATTAGAAGAGTTAAGCAGAGAATCAAGTCTACTATCTTCTATGATTTAAAAGTCCATCATCAATATTTTATCCCTGTAACATCAATCAATATACATCTCGAATCAAATATTCATCTTTGCACTACAGGCCAAAGATATTCATTTGTATCATCAGTGGTCATATTCATCTCAACACCTGTCATCTTTGCACTACAGGCCAAAGATATTCATCAGGTAATCATTCATCTTTGCTCTACAGGCCAAAGATATTCATCAAGTAATCATTCATCTTTGCTCTACAGGCCAAAGATATTCAGTTACATCACCTTTTAGGACTGAGAATGATGAAAAATATTTAAAAAAAAAGAATCCAGTGAGATAAAAGACAAAGACTAAGGATTCGTATTTTAGTATATCCAATTCAAAAATACCTCGTAATAATCAATTATGGAGCAAAATTCAAGAATAGAGCTCAAAACTTCGGATACAATCAAAGATAGTAACCTTAACAAGCAATTTGGACAAATAGAAGAAATTTTAATTTTTTCGTGAATAGTGCCGTATACGTGAATAGTAACCCCGACGAAAAAAGTAAGAATTTTAACATAAAATCCATGACAATATTTCTGTATAATGATATTGAAAAGAATAACATCATTTACGAAAAAAAATAACATCCCTTACCTCAAAAAGATAGTACCTCTGACTGGAATATCGAATATAATACCGAAGGAAACTTGCACTGAATAGCAACACTCAAAGTATTGAAATACTCACAAAAATACGCTCGATATTATAGAGAGAGAAAACTTCTGATTCTGGTGTGATTTTCAATTCTAACATAAGCACCCTATTTATAGGAAAAGCTTAGGATGCCAAAGGAGACTAAAATAATAAAATATTATTATTTTTATAAAAAATTCCGCCGCCTGGCGGCTTCCCAAATTTTCAGATTTTCAACAAAAGTGGGGCCCACCCATTAAATAATATTTATTTTCCGAAACTTTAATAATTCATAATAAATAGTCCCTTCATCAGAAAAATACAAATTCTATGTCCTTCTATAGGAAATTTAATTCTCTACAACTTTGCAGAAGAAAGTTTTTCCAAATTCCAAACATAAATTATCCGAAATCCATAAACAGATGATTTCTCACACCAATATATTGATAAAAATTCATCAGCGCCAATTCCTTCTTTAATATCCACAAAATCATATAAATCAATAATTAATTATTCACAAATAATATTATAGAATTACAATATTAACAACCAGGTCGTTCCCAAGAAAGAGGGGGCCTTCCGATAAGGACTTCTCCTTACTGGCGCGCAATTAAATAACCCCTCCTAGACAGAACTTCCTTAGACATTGTCAATAATGCTATCTAATAATATTATTCAAATAATATGAATTATTGAGTTGATAACGTGAAATACTGTGCAATGACAATTATTGAATCAATACTACAAAATATCAATTGTAGCCATTATTGAATCAATCATATAAAATGGCAACGTAGCAATTATTGAGTCAATAAAATATCAATGTAACAATTATTGAGTCAATAATATAAAATATCAACGTAGCAATTATTGAGTCAATAATATAAAATATTGAACAGTAATTACTGTAACAATAATTGAGTAATGGCTTCTCACGTAAGACTCAATAATTCGAAATACTGTGCAATACCGTGTACTACTATGCAACACCGTGTATCACTGTATTTTAACCACCGGGTATTTCAACAGTACTAACGGTAACAACCACGCCGTTATTTTGTAAAAAGTTATTTCTGTCGCTTTCTATATCCGACAGTTATTCCGTTGTGGGGGCCAACAAATAGCTGCGCCGTCGTACGAATATTCCCCGACAACAAGAATATTCCACGACCAAACGAATATTCCCCGACAACAAGAATATTTTATAACCACTTGCTCATTTTAAAAATGTTTGCACATTTCACCCATAACTTTCATATTTATCAAAACAACACCTTACTGTTTCGAAATAATATATAAAGAAAACTAAATCTTTATTCATAAAAGTTGGGGTCTTACATCTAACACTTTTCTCACACTTAACCAAGCCCCCGAACTCAAAACTTCGGTTTTAAAGATCAAGTTTCGAAAGTGTCCAGCAATTGGGCCTCTTTTCAAACAAAACTCGGTTGAGTTGGTACAACCATTTCAAATCTATCAACTGGCGACTCTATAAAACGTTCAAATTGTCGACATGATACATATTGGTCTTTTTCTAAAAAACCCTTCAAAACCTTTTTCACGAATAAAAAGAGTAAGGGTAGAGATAACTTAGGAAGAGAGAAAGATCCGGGTTGTGACCCGACCCGTAGATTTTTTCCCGACGTCGACAGAATACTCATCTCTATTTCTGTTTATTGGTGATCTTCCTCAACCTCTTTCTCTTGGCAGTCTTTTTCTATTTAATAAAAATTTATTTTTTATTAAACCATTACTTGTGTTAGAATATTATCATTTCATGCTTATTAACATTCATTTCAAAACATATTTAATATTATTTCTTACAAAACATGCTTCTTACATACATCTGAGCTTCTTACGTATCTTATTTCTTCTAATAGCTTCTCTATCTATTATCATATTTATAGCACTTGATGTTATTTACATATCATCTTTATCTTTACCTTAGAAGAGGTTCTACATTCTCTAATCCTTAACTAACATCATAGTTAGGATTCCAAAAGATATCCCGCTACTAATACCAAAAGTTGGGATTCTTATATATTACATACTTAACCACATATTTACATTATATACACATATTTACAAACATAATCACATTGTTTCATATAGCATGCTATCATTCTATTCGCGACCAATAGTGATGGTGATGATGCGCTCTTCCTCAGTGATAGCAATCACTCAGGTACGGGAGATGGAGTGACGGAACTGGCCAATCTCATTTGAATACACGCCCACACTTGGGTCTGAACTTACTCCATAGACGTAGTATAAGCGTAGTTCATAAGATCTACCTTTTGCATATTGCCCCTTAGTTCATTTTCTAAATTCTGGACATGTTCGTTTGTCCTCCCTTGCCTCTGAAGTTCCTCAATCCTTACATTATTCAACTCATGATATTCTGCCTGCATATCTTGAACCTTAGCCTCAAAATACTGGGCTCTATTCTCGGCAGCCTGAAGTCTAGTGCTCAACTCCAAATTAGTTTCTATTAGCTGCTGGACTAATGCTCTGTATCATGGCATCCTCCATCTCAGGATAATTATGCTCAACCTCTAAATCTTCCTCAACTTGCACAGTTACAGCCGGTATAGCCTCAGCTGCTGAACCCTCTTCTAATATTTCTTCATGTTCTTCTGAAAAGGTTCCCTCTTCGGGTTCCTCATCAGAGTCATTATCTATCACTACCACCTGCACTAGCTCATGTGTTGGCTGTGGCTCTAGCGGCCGTGGAGCTATCTGCTCGTCGGGCTCTACATGGACAACCTGGATCCCTTCACCTGACATCTACACGCAATATAACAACTCAATTAATATATGATACAAGTTACATATTCACATAGTAAATAAAAGTTTCATCTATGTTATTTTTATTTCTTTTTACGATGAATTTTCTCAATCCATCTCTTTAAAACTCTATTTGAGTTATTTATTTTCTGATTTTCTAACTTGCCTAAGGTTATAGCCCAATGTGTCCCCACCTATGATTTTTAACCTACAGCTCTGATACCAACCTGTGACGTTCCCAAATTCGGGTACCTTCAAACCTGTATTCATTGCTCCATGGTACTAACCATTCAACATTTAACTTTATTAAATAACTGCAAATATTATTAATTTACTTTATTAAATTATACTATCCTAGGTACGAAGAAATTTATTTGCTTCATTACATGATAGATATTGTATTATCATTACAAAAGTTTATCTATTATAAATAAAACTCCAGCTACTCATTAAACTTCATCCTTGCCTTTGTCCTTCCCAGATCCTTCTATATGATCCTTGTTAGCTGAAAACATTTATAATCAAAGCAAGAATGAGCATTCAAATGCTTAGCAAGTACTAACAGTTAATAAACAATATACGCAAGAAATAAATGCTTTCTTTGATATATGCTTTGACTATAGAATAAATACTATAAATCAACTGAACAAATTTGAACAACATGACTCGTTTGCATTTTTTAAACGGCATACTGTCTTCTGATGCTGAGTGGTCAAAAGACTATGAATTTTTATTTTTAAGTTTTCTAAAAAGGTTTCAACATAAATTCATCTACAAACTGTCTTCTTGCGGGCACGAAGTGGGTGATCAGCCCGTTATTCCCTTCGTTGATCAACACTAGCTAAACAACATGACCGCCATTTAGCGCAATATAAATTTTGAATGATATATATGTTCATCATGACCAGTACCATTCAACGTAATAAAAACTTTCGCAATTTAGGGATGCTCATTCTCAGTCTGGAGTCCAAACTAAATCAATATAGTTGGACAGCTCTAACTATTCAATAATATTTCAAAGACTAAATGTAAAAGCGATAAAATATTTCAATATGTGTCTAGCCGTTTCAAAATGGCGTAGATGTTTTCTAAACTCTTTATGCATATTGAGATTCAACAAGTATACATCATAGCATAACAACTCACTTTCAACGTACAAATTGAACGAAGTTTAAGATAATTGCTTAAATATGAACAAATTCAAGATACTTGCTAAAGGAAAACAAGTTCGGGAGACATGCCTTGCTCGTAGTTTACGATTACAGTTTAGCTTAAAATTATCCTACATAGTTATATTCATGTATGGCAATACATTAGTTACATATACATGATGTATAAATATGTCAATAAGTTATACATACTTATGCACATACATTTAGCCATATATTTAGTATAATTACATTTTACATTATCTCTAAGCTTGTTTTATTCTTTTTTATTATTTAAAAATCATTCGCTTAAGAACTTCTTTGAAGTCTTTATCCGACATAACCACATCATGTTCACAGACATACAATTCTAAGCACATACTGAGTCATGTATACATTCAAACCATATAATTGTGTATCTTGCTTTTGTTTTCATTTTGAAAGTTTCATTATCATTTAGAAATCTCTTTTGAATCTTTTGAAACCTTGGCTTTTCATAGCCATTATATATTAAACAATTAAAACATCACTCTTAGCATGATTTACAACTTAAGATACTTGAATACACATGGTCTAAGGTTCAAATCGTAAAAAACATCTCTTGACAGCTCTGCAGCTCGGCGCTGCCGTGCCACTCTCTTTTTACCCCAAAACTGAGTTGTTCTATGTACAACCCTCTTATTAGCACTCTAAGGTTCCATCACACATAACATACACACATGATGGAATGGTTTATATCACCTTTGATTCCCACTTCACTTGCAACAAGTTTAATTTTAAAAACCATATAGTTTTTATTTAAAATCTCTTCTCAACCTAAGCTTAACTAGTTCCTTTCATATAAGATTGGCCATCATAACATTTAACCCATATATTGTAGCTAATCAAGCCTCAGTCCACATGTTCAACTTCAGTTGAATACATATAGTTCAAAAATCATTATAGCTTTTCGTTTGAAAATTCATATTAAACCATGCTAAGATAGTTCATTCCTTTTTTAGCTATATTGGACATCAAATGGGACACATATTTGAGTAGAGGACTCATCCATAAATGCTTAAAAGTTCATTACACAAAGGAAATTTCTTGGAACATCAACAGACCAGCACTGCCGCGACACTTCGGCTGAGAGCAAAACAGGCTCTATTTTTTTAGAGATTTCCAAAATTTGATTCTTAACTTCAAATAAGGCTCCTACAATCATTTTGAAAGCTTATTTAACATTCTTATTCAATTGAGTTATCACATAATAACTCTTATATATGAGCTATCTTTTTCATTACATTGGTTGATTATCAATTTTTTAACAAAACTTATTCTTTGAAACATTTTGTCAAATATGTGGTGGGCATAGCTTAAAATTCAGAAATTCATAATAGTTTAAACATGGTTAGCCTAGATTTCATATAGAAATCTTCTCCTTATCACTCCATACACCACAGACATCCAAATAACAAAAAAAAAAAAACTAAACCCCTTTTACAAATAATTTATATCAATTCCTATAAGATTACTCAATTCTTTCAAATATTACAAGAATATATAATCTTACCTTTGGAGTTATGGATTATGTGATTTAAATCCCTTCTTTTAGCAACCCTTCACTTTAATTCTTCTTCAGCTACAACTTTGCTTACTTGATTTCTTAATATACTGGATAATTTGGGATTTGGTAATGTGAAAAGGAGCATGGAATGGTACGGTTTGGAACAGGGAGGAGAGGACTGAGAATCCCTTGCTTTTATAAAATGATTTTCTAGCTATGATGAGTGTCATATAGCCTTGCTGAGTTTTCTCTCTTTTAGACTCATAAACTTGCAGCTCCTTCTTTCTATTACATGACCCAACTTATTACTTGGACAGCTCATGCTTCCTCTCTTATAGACTCTACACTTCATGTATTACTCATGTAATACATATATTTATACTTCTAATACACACCCACTAATGTAATAAAATTACATAATCTTATTCGATAAAAATGGAACTCATACATTAAATCAAAAAAAATGTTTTTAAAGCTATAATTTATTTTATTAAAATAATTTAATATCTTAAATTATTTTAATACACTTTATTTAACGCAGATAAAAATTTTGTATACCTTAATTATATCTATCGACGTCGGAAAAATTTATTTCCTCTTCCTAGGTGTTTGGTTCTTACCCTTTATATTTTCTATGTGGTTTATCTTGTTTTAAGGGTGATATTTAGGAAGAGACCAATATATAATGTCGACGATTTGAAAAGATTGATTTTATTTGATTGGTTCGAATTAGAGAGAGCTGCCAGTTGGTATGAGTTAAATAGTTGTACCAACTTAATCGAGTTTTGAAAGATTTTTGCAATATGGCCCAATATGGGACTCTGTTTAATTGGTCTTGGAAACTGAGATTTATAGAGTTCGGGGGCTTGCTTAAGCGGGGGGAAGGTGTTAGGCACCACCGACTTCCGTGAAACACGATTACCGCGTCTTTTCATTCCTTAATTATTGTGCGTGTGTGTGTGTGTGTATTTGTTACAATTAATTGGACCTAAGTGCTTTATTTAAAAGTAGTGCTGTGCTTCGTTGGACTTATATACGAAGGGTTTGATTTATTGACAAGTCCATTTTAAGCAATAATATAAAAAAGAGATTTTGAAAAGAGGTTTTCAAACCCTTTTGCTCGCATAGGAATTGAAGCCCTTTAATACTTCCAATTTATTCCATATTCGGCTCGTTTTGGTTTTATTCTCGAGATGCAAAGCATCGTCGACAAAATAAAGCCATCAAAGCCATCAAAGTATGCCCAAGCACCACATATATGATTTTCATTATTTCAAGACTTTAAATCTGGATAATCGTTTTAAGGTCCTGGATTTACAAATACAAAATTTGCAAGCTGGCTGTACAACTTAAAAAGGTCCATCACGAGAACCGGATCTAGATCCATTAGTTGAATCGTAGATCCTGTAGCTCTTAGGCTCACATGAAATCAAATAAACAACTTGCATAATGAATATACTGCAATGAAACATAAATCTACACTAGACATCGCTAAACGAATGATCCATCAGTCAAATCCTCGTACGTGAGTAGCTCAAACATTCCAGTTCCCACGAGATACAAATCTAGGGTCACATGGTCAATAAATATTTACAAAATTAGAAAAAAAAAAAAACTAAATCTGTACAGATGTTAGCCATTATAGCTTCCAGGTTAAAGTTTTACAACTTTTAAACCGGTTAGAAGCTAGATCTGGCTAGATCTAGTACAGATCTAGTCAATACAGCTCAACTATTGACTATTTACAAGAAATGAACGGTTAAAAACTTAGATCTGACGAATATAAGCTACAAAATTTATGTATATAGCACTTATATACGTATTAGAGTAAGTGAAGAAGACAGATCCGACGAAATCTTATAGTGTTTCGCAAGAACATCTCTCGAACGGCTTTTAGCACCTAGATACTCGTTTCCCACCGGTTAAAACTTGATATGTTTTAGTATATATGTACATGAATATTTATAAAGAAGTTTTACACAAATCAGAGTATAATAGAAGCTCCGTTTGACTCTCCTAGCCTCTATTTCTCTCGTCGCGACCCTTTCTTTCTCTCTCTCTTCTTCTATAAGCTAAGGGGGGAGGGGTAATATATAGCCACAAACAGCCGCGAGTCTACCTGCTACTGGGCCTAGTGGGCCCAGCCTGGTGGGCCCAGCTATCTTAAAGTATGTGCACTCCGACCAATGCGTTGTTCGCTTGAACTTTCATAACTTGCAATTCGAGAATCCGATGGAGGCATGCTATACCTTTTCGGAAAGCCCATGATATGGGGCTTGACCTTTCCCGAGTCTGGGAAGATGGGTCTATCGACGTTGGAAAATTTAAGAATCCTGCGGGCCGATTCGTAACCCAGGTTTTTCTCAAATTGATCTTCCTAAGTTATCTCTACCCTTATTCTTTTTATTTAGGAAAAAGGTTTTGAAGGGTTTTTTAGGAAAGAGGCCAACATGTGTCATGTCGACGATTTGAACGTTTTATAGAGTCGCCTGTTGGTAGATTTGAAAATGGTTGTACCAACTCAACCGAGTTTTGATTTGAAAGAGGCCCAATTACTGGACACTGTTGAAAGTTGATCTTTGAAATCGGAGTTTTGAGTTCGGGGGCTTGGTTAAGTGTGGGGAAGGTGTTAAGCACCACACGATTCCTGTGTAAACACGGTATTGCATCTTTTCAATATTTCCCTTTAAAACTAGAAAGCGTGAGTGAATGCTATTTGAAAATTGGGCCTTTTGATTTGATTGATTGAAAGTAGTGCTTTGCTTCGTTGAACCTATATACGAAGGGTTTGATTTGATTTTGAAAATCAGTCTTTGATTTGATTTGCGAAAATCATTTTGATTAGATTTGCTAAAGCTTTGAAATTGAATTGACAGTGATGTTTTGAAAGCTGTTTGTCAAACCCCTACGCTGACATAGGAATTAAAGCCTTTTGATACTTTCAAATTTTATCTTTATAGCTTTAAGGATGCATGTGAATGGTGTGGTGAAGCATGATCAACCATAACAAACAATAAATAAACGTGTCGGTCTCCTCATGGGAATGAAAGCCATCGGAGGGACGCTGACATGACAAACATATTTCACTATGATGAGACCTTAAATTCGGATAACCGTTTTAAGGTCTGTGTATATACATTTTACAGAAAAAACTGGCAGTGTACATCTGTAAACTGGAGTTTGTCCATCATGGGAATCAGATCCCGATCGATTTGATCTTGAATCCCACGATTCCTAGGCTCACATATGAGTAGCCAATAAACCTGCACAGTTCAAATTTGCACAGAAATAAATATAGGCATCATCACGTCGCAATGGAACCAAGGATTCATCAATAATCATGGCTGCGTGTGGCCAAAGCGTCTCGTTCCTACTAGTTAGCGATTTAAGGGACTCGAGTTTGCTTTCAAAGCTGAAACTATAAAAATAACTAGATTTAAAGAAATCTCAGCCATTATAGCTTCCAGGTTCTGTCGGGACCTGTTCGAACCTTTGAAAAGCTAGAATTGGCGAGATTTAGATAAATCTAGTCCGCCCGCAAATATGTTAGTGCAGATTCATATAAAAATGAGTATTAAATGCATCAATTGAATAGATGGAGTAAAGAAATATATATAGTTATATATATACAAAAGCTGAAAAAGGGCTCTGAGTTTTCACTCGCAAACCCGGACTGGAATTAAAATATATATTTATAAAAATTGTAAATAGCCACGAAATAATCCAGGCTTGACAGAAATGAAATATATATAAAAAAACAGTAAAAAGGGCGATGGGTTTTCACGCCGGTGCCCGTACTGGAATTAAAATTGACAGAAAAGTAGTCAACCAATATATATATATATATATTGACAGAAATGTAGTCAACCAGTGACTAGAGAGAGCACCTGTGACACCCCCAAATCCGGGTACTTCGTTTCCACATGATTTGGTGTTCACTTTCTAACTATAACAAACATCTACCCAATATATCTTAAAATAAATTACAACCTTTATTCAACTATTAATAAAATCTCCCTTAAAACAAGGGTTACAACCTTCTCCATATCAATCCCAGGGTTACTCTAACCTTGAAATGAATACAATAAAGTGCGGAAATAAAACATAACATTCAATTATTACAATCATTCTCAATTAAATAAAAACAAGTCTTCACTTGCTTTGCTTTCCCTTGCCCTTACTCGTAGACGGAGCATCAGCGTTATCAACCTTAACTGAAATTGTTATTTAATGCAAGAGTGAGCAAACCACAGCTCACTGGAGTTTTACAATAATATATACATGAAAGGAATTCTTAAAAAAGAATCTGAATAACTTAGCTTACTTCAACAATAAAGAATTGAATAATAATTCTCTATCAACATTAAAATTCGAATATAGAATTTATCTGAGTGTCATAAGACCTTTGAACTCTTGTCCTAGGTTATAAATATTTCTATTTAAACCTTTCACAGTCAATAAGACTATGGACCTTAACTCGTACTTAGGGGGATCAGCCCTTCGTACATTGTATTGTGCACAAACATCTTAACGCTATGCGTAGTAACCTCCCCTAGTAAATAGGGTTGTTCAACTCAATAATTTGAATTCAAGTTCGCACCAAAGAAAGTTTGGTTTGGATAAGCTTACAAGGGTAATTTAGAATTCACGTTCATCAACTAAGGATTAGTTGAATCGACTTCCAATAATTCATAAATAAAGAATTATGAATTAACATATGCTTTAGAATCAACTTAAAGCATTTAAAATAATAACTGGATCTTACTTGAACAATAAGTTAAGATCATTTTAATTAAATAAACAATTGTCTAATACAGAAATAGAAAAGGACATTCTTAACAAGAATATATAAACACAAGAAATTATACAAGATTAGGGTTTAGAAAACTTGCATAAAATTAACGAGTTTAAGGTTTAGAAGACTTGCCTCAAGCGCAAGCTACTTAACACAATTCACGTACTTTAATACTTCCTACACATATATATTCAATCACAATAACCTAAGTTAGTTAACACGTAACTAATTCACATAAGTGGTTAACCCTCATGGTTAACTCACTCTAATAATAATAATCAACTATCACATAGTTAATTAAATCAATTATGTATTTAACTAAATTATAATTAAACAATTATAATTCAAACACTTAATCAAATTATAATTATAAACAAATTATAATAATTATAATCAATTAAACCACATCATGCATTTAATTACACAAATTATAATTAATCATGAAATTATCAATTTATAATCCATAATTAAACATGCATTTATTAAATTATAATTACATAAATTATAATTTAAATTAACATCTAATTGATTAAAATAAACCAACTTCTATACATTATAATTTCACAAAAATTAAAATTTAAATTAAACATTTACTCTTAATTATAATTAATAAATTATAATTAAGTAACTTATTGTACAATTAAACAATTATAGTTTATAATTTAAATACCATATTAGTTTTTTCAAAACTTTCTTTTTCTCGAATTATGAAATTATCAACTTCATGTTAACACATGTTATAGCAGCTAGATACATGCTCATTATCTTAGCAATAATGTAATGGAAACATAACAACACACTGCACACTTGACTAAAACTCACTGCCACTGCACTGTGCACAGCGCAGCTGCGCAGCCACAGGCCTTGGCACCGGCGCAGCTGCGTAGGGTAAGGATCTGGGAAGGACAAGCGGCGCAGCTGCGCTGCTCCTGGCCTTGCTGCCGGCGCAGCTGCGCAGCAACTCGGCCAGACGCAGACAGCTACGTTACTCTGCTTCCCCGATTAACCCATACAAGCCAACAAATGGATATTTACAATAATTTAAACATTGTAAATCATACCTATGCAATTATACATATATATAACATGCTTCCACAACACAAAATCATTTAAACAATGATAATCACAAGTTTTAAAAATTCAATTTGGCCATTTTCATGAAAACTCATATATTTTCCAAAATAAGTCACTGTAATCAAATTCTTAAGCAATTCAACTTATAACACATGCTTTATTCTCATGATTCAAGGTAGTATCATAGAAAATTTTTAAACAACATACTAACATATACCAATTTCTCAATGTAAAATCACCCATAATATATAAACTCATGAAATTCCATATGAACTCATATAAACATGAATTTTATGTTAAAATATATTTCTACAGTAATTTAATTTCTGAAAATCATTGATAACCATATAATTCACCATGAACAACACCACCTATATATATATACCATCCATGTTTATGCTATTACATGAAAACTCAGTTTTCACAGAGAATAAAACTTGAAACTTAAATCGAGTTTTGAAAATATGAAAGTAGAGATTATGGATTACCTTTCGGTGATAGGAGAAGAAAACAAAGATTCACTCTAGCCTTCACAAGCTTCTTCTTCCTTCTCTTCTTCTCCAACTCTTCTCTGCTTTCTCTTTTTCCTCTGCTCTTTTTTTTCTTCTTTGCTCTTAGTTTAGACTTAGGATTAATCTAACGTAGTATAGAACTAACGTAATATAATATAATACGCGTACTAACTAATATTAATTAGCCTAATTAATTTAGCAGTTACATAAGTTTCAAAATTCAAAAAAGCCTTAAGGCCTTGTTTGGCCAAAACAACATTATTTTAAAAAATAGGTTATTATTACTAAGGCCATGTTTGGTAGAATAGATTTAAAACAAATGCAAAGCCTTGTTTGGTAAAAATCATTTAAAATCCTTTTTCTTTTATTTTAACAAATTATTTAATACATACTTTAATGTCACATTTTAATTAATTAAATATCAATCATCTAATTTAATTAATTAAAATCTAACATCAATTAATCACATAAAATTACCACATAATTATAATTACTCGCTAATTATAATCCATGTAACACTTCATCACATAATTCATCTAATTCAATTATCTCAATTAAATTAGAACTATAGTATAACATTAATATTAATTAAATAAATATTACACATTCATTTAATTATTATATAACACTTAATTAAATCACTCCATAAATCACATAATTTATTTATTTAACTCAATAAATAAATCACATAAAATATTTATTTATCTCAATAAATATTAAAATTAATTATAAAATCTCAATCGTTACAGCACCCAGTATGGCGAAGAGTGCAAAAGCGGTAAAATGGCCACGAATTAATCCAGGCCGGACTGAAAATATATATATATATATTGACAGAAATGTAGTCAACCAAGACTGGTACGAGAACCAGTGATGGTGAAAGTCGCTTATATATGAGTAAATATATATAAAAGCAGTAAACTACCTCGGATTTGACATCCAGGTATGACAGAATTGAAATGTTAGTATAATCGCAGTGAAATATATACAAAAAGGGCCAAATCGGACTGGGAAGATAACCCAGTCCGGCGAATTTGTCAGAATATGTGTGCTAGTGCGTTGAAGCTGCTGGAGCTAACGGATCGTCAATCCGAGTTGTAGAAATGCAAAACATTGCGTTTATGTACGAAAATATACCAAATTTTGACTGAAAACGACCGCGGAACTAAGTTCCGGGCATATTTAAACTGATGAAACTTTGTGTGCAAATGAAAATCAGTGCCAAGTAATAGTATTGACTTGCTGATCGTAAACATACTTACAATGGCAGTATACAAGCTTTTTGCCACTTATTGGGCTTCAAACGACCAAATCTACCGGTGGTTTTTTGATATGTGGTAGTATGTGGGTCTATCTACGTGTTGGAGTAAAAATATTTAGGTTTGGAAGAGCTGTAAAAGTCGAAAAATCAGACAGGTAGAGCTTCGCTGCGTTTTCGAATTGTTGAAAATGAACGGGGGGCACATTTATTTATAGGCCAGGGAGCCTTAGCTCTACCTGCTGTTGCCGCAGGTAGAGGTGCGGCTCCTTAAGGTGGGACCCACATGCCCGGTTCCATCATCTCGAAGTGCATGCATGTCGGGCAACGCGATGTCAGGTTCGAAACTTTATAACTTTTGATCGGAGCAGTCCGTTTGAGGCGTGCTATAGCTTTTCGAAAAGCCCTCGCTGAGAGTGTCACAAAGACATAGGTTTTAACCCTTTTTAAGTCCCAAAAGGTGGGTTCATAACTGTGTCTTTATTTCCCCATAGTTTACCCGTCGAGCCGTTTGGTGCTGTTTTTACCCGGGATCACCGTTGTGCTTCTTTCTGACCTTGGCGGCATCAATTCGGCTTGAGTTTGACTGAATCGGATGAGAGTTGGTAAAATAACTATTTTTCCCCTCCCAGGGTTGCCCTTGGTGTCGGCATGGCCTCTAGTTAACTTTCGGGAGCTATTTCCAAGACTTGGATCCCATTCGAGTCTGTTTGTTCTCAGTGTTGCTTTGGTGGCTGATGTGGCTGTTCCACATTTTCTTTTGGATGTGTTGTGATGCTTCAAGTTTATATCTGAAGTCGATATGACTTCCCGGGTTGCTGCCGGGGATGACCTGCACCTTCTGGGTTATTGTCGGGGCTGATTTGTACCTCCCGGGTTGCTGCTGGGGCTGAGTTGACATTCTGATATGGTTGATCGATGCAGTGGTTGTCCCAATATTGGTGATCGGGTCTGAGCCGATGTCCCGATATTGAGATCGGGGATGATCTAACGGTCTGATTGACGATCGGAGTTGGATTGAACAGTCTGATTGACTATCGGAGCTAGATAGACGGTCTGATTGACTATTGAAGCTGGCTTGACGGTTAGATTGACTATCGGAGATGGCTTGACGGTCCGATTAACTATCAAAGCTGGATTGACGGTCCGATTGTCTATCGGAGCCTGATTAACAGTCAGATTGACTATAGGAGCTGGATAAATGGTCCGATTGACTATCGGAGATGGATAGACAGTTCAATTGACTATCAGAGCTGGATTGAGGGTCCGATTGACGATCGGAGTTGGCTGCAGTACCTGTAACGACCCCAAAATTCATACAATACAACCCTGGACATCAGTTGTTAACAATACATCCTTATTTAGACTTTACATCATTAATCGATGTTAAACTTAATAAAATGCGGAATATTTAAAACTTTTATATAATTCTTTCTTTATTGCACTGAATCTCAACCTTTATCATTACATAACTTTGATTCAAATTTATTTTATGAATCGCTTCGTCAGAGTTATTATAAACTAAAACTTACAACCAGGTTCAATATCCTTTGTACATCAGATAAAATTTAAACTTTAAAACTCAACATCGGTTAACCATCATACATTATCAAATACATTATCTGCAACCTTAAACATGGTCTAAAATAATAACAATTCAGCCAAAGTATATAAATCTTCATGCATTACATTTGATTCATAGCTTGCAAGTAGCATATAGCGTTACCTTGAATCCTTAACCTGCAAAAGTGATTATTTACAAGATTGAGCTCGACAGCTCAGCAAGATCTAATAGTTTTCATGCATCACATAGCATATAACAACATGCTCAACATACATCTCATAAACATTGGACTAACATAACATACATGCTGCAATTCATATAACAAGTGTAAAGATTGAGTTCCTTACTCAATCAGCATTCATTACTCAATCAACATAGTCATAAATTGAGTTTAACATTTCATGCTTTCAACATATATATAACACATCATGCTATTTGAAATAAATATTAAAAATATTTCATCATCAAGTTCATATAGCAAATAGGAACTGAAAGACTTGCCTTTACCAGCGTTTTACCAACACGCTAATACTTCGCGTCCTTGCACAACCTACACTGTATGTGAGATTGATAATAAACAAAATCAATACTTGATCTCATAGTCAAATTTATTCTAAAACCTTACTTTATCTTATTATCCTTTATAATGTCTTTATAGACATCTAACTGTGTTTTATATGCAACTTGATTTTATTTTCATTTTCATCACCACACATGCTAGACTATCGCACTTGTAGTTTAATGTGCGTATAACACATCATTTTATTATACCACTTTGGTTTCAAAATGCATATTCAACACATTGTTTACATGTTTAATTTTCCTTCAAAAATCAAAAATCACCATTTTCGATTTCTTTCCATTATTATTCTTGTATTATCATCTTTTCATACTTAGATGCACATAACACCCAATATTAGCCATTAGTTAGACACTTTGTATACCAAAGTTTAGAAACATTATTACTCTTAGGCATTTTATCGAGCACGTTATGTGCACACATTAACTTATCTCAACTCTTGATCTTAAATGTTTAATTATGCATAGAATGTGATAACACATATCTATACTCATTACATATGTCAAAACATATTGTTAATCATCAAAATATACCATCACCCAAAATCTTAATTCAAACAGAATTATAAAACTCATCTTCACAATTTCTTTAACAAAACGTTGTTTTCGTTTTTAACGTAATTCCTTCGTTACATGCCTATTTTTGTTCCTTCTTATATAGAATTAACTCTTACTCAATGTACTACAACTTCATGTAGACCTTACAGTCAGACCCTTATCCATCTGAAATAGATTCTGCAATTTCATTAACTAGTCCTGAAAATGAGCCTTACTAAACAAATTATTTCGGACATGATCCGGTCCATAAAATGGCTCAATCACTCGAGTCTGGCTAGTAAACTTCTATATCTACAACTTTTTAGTTTAAAGTTTCTTCAGATTCAAAACACACGAATTTATATGAATTTTTCAAAGTCAAAAACCGTAACAGTTTTGATTTTCTAGGCAGATTGTTTTCCCTTCATACCAGTCTTACTAAAATAGGCACTGCAAGAAATCTACAAGGAGTTTTCATGTGATTCCACTTTCAGAATATAGCTTACTTCCATAGCTTCGATTCGATATAAGGTTCACTTTCTAACTCCTTATACCCAAAGAGGTATGAATTTCACAAGATCTGTCCACAATTACTCAAAACCTACGAATTTTGTTCTTCAAATTTTCTTTCCATCTCATTTTCTTTCTTGAATCCTCTTGTTTGATTCTTGATAATCCAAGATTAAACCAATACAAACAAGATTAAGCATGATCTACTACCCTAGATCTTATAAAAACATAAATCTACCCACAAAAAATCAAAGATTAAACAAGGGTTTAGAAGTTACCTTCTTCTAGCTTTTACTTCTTCTTCTTCCATGGATTCTTCTTCTTCTTCTAGCTTCTCTCGATTCCTCTATTTCTCTCTATCTCTCTCAATTTCTATATCTCTCTATTTCTCTCTTCCACAAAGACTCTTGCTCTAAAAGAAAAACTCTAGGATTTCTTCTTGTATACCTCCTCATTTGGGTAATAGTTACGTAATTAATTAATATAATAGTAACCCCCACTAATAACATAAGGCTTATGTTAAAAAACTCCTACATGCATGACCAATATCACATTAAGCCATCTTAGTAGCATAACGTCACTTTTCCATCATTAGTTAAGCAACCCAATGGTTAGGCTATTCATTATATACTATTACTACTTTACTATGACATATAACATATTTCTAATGTCACACTTAAATAATTACTTATTTTAGTAATAAACTCAATTAAACCTTACTAATTATCATTCCTATTTAACCAAAATAATTGCAATTTTATTTAACCCATTACAAACCTTCTAATTTAATTATTTAATTAAATTAGAATATTTCCATAACATTAAAGTAATAAAATACACATCAATTGAAGAATTATTTAACATACACTTAATTAAATTAACTTAATTCCCTTTTCAAATAATTCCATTTACCTTCTTCAATAGTTAAATTAAATTAACTACTAAACCTCATTCTTCAAACACACACACACACACACACACACACACACACACACACACACATATATATATATATATATATATATATATCTTTTATATTCCCACCAAATCATATATTTCACAATATATAACACATATATACACATATCCAAACTCAAAACATCTCGTAATAAGAATTTTATTTATTAAATTCTTATTTTAATAATTATCAAAAATTCGGGTTGTCACATCCTTCCCTCCTTATAAGGATTCCGTCCTCGGAATCATCGAAATCCTACCTTACTCAGGTTTTCATCAACTCTCTTTAAGAACATTTATCGTTGAACGACTTCAACACATTACTTTAATATAGGTTATATATATATATATTCAACAACATTCAGTTCTTCAACAAATTTTTAGGTTTTATTTTATAACCTTCAATTAAACACAATTATGTTTCAAATATTATATATACACAATTATGTTTCAAATATTATATATACACAATTATGTTTCAAATATTATATATTCTCTAACTCATTCATTTTCTTTCTAAGGATCATTACCATATACTTTACTCGTTAAAGTCATATACTTCATAATTCACTATCCTATAAGTATTCGGGTTATCACAATCACCCCTTCTTCTAAAAATTTCGTCCTCAAAATTTTTATTAATCTTCATTCATTCAATCTATCAAAGTAGATTTTACGTTAATCTTATTCACTAACTTTTTGCGTTCTACAATTATTTCTTTTAAGGAATATCCTTCTCGCTACATTCTCCTTCAGAATAATAATAATCTTCCACAATTGCTCAATAATTGGGAAGCGATATAAATAACTTAGGAATTTTTAAAAGATTCCAAATTATGATTAGTGGTCGCAAGACCTTGAACTTATATTTAGGTTTAATAGTGCTTCACCCCCGGTACTTCACACTATAAACCACATCGGTACTCTAGGTGGCCAGCCTATCGTACCCCTACGTCGGGCCCAAACGTAGTACATTGTAACGACTATATGCGTTACACTCGGAACTATTGTCTCCGATAACATGTCCCCTTTTATAGGGTTGTTCACCTCAGCTTCTTAACATCTGAATCCTCACCAAAACAATTTGGTTTGGCATAGTTTGACCAAGAACACCCAAATTCATAAACATCTTTCAATATTTGTCTAGCTGATCAAGTAGCATAGACTTCTAGCAACAATTTGGACATCAATCAAAATATATATATATATATATATATATATATATATATATATTTAACCAACTCAATAAAATAATTTTTTTTTGTTTAATGAAACCAAAAATAAATAGATCAATCTTTTCATAATATCCTGATACCGTACCGTAGTAATGGTACATTGAGGATTTTGTCATTACATGACGTCATCATACTACATCATACCATAGTGGGCTGACGATCATACGATCACATCCAACACTAGGTTTAACTGCATTGATAACTTCCTCGATTATTGTCTCTACACCATATCAAATGATGCATAGAACACAAAATATATTTTGAAAATTTAAAATTATTTTTGTCTAGCTGAAGCAATTAGCATAGATATGTGAATAATAGCACTATTTTAAAAATTCATTGGTTCCATCATTTGATTCAATATTTTTCAAGAAAACAGAAGGACAACATCGGTACGAAGTCAATAAATTTCAAAAATCTAGCAAAGCTAAGAGATTTAGAATATAAAAAATTTCTCCATCAATTTAAATCTTTACTCCCTCATTACTTAATCATTCTATCAACCTTAAACAACATCAATGCTTCCTATACCATAACCTTTCTATACCCAGTATAGTTCATCAAACTTACCACACTTTGGAAGTCAGGAACTTGCCACAATAATATGAGTTTAAGAACTTATCCTAGCAATACGTAGTTAAAGAACTGATCAGAGACTGTCCATATGCTTAGGGGTTCAAAACATACATACGATTATGAGTCACAAGCTTACCATAAGTATGAGTTTTAAGAACTCGCCTAACCTTAAGATCATCTAATGTAATCTTAATATCATCTAATCTAATCTCTATTGACTTTAACTATCAAATATAATATGAGAAAAGAATCACCTCCTCGTCATATATATATTGATAGCGCGACACCAACCTTCCAATAACTATCAATATGATAAGTTAAGTGTAAGCACAAAACCCTACTCATACAAAGATTTGTACAACTCAGCCACCACATGAATCCTCAGTTGAAACCCCACTTAACTCTATCTTCTTCTTAACTTCTCGCTCTATACTCGATACAGATTTCCTGTATCTCATCATTTATAACTCCTCGTGAGTTAACCTCGTACTATATTATAGTACATTCTCGTTATAGCATCAAACTATAACTATTCAATCATTACAGACCATCTGTCTTTCAACTTTAAAAGATCACGCCGTAATCTTATTCTATAATCATCTCCCTTATGATTCTTCCTTATCTCATTATTATTTTGTTTTAAAACTTCTTATCTTTTCCTTTCATCATGTTATATCATGACTTCATTATGCTTTTAATCTTATAAACTTTGTCTATTCATCGTTATTCGTCATCTTTATTAGTGGAGTTAGGTAACTCCTGATTCTCATCTTCATATCTCTTCAAGATTCTTCTTTGAATCTTCTTGTTTATTTATTAACACTTCTTTTAAGAATTTCTAACTTCGTTCATATAGTTCAACATTTTATTCGAGTTTTATTCCTCGTTATTCTTACGTTCTTCTTATAACATTTCTAGGACTTAACTCATCCTATACTTCTACGTATGTGAAAAGAATCACCATTTCATTATACGTAACTTAAACTTATCTTCTTATTCGCTAAGGTCATAGCTTAAGGTACTCTTACCTAAGGTGTATAACCTATCAGCTTTGATACCAACTGTAATGACCCCAAAATTCATACAATACAACCCTGGACATCAGTCGTTAACAATACATCCTTATTCAGACTTTACATCATTAATCGATGTTAAACTTAATAAAATGCAGAATATTTAAAACTTTTATATAATTATTTCTTTATTGCCCTGAATCTCAACCTTTATCATTACATAACTTTGATTCAAATTTATTTTATGAATCGCTTCGTCAGAGTTATTATAAACTAAAACTTACAACCAGGTTCAATATCCTTTGTTCATCAGATAAAATTTAAACTTTAAAACTCAACATCGGTTAACCATCATACATTATCAAATACATTATCTGCAACCTTAAACATTGTCTAAAATAATAACAATTCAGCCAAAGTATATAAATCTTCAAGCATTACATCGGATTCATTGCTTGCAAGTAGCACATAGCGTTACCTTGAATCCTTAACCTGCAAAAGTGATTATTTGCAAGATTGAGCTCGACAGCTCAGAAAGATCTAACAGTTTTCATGCATCACATAGCACATAACAACATGCTCAACATACATCTCATAAACATTGGACTAACATAACATACATGCTACAGTTCATATAACAAGTGTAAAGATTGAGTTCCTTACTCAATCAACATTCATTACTCAATCAACATAGTCATAAATTGACTTTAACGTTTCATGCTTTCAACATATATATAGCACATCATGCTATTAGAAATAAAGATTAAAAACATTTCATCATCAAGTTCACAGAGCAAATAGAAACTGAAAGATTAAAATACAATTTATTTTGGACATGATCCGGTCCATAAAATGGCTCAATCTCGCGTGTCTGGCTAGTAAACTTCCATATCTACAACTTTTCAGTTTAAAGTTTCTTCAGATTCAAAACACACAAATTTATATGAATTTTTCAAAGTCAAAAACCGTAACAGTTTTGATTTTCTAGGCAGATTGTTTTCCCTTCGTGCCAGCCTTACTAAAACAGACACTGCAAGAAATCTACAAGGAGTTTTCATGTGATTCCACTTTCAGAATATAGCTTACTTCCATAGCTTCGATTTGATATAAGGCTCACTTTCTAACTCGTTATACCCAAAGAGGTATGAATTTCACAAGATCTGTCCATAATTACTCAAAACCTACGAATTTTGTTCTTCAAATTTTCTTTCCATCTCATTTTCTTTCTTGAATCCTCTTGTTTGATTCTTGATAATCCAAGATTAAACCAATACAAACAAGATTAAGCTTGATCTACTACCCTAGATTTTATAAAAACATAAATCTACCCACAAAAAATCAAAGATTAAACAAGGGTTTAGAAGTTACCTTCTTCTAGCTTTTTCTTTTTCTTCTTCCATGGATTCTTCTTCTTCTTCTAGCTTCTCTTGATTCCTCTATTTCTCTCTATCTCTCCCAATTTCTATATCTCTCTATTTCTCTCTTCCACAAAGACTCTTGCTCTAAAAGAAAAACTCTAGGATTTCTTCTTGTGTAACTCCTCATTTGGGTAATAGTTACGTAATTAATTAATATAATAGTAACCCCCACTAATAACATAAGGCTTATGTTAAAAAACTCCTACATGCATGACCAATATCACATTAAGCCATCTTAGTAGCATAACGTCACTTTTCCATTATTAGTTAAGCAACCCAATGGTTAGGCTATTCATTATATACTATTACTACTTTACTATGACATATAACATATTTCTAATGTCACACTTAAATAATTACTTATTTTAGTAATAAACTCAATTAAACCTTACTAATTATCATTCCTATTTAACCAAAATAATTAAAATTTTATTTAACCCATTACAAACCTTCTAATTTAATTATTTAATTAAATTAGAATATTTCCATAACATTAAACTAATAAAATACACATCAATTGAAGAATTATTTAACATACACTTAATTAAATTAACTTAATTTCTTTTCAAATAATTCCATTTACCTTCTTCAATAGTTAAATTAAATTAACTACTAATTCTCATTCTTCAAACACACACACACACACACACACACACAGATATATATATATATATATATATATATATATATATCTTCTATATTCCCACCAAATCATATATTTCACAATATATAACACATATATACACATATCCAAACTCAAAACATCTCGTAATAAGAATTTTATTTATTAAATTCTTATTTTAATAATTATCAAAAATTCGAGTTGTCACAGTATCGATTTTGGTGATCAGATTTGACTGGAGTTGACCGACATTGAGGGATCAGATTTAGGCTGTAGGGCCGGCATTGGTGACCGAGTTTGGATTGGAGGCTCGGTATCAGGACTGGGGTTGAGTTAAAAAGACGGCTTTGCCCTCCTACTGTGTTAGTAACAGGAAAATGAAATTTCGAGTATCTACAGATGCCCCTCTTTATTATGTTTATGTAATGCAATGGAATGAACAGGATAAAGATTGCTAGACACTTGAAATATAACAAGATATTAATGATGCAAATTGCAAGGCAATGAATGTTAACATGTTTTTTCAAATTGCATATCGCATCACAAATCGCATCGCACATCGCATATCGCATCGTAAATCGCTTACTTTTATCGGTGCTTGTGTTGGGGCTGATCTCAACGGTTGACTTTCATCAGTGCTGCTGATGTCTTTGCTGGTGTTGACTCCAATGGTCTGATTTCCATTGGCGTTACTAATTCTTGTTTGATAAAGATAAACTGAAATGTTTCCTATATTTTTGATGGGGATGACGTCGTTTGTGATGGCCCTTGGTGTTACCTTGGTTTTAAGGCTAATGGTTTCCCCAATTTATCAAGGGGCAGATTTTCTCTTGGCTGATGTCGTTGTTCATTTTTGAAGTCTCCTATGTTGGGGATATACTTCTTTCGTCGAGTTACCTCAGTGGGTGCTCCCGATGCCTATCCTGATGATAACTTACATCGGTAGTTTGCAACAGTGCCTACCCTGATGGTAGGGACAATGGTTGATTATTGGACTGTTCTGATGCCTACTCAAACGGTAGGAGACTTTTTCATCGAGTTTGTGTGTTAATGTGTATGCATTTTTGACTCTATTGGGTATGTATACCTAATATTTTGACGGAGATGTGCGCTGATGTAGCGCTTGTTGCACATATACAGACCATACATGATAAGATGAACTTAATTTATCCTAGGTTGATGGATATGCTAAATTGAATTGATGTAGAACCATACCTCACCCTTTCTGAGATGATTAGGAGTTTTTTTTCAGGCATGGATCGGAGTTGATCTGACGGCCTGATTGGAGATCGGGGTTAATATGATTTGATTTTACCGATATTGGGGACCGAATTTGGGTTTAAATGACCGATATTGGGGATCGGATTTGGGTTAAAGGACCGATATTTGGGATCAAATTTGGGTTAAAGGACCGATATTGGGGATCAAATTTGGGTTAAAGGACCGATATTGTGGATCGAATTTGACATACTGTCTCTGTCCCTGGATTATTTCTCGATGCTTCGCTGGGGTTGTGCCAACGGCTGATCATTGAGTGAAAAAAGGGGCCAACTCTTTACTTGCGACCCTGCTGGGTTAGATGCTGGCTTGGCTGATGACCCAGGTATTGCTGACGTCCTGGAGGATGTAGCCTGTTCTTTCATTGCCCAAATTTGAACTTTGGTGTAGTGGCCTCGACTGATGAGGACTTGGTGCATATTGACATGTTTGATGATGCAGATTTCCTTTGCTAGATCTTTTTATCATCGGACATCTGTTCTTCCCGAGTTAAGGACTCTGTTGAGGATTTTTCCATTTTTGCAGAGGGACAGCTGATGTCGCCTTGATTTCTTTCAAGAACTCTCCCTTTTCTTTTGATGAGGAACTTGATCCTGCCATAGATCCTTTTTATTTCTTTGAATGGAGAAATGCCCCAGCCTTTTTGTAGGTTGTTACTGGGGTTCATAGAAAAAACTCGCTTTGTTGACCGTGTCCACGGTGAGCAATATCATGCACATTCACACAAATAACAATATGTGCGACAGCTTGATGGCTCGGGCTGTTGGGATTAGTATGATCTTGTGAATGAGGCATTTACAGTTAAAGTTTATGAAATGAATGCTTGTATTTATTGCGCTCTTATCTTATCGCTAAAGATTTTGAAAGGGAGTATGAAAATGAATTTTTTCCTAAGGAAATCCAAATTTTCGCTTGACAAGTTATGAAATCGTAAGAAAACTTTTAAGCGTCCATGGTCATTTTTCATGGGTAGGATTAGATTCAAAAGACTTATCTCCCTTCATCAGAGACACCTCATCTTCTCTCTAGACACTGCTCTTAACAAGATTAAGATCATATGACATGTGCACTATGTGTGACGCAAACCTTAGCAGGGGGTTTCTCTTCTATGACTTCTAGATGATCTCATTTTCTTGAATTTTTTTTGATTTCCTCGCTTAACTTTGTCTCATTTTCTTAGGCTTTTCAGAGTTACCCATGTAACGAGTTTTGGACCAATGACTCCTAAACCAGCTGGCTTTGGGGCACTAGGTGTTAAAACACCCCTTAGAGTTTACTGACTCAAGTAACAAAGGCCATACTTCGAGACAAGTCAGGCGGACTACTCTTTTGATCCTCTCCTGAGCTTGTGCAAGATTCATTTTCTTAGGCTCTAAGTCACCCATGTAGCAAGTGTTGGGCTGGTGACTCCCAAACCAGACGGCTTTAGGGCACCAGGTGTAGAGACACCCCTCGGGCTTAATTACTCAAGTAACCTTGGCCACGATTTGGATCTGCTCAGGTTTTGATTTCCTATAATGCTCATTTTCTTAGGCACTGAGTTACCCTATGTAACGAGCGTTGGGCCGGTGGCTCCCAAACCAGATGGCTTTAGGGCACCAGGTGTAAAGACACCCCTTAAGCTTAATAAATCAAGTAATTCAGACCACGATTCGAGACATTAGGCTGGCTACTAATTGTCATCCTTGTCATCATAGTTTCATAACCCACAACTAAGAGTCAGGTCAATCGCAAAGTGCAGACATGCATATGAGGTTAAGTTTGCTCTAAAAAAGTGCTTTGAACTAGGATGTCATGTCTAATCAAAAGGTTGAATATTCTTAATTCTCTAATCGTTCCCGTGATTCTCGCTCCACGGACGCTTATCGGAATTAATCCAATTCAAAACAAGTTAAGCAAAAATCTTTTTTCTTTTTTCTAAGATTCTAATGCAAGATTTATCTATACTTAACACGTATACCGCTGCCAATGCATGTAACTGGAAAATTAAAAGCAGATAAAGAGATGAAGGACTCGTACCTTATCAATGGATCGTAGTATTCTAAGAAAATTATGATTGGCAAAGATCGATTGGTCATACCGGATCGCCAATGATGGAAGCTTGGATGATGATGGACCATACTGATGGTGCCGACTGGTGCATTTTCATTGGATGATTGACAAATGCCCCAATGTTGAGTTGTTGCAATTTTTAGAATTGCCCCAGTTTTGTTATGAGGGTCCCCACATTGGGTTGTTGTTGATTCTGAACTTGTCCTAGTCTTGCTTGTCATCTAATATGATTGCTTTATGGTATATTTGACCTGTGGGCTGATAAGATGCCGAGATCGCAAAAGTCTTTAATCGCATGACCCCCATGGTGAACAGGTAATGGATTTTAATGCTTGGATGCCCCCGTCATTGTCTTTGATTTGTAGGAGCAATTGGCTTTGATGACCTTTCTTCTAGTTTGATGAAGGTTTTAGATTGAGGCTTCAGCTCTTCAAAGGTCCTTGCGGATGTTTATGCTTGATATATCGCTGTGTTATTGTTCCAACTTTGACGATTAATGTCGAGATGCCTTCGGACTCCAATGAATTGGACTCAAGAGCTTGTGATCGTTGGTGGTGATGGCTTTGACCACGACTTTGGTTGGTGACCTACTGAGTGTCCCTGTCGGAACAGATCTGGCTATGGCAGATTCGATAGCTCGGATGACCTTCGAGAGAGATCAGGCCAAGGCATTGATAACGGCCCATTTTAGTAGAGATATAACTTCTGTTGATAGAGGTGAGGCTCGAGCCACTCGGGAGGCTGCCTTTGCTTAGAGGGACGATGCCATAGTATGCAGATGGCAATGGATGTTCTGGCTCGTATGGAGACCGAGGGTTAGGAGCTTGCAGCTGTTCCTCTATTTTCAGAGAGATGCCATGTTGGCACTGTTATCCTGCTTATCCACGGGTTTAAAGACTAGCTTTGATTTTTCGTGCACAGACACTTCTTTCATAACTCGTAGTTGTAGATGTATATTGAGCTCCTCCTTGATGGACTGACAGTTAAGATGTCAGGGAGTATCTCAGATGGGCCTGTTGACTAGGGTAGTTTGATAGAATTTATCTTCTATTTGTCTTTGGTGTCTTGGAACTGGTCTTTTATTTTTTTTGGTTTTTCTTGAAGGTCAAACCGCGCTGTAGATGGCTGCCTACGTACTCCCGGGTTAAGGGAGATCAGGTCATTTGTAGCTCCTGCTAGTTTGGTTGGAGAGGCTTGAAAGAAGTTTATCTTGGATTTTGAGTCTGGTTTGATATGTTTTTGAATTTTTGTGTTGGGATTAGAGGGTTTTTGAATTTTTTATTTGGTTTGACCGCACCAAAATGGTTGCCTACGTACTCCCGGGTTGAGGGAGATCAGGTCTCTCGTAATTCACGCTTTTGGCTTGCAAGGCTCGATTTTTGATTTTTGAATTTTTTTTTTGTCTTTTGATTTTGTATGCATGGAAAATAAAAGGCATAATGCTAGGAGAAATATAACGTCCTAACATCCTCTGGAACTCGCAAATTTCCTCTGGATCTACGTCCTCCTGGCTAGCTGAGGCCTGATCGTCAGTTCATCCGTGATTATGCCACCTTCGAGGCTTCTGATAGAGGTTCCCTCTTGGCTCTGAATATCTTCAATCCCTGCCATAAATTAATCGCCTCCCGAATCAGCATATCCCTTAAGGAGGCTTAAACTGGATTCGTCGTAGAAAGGTTCCTCGAGGTGTTGGCTTCCTTGAGAACTTCGCCACCTTTTTCTTCGTCTGCTCCTTCACCTTTCTCATAGCCTTGAGAGGATTTGAGTATGAAATCCCCCTCGCACTGATGTGGTATCTCTCGCAAGGAACTTCCCTTTTGTGCTTTTTCCATACGGGGAAGGATCAGTATCTCCTCCTCATCTTCTAGAAGGATAAGGTCAGGCATGTAGTTGTTGGCTTTGGGCAACAAGATATTTGATGATGGTGGATGAAATTTATTGGGAGATTCTTTTATTTCCTCGGTCACTCCCAGCATTAGGATTGGTCCACCTTGTATTCTGCCAGGATTGGTGCTTACAGCCGTCACCTCCTTTGAACTGCCCGTTTCGAGTGGACATCTTAAGCTCATTATTTTCATTTCGCCTTCTCTGGTCATGGGGACTTCTATCAGTAGTTCTCTATTTTCAATGAGGTCCTGAATTTTGTGCTTCAGAGCCCAACATTCCTCTGTCGCATGTCCTAGTGCTCTGGAATGATAAGCACATCTCTTGTTGAGATCATATTGCCTTTCTTTGGGATCCATAGATGGAGCGAGCTCAGTGATCTTTTTCTGCGAAATCAACAGGGATAATACATTTTCCAATGAGTCCCCCAAAGGTGTGAATATCCTTCTTCGCCTACTCTCCCCAACTCTCGGTGCCGTAGGATTTTGAGGGTTTGCTCTTGTTTGGAATGTCTCTTGATATGTTCTCTTTGGGAATTCGCATTCCTCTGGACTATTTTTCTTTTATCGAGATTTTCTGGTAGCTTTGTCATTCCACCTTGCTCGTCTATTCGACCTGCTTTGCTCTTCTTCATTCAGCTGGTTGATCTTCGAGGGAGATCTACTTACATTCTGAATATCATCCTCTTTCTCTTGGCTTTCTTATAGTTGAGTGAAAACCTGCCTCATATCCTGATATTGGCGCACTCCTAGATTAGCCAGCAGAGTTACTTGATGTTGGATCGTATCCAATTTTTGTATTATTGTCAGACCTTCCTTTGTATTTTCCAACTTGAGGACATTTGTTGTGTTCCTTTGGGGGTATTCCTCTATCCTTCTTATGTATTTACGATTTGGATACATTTCATTGCTTCCTGACCCAATCATGTTTACTTATTCTGTACCATGCTGCATTATAAGGTTGGGGTTGGCATTTAGATAATCATGTTGTTGGACCAAAATATCGCCGTTTTCGATTAGGTTTTGGATTTTATGCTTCAAGGACCAACAATCTTGTGTATCGTGTCCTGGAGATCCAGAATGATAAGCACATCTCTGGCTAGGATTGTATCTTTTACTTTTTGGATCCAGAGGTGGAGCCAGCTCGGTAATCTTCTTGTGATCTATTAACATCACCAACATGTTTTCAAGGGAATCGCCTAGTGTTGTGAACACCCGATTTTTTGTTCTTTCAAATTTTCTCTTTCTCTCTTGGTAATTGTTGAATGCAGTCTGTTGTGACGGCAGATTGCCTTCCATCTTCCAAATGGGGGGACTACGGTTAGGTCTCCTAGACTGCCCCTGTACAATGAGGTATACATCTTCATTGCCCTCTCTGGGTATCCTCATGGGATCACTCGCATAGTTTTCAGGCTGTATATGATATGTGGCTACTTTCAAGGCTGTGAGATCTTTGATCTTGCCTGCTTTCAGGCCCATCTCTGTCATTTTGCCATGTTTGATCACCTCTAAGAATGGCTTTCCTATTCCAGCCAGGATCTTCTGGTAGTAGGGTGCCTCTTGGATGTCTATAAAAGGCATCACCATTTTGGTTTCAGTCATAGGCGGGCTGACTTGTGCTGCCAGACGTCTCCATCTTTGGGCATATTAACGGAAAGACTCGTTGCTCTTCTTTTTGACTTTGGTCAATCTGAGACTGGAAGCTGTATTGAGTTAGGAAGGCATAAGCTAGCTCTTCCCAACTGTGGATTTTTGCATTATCAAGTCAAGCATACCATGTCCTAGCCTCTCCAGTGAGACTCTTTTGGAAAAGCTGCATTCTGAGGCTTTCATCTTCAGCATAAGACCCTAGCTCGCCAATGAATACTTTCAAGTGCGTATAGGGATCGCCTGCCCCATTGTACTTTTCAAACTCTGGGACCTAGAATTTGTTAGGATATCTAGCCTCTGGGAATATGCAAAGATCTGAATAGGTGACACTTCCAAGGTTTCCAGTCCCTTTGATTACCCGGATGGTTTCTTCCATTTGTTGGACTTTCCTTCGGATATCGCCAGTTTCTCGATCTTCCCTTAGATTTGAGATTTCAGGGGTTTTGTTGGTTCTTTTACTGTATCGCGGTTCAGGGATCTGCATTTCCCCCTTTTTATCAGTACTTTGATTACCACCCTGTGAGGAGGACTCTGTTTGATTGAGTGTTAGCTGGCTCTGAGTGTTTTTGCTTTGTTCTCTTAGAAGGATGGCCAACTCTGCTATTTGATTCTTAAGTCCCTCAAACTCTTTTCGAGATATGGAACTCGACTCGCATTGGCTACTTTCAGCCATGTCGGTGGATAGGTTTTGTGCCTTTTTAGATTATGATCTAGTAGTGAGACAACTTTTTGTACCTACAACAAAACGTAGGCGTGTCAATTTCCTGAGGTAGGTAAGGATTGGATGCATGATGTGTTTTTTAGAGTTTATCCTGCAAAATCAAGGTTAGTTGTTTTGATGCCAGGATGACATTTATTTGACAGGGAAAGTAAATCTTTCATTATTGATATTTACATTGTGCTTTTCAGTAATTTGAGACTTAACATGAAATCGAAAGAGGAAGGCATAAAGAAGTTTCCCTTCGGATTTGGTTAATTAGAGGCTGACCTATCTTAGGTTACTCTCGCGGACTTTTGTTTCGGCATGAAGGCTCCCAGATCATCGCAATCTACTAGAAGGAAAGTTAATCCGATTGTTCAACTTGAGCGAATCTGAGTGCTGTATTTTCATGAGGCACCCCCAGAGACTTAATTGTCCCCAGAGTCATTACTTAACACTGACCGGGTTATCCTTCTTATAAGAGGGACACACAACATATATTCACATACACCGTGCCTTACCGTTTATGCATGTAATGACAGTTCATGCGAAGCACTAATATGGGTGCGAAGCAATAATATGGGTGTGAAGCACTAAAAAGAAGGAAAGCATTCATTCACATTCATTCAATGTAAAGACGCAGTCTTCACTCATCCATTGACTGTAGAGACGCAGGATTTCATGCATTCAATAGTTTTGAAAGGGAAATATTTGAAAAGATTAGAAAGCGACCTAAGCCCTCTACTGTCCCCAGCAGAGTCGCCAACTGTCGACATTGGAAAATTTAAGAATCCTGCTGGCCGGTTAGTAACCCGGGTTTTCTCAAATCAATCTTCCTAAGTTATCTCTGCACTTATTCTTTTTATTTAGGAAAAAGGTTTTGAAGGGTTTTTTAGGAAAGAGTCCAACATGTGTCATGTCGACGATTTGAACGTTTTATAGAGTCGCCAGTTGGTAGATTTGAAAATGGTTGTACCAACTCAATCGAGTTTTGATTTGAAAGAGGCCCAATTGTTGGACACTGTCGAAACTTGATCTTCAAAATTGGAGTTTTGAGTTCGGGGCTTGGTTAAGTGTGGGGAAGGTGTTAGGCACCACACGACTCCCGTGTAAACACGGTACTGCATCTTTTCAATATTTCCCTTTAAAACTGGAAAGCATGAGTGAATGCTGTTTGAAAATTGGTCCTTTTGATTTGATTTATTGAAAGTAGTTCTTTGCTTCGTTGAACCTATATACGAAGGGTTTGATTTGATTTTGAAAATCAGTCTTTGATTTGATTTGCGAAAAGCATTTTGATTAGATTTGCAAAAGATTTGAAATTGAATTGACAGTGATGTTTTGAAAGCTGTTTGTCAAACCCCTACGCTGATATAGGGATTGAAGCCTTTTGATACTTCTAAATTTTATCTTTATAGCCTTAAGGCTGCATGTGAATGGTGTGGTGAAGTATGATCAACCATAGCAAACAATAAATAAACGTGTCGGTCTCCTCATGGGCATAAAAGCCATCGGAGGGACGCTGACACTGGCAAGCATATTTTACTATGATGAGACCTTAAATCCGGATAACCGTTTTAAGGTCTGTGTATGTATATTTTACCAAAAAACTTGCAGAGTACATCTATAAACTGGAGTTTGTCCATCATGGGAATCAGATCCCAATCGATTTGATCGTGAATCCCACGATTCCTAGGCTCACATATGAGTAGCCAATAAACCTGCACAGTTCAAATTTGCATAGAAATAAATATAGACATCATCACGTCGTAATGGAACCAAGGATTCATCAGTAAATCATGGCTGCGCGTGGCCAAAGCGTCTCGTTCCCACTAGATAGCGATCTATGGGACGCGAGTTTGCTTTCAAAGTTGAAACTATAAAAATAACTATATTTAAAGAAATATCAGCCATTATAGCTTCCAGGTTCTGTCGGGACCTGTTCGAACCGTTGAAAATCTAGAATTGGCGAGAGTTGGACAAATCTAGTCTGCCCGCAGATATGTCAGTGCAGATTCATATAAAAATGAATATTAAATGCAGCAATTAAATAGATGGAGTAAAGCGATATAGTTATATATATACAAAAGCTGAAAAAGAGCGATTGGTTTTCACTCGCAAGCCCGGACTGGAATTAAAAAATATATATTTATAAAAACTATAAATAGCCATGAAATAATTCAGGCTTAACAAAAATGAAATATATATATAGAAAAATAGTAAAAAAGGGCGATGGGTTTTCATGCCGGTGCCCGTACTAGAATTGAAATTGACAGAAAAGTAGTCAACTAGTGACTGGGGAGAGCACTCAGTATGGCAAAGTGTGCAAAAGTAGTAAAATGGTCACGAAATAATCCAGGCCGGACTTAAAATATATAAATATATATATTAACAGAAATGTAGTCAACCAGTGACTGGGGAGAGCATCCAATATGGCGAAGAGTGCAAAAGCGATAAAATGGCCACGAAGTAATCCAGGCCGAGCTGAAAATATATATATATATATATATATATATATATGTATTGACAAAAATGTAGTCAACCAAGACTAGTACGAGAACTAGTGATTGTGAAAGTCGCTTATATACGCGTAAATATATATAAAAGTGGTAAACTACCTCGAATTTGACATTCGGGCTTGACAGAATTGAAATATTAGTACATTCGCAGTGAAATATATACAAAAAAGGGCCAAACCCGGGATGGGAAGATAACCCAGTCAGGCGAAGTTGCCAGAATGTGTGTGCTAGTGCGTTGAAGCTGCTGGAGCTGACGGATCGTCAATCCGAGTTGTAGAAATGCAAAACACTGCGTTTATGTATAGAAATGTACCAAATTTTGACTGAAAACGGTCGCGAAACTAAGTTCTGGGAATATTTAAATGACGAAACTTCGTGTGCAAATGGAAAACAGTGCAAAGTAGTAGTATTGACTTGCTGATCGTAAAAATACTTACAATGGATAGCAATACGGGCTTTTTGCCACTTAGTGGGCTTTAAACGACCAAATCTACCGGTGGTTTTTTGATATGTGGTAGTATGTGGGTCTATCTACGTGTTGGAGTAAAAATATTTAGGTTTGGAAGAGGTGTAAAAGTCGAAAAATCAAACGGGCAGAGCTTCGCTGCGTTTTTAAATTGTTGAAAATGAACGGGGGGCACATTTATTTATAGGCCAGGGAGCCTTAGCTCTACCTGCTGCTGCCGCAGGTAGAGGTGCGGCTCCCCAAGGTGGGGATCACATGCCCGGTTCCGTTATCTCGAAGTGCGTGCATGCAGGGCGACGCGATGTCAGGTTCGTAACTTCATAACTTTTGATCGGAGCGTCCGTTTGAGGCGTGCTAAAGCTTTCCGGAAAGCCCTCGCTGAGAGTGTCACAATGACATAGGTTTTAACCCTTTTTAAGTCCTATTAGGTAGGCTCATGATCGGGTCTTTATTTCCCCACAGTTTTCTCGTCGAGCCGTCTGGTGTTGTTTTCACCCGGGATCACCGTTGTGGTTCTTTCTGAACTTGGCGGCATCAATTCGGCTTGAGTTTGACTGAATCGGATGAGATTTGGTAAAATGACTATTTTGTCCCTCCCGGGGTAGCCCTTGGTGTCAGCATGGCCTCTAGTTGACTTCTGCGAGCTGTTTCCAAGACTTAGATCCCATTCGAGTTTGTTTGTTCTCAGTGTTGCTTCGGTGGCTGACGTGATTTTTCTAGGTTTTTTCCTGGAAGTGTTGTGATGCTTCAGGTTTATGTCTGAAGTCGACCTGACTTCCCAGGTTGCTGCCGGGGATGACCTGTACTTTCCAGGTTACTGTCGGGGCTGTTTTGTACCTCCCGGGTTGCTGCCAGGGCTGAGTTGACATTCCGATATGGTTCATCGGTGCTTGTGGTTGTCCCGATATTGGTGACAGGGTTTGAGCCGATGTCCCGATATTGAGATCGGGGATGATCTGACTGTCTGATTGAAGATCGAAGTTGGATTGAACGGTCCGATTGACGATTAGAGCTGGATAGACGGTCTGATTGACTATCGAAGCTGGATTAATGATCTGATTGACTATCAGAGCTGGCTTGAAGGTCTGATTGACTATCGGAGCTGGATTGACGATTCGATTGACTATCGGAGCCTGATTGACGGTTAGATTGACTATCGAAGCTGGATAAATCGTCTTATTGACTATCAGAGCTGGATAGACTGTCTGATTGACTATCAGAGCTGGATTGAGGGTCCGATTGACGATCAGAGTTGGCTGGAGTTCCGATATTGGTGATCGAATTTGACAGGAGTTGACCAACATTGGGGATCAGATTTAGGTTTACCGACATTGGGGGATCGGATTTAGGCTGAAGGACCGGCATTGGTGGCCGAGTTTGGATTGGAGGCTCTGTATCAGGACTGGGGTTGAGTTGAAAAGATGGCTTTGTCCTCCTACAGTGTTAGTAACAGGAAAATGAAATTTCGAGTGTCTACAAGGTCCATGACCAGATTTTCAAGTTTTCACTGTCTGTCCGTTGAGCTGTCTGGCGCAGTTTTCATTCGGGATTATTGTTATGGTTCTATGTGACCTTCTTCACAGTAATTTGATCTGATTTGATGTTGAGTTGATAAAATTATTCTTTTGCCCTTCCGGGTTGGTTTCTGGCTTGATGCGGCTGCATCTATCTTTCTCGGGGTTATCTTTGGGTTGATCTGATGTTGACTTTCGTCTGTCTTCAGGGCTGTCTCTGAAGTTGATTTGATATTTTCCCGTGGCTATCTCCGAGGGTCTGGTTTGATGATTTCCTGAGGCTGTCTCTAAGGGTCTCTCTGGAAGGTAAAAGACGGTATTGCCCTCCTGCATGGTTAGTAACAGGAATGTGAAATTTTGAGTGTCTACAATATCCTTTCAATTTATAAATTTCTTATAACAATTTATTTACATGTAGTAAATATAACTTAATATATTCATCACATCACATGCATACACACATTACACTATATGTTATCACATATACAATATAATATAATAAATTATTAAAATTAATTTTTTAATTAATTTTTTTTTAATATTTATCTGGGATTTCAAATTGTTACATTCTTCTCGCCTTATAAAGATTCCGTCCTCGAAATCACAAAACAAAACTACTCAAACAAGTGAGGATAGTTCTTTCGTATCTTTTCTTCTAACTCCCACATTACCTCTTCAGCATTGTGGCTTCTCCACACTACCTCTACTGAAGGTATTGTCTTATTTCTTAGGACTTGTTCTTTCCTATCAATTATCTGAATAGGAACCTCTTCATATGTTAAGTCCTTCTCGAACTGTATAGGCTTATACTCTATCACGTGCTTATAATTTGGCTTATATGGTCGTAAGGCCGACACGTGAAACACATTATGGATGTGTTCTAATTTTGGAGGTAAAGATACTTCATAGGCTACCTCTCATATTCTTCTTAAACCCTTGAAAGGTCCTATGAAACGGGGACTTAACTTTCCCTTCTTTCCAAATAGTATATTTCCCTTCCACTGAGATACTTTCAAAAATGCATGCCACCCGACTTCAAAATCTCCTTTCTTGCGATATTAATTTGCATACTTTTTTTGTCGATCTTGAGCCGTCATTACTCGCTTACGAATCAACTTAATGAATTCTGTAATCGGTTGTACTAACTCTGGTCTTAGCAACTGAAGTTCCCCTACCTCATTCCAACACAGTTGTGTCCTGCACTTTCTTCCATACAACGCTTTGTAAGGTGGCATTCCTATACTAGTGTGGTAACTATTGTTATACGCAAACTCTACTAGAGGTAAGTGGTCGTCCCAACTTCCCTTGAAGTCCATAACACAGGCTCTTAGTATATCTTTTAAAGTCTATATTATTCTCTCACTTTGCCCCTCTGTCTGAGGATGGTATGTACTCAACCTCAACTACGTTCTCATATGATCTTGTAAGATTTTCCAAAAATTTAACGTGAACCTCAGATCTCTGTTTGAGACAATTGAAACCAACACTCTATGTCGGGAAATAATTTCCTTAATATAGAGTTTAGCTATTTGATCTAGATAATACCTAATCTTAATTGGAAAAAAGTGTGCCAACTTCGTTAATCGATCAACTATAACCCATATAGCATCGAATCCTTTCTGAGTAGTCGGAAGTCCTACCACAAAGTCCATCGTGATATGCTATCATTTTTATTCTGGAATTTCTAATGGTTGAAGTAAACCACTCGGTCTCTGATGTTCAGCTTTGACTCTCTGACATGTCAAACACCTAATGACGCATTCCGCGACTTCTCTTTTCATGTTTGGCCACCAAAAATGTTGTTGGAGATCTTGATACATCTTTGTACTTTTGGGATGTATCGCGTACCTCGAACAATGGGCCTCTTGTAAAATCTCTTCTTTCAGCTCCGGTACTAACGGAACCCAAATTCTTCCTTCAAATCGGATTACTCCGTCATTATTGAGTTTAAACTTAGTTTCTTTTCCTTCGAAGATCTTTTCCCTTAGCTTCTTACATTCCTCGCCTTTGAGTTATGTATCCTTGACTTTGTCCAATAAATTTGGACGAGTATCTATTACATATAACTTTTCCTTTGATTCCTACGGAAACTTCACTTCCAACTCCATTCTCTCCATTGTAGTTATTAGCTCTTTTTTAGCCATCAACATCATTAATTTCTCTCGACCCTTTCTACTTAAGGCATCTACCACAACGTGTGCTATCCCTGGGTGATAAAGGATGTCACAGTCATAATCCTTAATTAATCCTAACCATCTTCTCTGCCTCATATTCAACTCCTTCTGTGTGAAGATATATTTCAGACTTTTATGATCTGTATATATCTCACATTTCTCTCCAGACAAATAATGCCTCCAAATTTTCAAGGCAAAAACTATTCCTGCCAATTCCAAATCGTGAGTAGGATATCCCTTCTCACAATCTTTCAACTGCCGTGATGCGTACGCAATAACTTTCCCATGCTGCATAAGCACACACCCTAGTTCTCTATGCGACGCATCACTATACACCACAAAATTACCTGCATCATCCGGTAAGGATATTACTGTCACTTCACTTAATCTTTTCTTGAGTTCTTGAAAACCCGCTTCACATTTCTCCGACTATACAAAATTCACTGTCTTTCTTGTCAAATTAGTTAACAGGGTGGCTATCTTCGAAAAATCTTGAATAAATCTTCGATAGTAGCTCGCTAACTTTAGGAAACTACACACTTCATTCGGCGTCCTTGGTTGTTACTAATTCATTAATGCTTCTACTTTTGCTGGATATACGGATATACCATCTTTGTCGATTACATGCCCCAAAAATTGAACTCTTTCTAACCAAAATTCACACTTAATGAATTTTGCGTACAACTTCTCTCGTAGTGTTTTCAACACTATTCTGAAATGTTCAGCATGATCTTCTTGTGTCTTAGAATATATCAGGATATCATCTATGAACACTACCATCAAACTTATCTAAATACTGCTTGAACACTCTGTTCATCATATCTATAAATGCGGCTGGGGCATTTGTCAAACCAAACGACATCATCAGAAACTCATAATAACCGTAACGAGTCCTGAATACTATCTTCGGAACGTCTTCATCACTCAATTTTAACTGGTGACATCCAGTTCTTAAATCTATCTTTAAGAAGTATCTTGCCGCTTTTAAATAATCAAAGAGATCGTCGATCTTGGGCAATGGATATTTATTCTTAATTGTTACTTTGTTCAACTCCCTATAGTCGATATAAAGTCTTAACGGTCCATCTTTCATTTTTACGAACAACACGGGTGCTCCCCATGGAGACATACTCAGTCGAATGTACTTCTTGTCCGATAATTCTTATAATTGTATCATTAATTCCTTCATTTCTATCGAGGTCATCCTATATAGTGCATTCGAAACTGGTGCCATACTAGGCACAACATCAATAACAAACTCAATCTCTCTATCCTGTCAAAGACCTGGTAGTTCTTCAGGAAAGACATTTGTAAACTCATTCACAACTGCAATCTGATTTATATATGCCCTCACTTGCTGGGTATCCTCCTCATATACTAGATATCCCACATAACCTTTTCTAAACAATTTCTTTACTTGGATCATCGTCAAATAACGAGACTACCTCAGCGATTTACTGTCGTAAAATACCACCTTCGACTGCTTCTCAAGTATAAGGCTTACCAACTTTTTTTGGCAATCTATCATTACTCCGTGGTTAAATAACCAATCCATTCCCAAGATTATATCAAATTCTTCCAGTTGAATCGGAATCAATTCTACCGTCAACTCACGCTCTCTTATTTTTACACAACAATTTCTATGGACATGTTCTATAGGAATTACTTCTGTATTGGTGACTTCTATATTCATGGGGGGTTTCTAGATTTGCTAAAGGTAAATTTAAATGCTTAGCAAATTCATGAGACACAAAAGAACAGGTTTCCCCTGAATCAAACAACACATAAGCATTAATATTATTGATCGGTACGATACCTAAAACTACATCCTTTGATGCCATAACATTCTGCACTGTCATATTAAAACTTTTGGAGGTTGACTTATTTTGCGGAGCTGGACCAGTTGTAGGCACCTTTCCACTGCCATTTCCTTTGTTGTTGTTTCCCCCATCTGTTCTTTTCTTCGGACTATGACACCCCCCAAATCCAGGTACCTCAAACCCTCAGATCTGGTGCTCACGATCCAACACAAACAACATCTAATTACCCATTAAGTAGAATAAAGAAAATCATCCATGATAATCCTTATTAAAAGGTTATATAATTAAATGTAACCCAGGTCAACTAACCCTTAGCGGAAAATATAAATAAATCCATTACATAGACTTCTCAAATAAAACATAATCTCTACGCCATCTACTTATGCATCTTGCCCTTGCCTTTACTTGTAAATGGCTCCTTAGGTTTCTCGACCTTAGCTTAAATGTGTTATGCAAGAGTGGGCAACCAAATTGCCCACAAGTAGAACAATATACAATAAACAGTATATGAATGAGCATATGAATAAGCTTCAACTAATATATTTTTTACTGGAAACAACCAACTTTAAATCAAGAATTATGAGTTCAATAGAATAATTAACTTTTAAATCAAATCTTAGATATCAAGATCAAAGGTGAATACGGAGGGTCACGAGACCAAAAACTATGGACCATTGGGGGTGTCACAAGTTATCAAGAATTTTTAATGTAATCTTTAACAATCAAAAGACTATGGACTATTCATCTCGTACTCTAAGTGATCAGCCCTTCGTACTATGTATTGTGCATAAATATATTATCACTATTGCATAGCTCGAAATTATAGTTTTTGATAACATTTACCCCTTATATAGGGTTTTTCATCTCAGCTTTATCTTAAGAATCGGCACCAAAGACAATTTAGTTTGGAGTAACTTCAGATAAAATTTTAAACTTTTTAGAACGTTCATCAACTATGGACTAGTCAAATTAAAAGGGTTCGACAGTCATTCAAGGATTTGATAATAATATCATCTCGAACATTGGAACATAAATAAGTCATGATTCAATAAGTGATAGAGTCGCAATGATTCATAATTGAGTAAATGTTATTTATCGAATTAATGCTTTCAAAAAGAATTTGAAAGCGAGCTCAAGAACTTAGGCATTGTACGAATTAAGAAACCTTGCTAAATATTAAAGTATAAGCATAGGTTAGGAAACTTGCCTTGGGCATTCGCTACAAATTACGATTCACTTCCTTTAAATATCCTACACATTTCATTCACAAAAACACATTGATTGGCTATGAAATAATAATCACTAATCGCTTACAGTAATCCTATGCTATGACCCATTACTCTTTGATTATCACACTACATCACTTTATATGATCACAACTTGTTATTATATCTTGTTACATGTCTAATGCTTCATTACATTAGTTAAATTATCCTCATACACATCTGGTGAACCATACATTTAAAAGCTCAATTATAGGCCTGAACTACTACTGGCACTGTGACACCCCCAAATCCGGGTACTTCAATTCCACGGGACTTGGTGTTCACTGTACAAATATCATCTATCTATCTACCCATAATCAATGCAAACCATGCAATAAATAGAAATAAATCCTCCCTTTATGGGGTTACAACATCTGAAAATAATTACAATCCCAAGTCAAACTAACCTTAAACATCTCTGCGGAACATAAACAAATACATAGTCTTACACAACTTTAACATAAAACTTAAACAATAACATATCAAATAAACAACAAGTCTTCATCACTTGTTGACCTTGTCATTACCTTTGCTAGTAGAAGGCTCTTTGGACCTTTCGTTCTTAACTGTAATGTTATTATTACGCAAGAGTGAGCACGATTGCCCATAAGTTTAATAATATAACAACAATATAATAACATGCGAGTGAATCAAAGACATCTTAATAACGAAACTCAACTTTTGACTCGAGGATAAATAATAGGAATCAAAAGAACATCTGAGGGTCATAAGACCTCGAACTATGTCCTTGGTTGTAAAGTGTTAAACTTCAAACCTTTAACAGTCATAAGACTATGGACTCTACTTCTCGTACTTAGGGGGATCAGCTATTAGTACCATACTGTGCACAATATCTCAACGCTAAAGCGTAAATAATCCCTTTTACAGGGTTATTCATCTGAGTTTGACATCTGAGTCTGCACCAAAGGAAGTTTAGTTTGGATAAGCTCAATAAAAATTCTAAAATTTAGAACGTTCATCAACTATGGACTAGTCGAATCAATAAGGGTTCGCTAGTCTTATAAGGTTTAACAATAACAACGATATTCAACTTGAATAATAAATCTCAGGAGTATACAATCAAATAAGTATTGTATAACTGAAGTAATGCTTAAAGGAATAGTAATATCTCATATGGAAATCTCAACTTGAATAAACAAGGATAAGAACTTGCTCAATTGATAACTTTGAATTTAGAAAGCTTGTTCAATGAAAGTAAAGTTAGGAAACTTGTTTAATAACAATAAATTAGGGATAGGAAACTTGCTCAATGTAAAAGTAAGATTTGAGTTTAGGAAACTTGCCTCTTGCACAAGCTACAATTTATAATTCATGTTCTTTATTAAGTCCTACATACCAATATATTCACAATACACATTAATCAATAACGTAACTAGCATCACAAGTTCATTCTCTTTTGTCTAAACTCTGATTATGATTATACTAATCAAATCACAACACTTGTCTTCACAAAATATTATATTTCACGAACGACTAGCTAACTATGCGTTCACCAGTTCAATTAAACATGTAAGTATCTCCTTGACATGTTAAGAATCTATTTTAACATTCCATTATATGTCTAACACATTTTTATGTTCATTAGATTAGGTTACTATTACATTCCCTGGACTAAAATAATTAAAATTCTCATTTCTGGACAAACTACATAGTGGCGCTGCGGCGCCACCATATAAGCTATCCTTGGCGCTGCGGCGCGGACCTTAAGGTCTGGAGCTGGTGCTGCGGCGCGACATGCCAGCTCCAGATTCTGAGGTTCGCGAGGAAAACAAAACTTGGCCAAAAACATCCAATTAATTTATTCACATATGAATTTAAGCATACCCATACACTATAATACACATATAATCATTACCCAACCTTTTTAGCACGATTTTAATGAGTTAAAACATATAATTATTTGAATCAAATCATATAATTTCACTATTTTTTCATACTTTGTAAAGTTTTAAAGGAAAATAGGAAATTCAACGTTATGGATTAGTTATAACACCGAATCCATTCGTTCAACTTCCATTTTGTTCGTTTAAACGTTCACAATCACATTCAATCGACAATTTAAAGTTAAACCATCGATTCATGGCATAAAATTTGTACGTAAGGGCCGTATGGCCATATATACGACTCTGAAATTTTGAAAACCCAAATATAAACTAAAATTCGATGGTTGATCACTGAAGTTATGCATATATGGCATATAATATGTTAATAACAATTAGTAACACATATAAGGCCATATGATGAACAATCATCGACATAAAATATTTAATTTACACGTAAGGCCATATATATAACTTTTCTACTCTGTGACTTTTGTAAAATCAAATCAAGCATAATTGTATAAAATTTATTACTTTAAATCATACATACATGGTAAAAACATGTTATGAACATATAATAACACATATAAAACTATATCATGCATTAATCATCAAATTAGTCATTTACAGATAACTTTTTAAGAATACGTTAATGAAAATTGTAAGAACTTGAATTTAAAAACGTAGGAGAAGGGATTACCCTTGCTAGTTAGTGATGATGATGCAACTAAATTCTTCAATCTCTTCTCTAACCAATTCTCAAGTCTTTTCTCTCAATTTTTCTCTCTTAATTTTTCTCTGATATGTGAATATCAATATAGAACTGATATGATATTATATAAGGTATAATATAATATGTATATACGTAATATACAAAGTGGGTAGAGTGAGTGGTCAGTTGGTCCCTTAGTGGGTTAACTGGCTAACTCCCCTTAGGGTTTGGCTTGTCCCTTATTCCTTCTTTCCCATTAATTTTAATAAAACTCTTATTGTATAGTTAATTAATGTCAACCCAATTTAATCAAATAATGTTATTTACATCAATTAAATAACATAGCATATTTCCACATTAAATCACATAGTAACATAATTAAAATTCTTATTTATTAATTATGCCAAATCATTAAATTTTTAATTAATTAGAATAACATTATGCTTATTAATTAATATATTAATCAAATAAGCTCAATTAAATACATACTTTTAATATAAAAATTTCTCACATTAATTTAACTAATGTAACACATATAATTAAATTAATCTACCACAATTTCATCAATTAATTATTTAACTCAATAATTAAATCATCGAAAAATATTTATTTAATTCAATAAATATTCAAATTAAATTATAAAAATCTCGTTCGTCACATCTTTCCCCCCTTAAAAGGATTCTGTCCCCAGAATCACAATTCAATTAAATTTCGTCCCGTTACATTCTCCCCTCCTTACAAAGATTCTGTCCCCAGAATCACATACAAATAAATTAAGTAAATAAATGTGGGTAATTCTTCATCATATTCTCTTTGAGTTCCCAGGTAGCTTCTTCAGCGTTGTGGTTCCTCCAAATTACTTTAACAGAAGGTATGATTTTGTTTCTGAGAACTTGCTCTTTTCTGTCAACAATCTGAACAAGAATTTCTTTATAGGATAAGTCTTTCTCAAAATGTAGGGGTTCATATTCTATCACGTGCTTGTAATCGGGTTTGTAGGGTTGTAAAACTGAAACATAGAAGACGTTGTGGACATTCTCTAGCACCGGAGGTAAGGCTACCTCATACACAACTTCTCCTATCTTTCGCGGTACTTCAAAGGTTCCAATGAACCTCGGGCTCAATTTTTCCTTCTTTTCGAATCTGATCTTTCCCTTCTAGGGAGAGACCTTCAAAAACACATAGCTACCCGGTTCAAATTCAATATTCTTACGGTGTGGATCGACGTACTTCTTCTGCCTATCTTGAGCTGCTACCAGTCTTGTTCGGATTACTTTGACTATCTCTGTTGTCTGCTATACCAGTTCTGGACCTAGCAATTGTCTCTCGCCAACTTCATCCCAGTATAGCGGAGTTCTACATTTTCTTCCATACAACACTTCGTAAGGCGACATGCCAATACTAGCGTGGTAACTGTTGTTGTAATCAAATTCCACCAACGGTAGGTGATCATCCCAATTTCTTTTGAAATCCATGATGCAAGCACTCAGCATATCTTCTAATGTCTGGATTGTTCTTTCACTCTGCCCGTCTGTCTGAGGGTGATAGGATGTACTCATTCTCAACTGTGTCCCCATACATTCCTGTAGTCGCTTCCAGAAGTTCGATGTGAAGCGCGAATCTCTGTTGGAAACTATTGACACCAGAACTCCGTGCCTCAAAATAATCTCTTTCACATATAGCCTTGTGAGCTGGTCTAAGTTGAATCTAATTTTGATCTGAAGGAAGTGTGCGGATTTCGTCAATCGATCAACGATAACCCATACTACGTAATAGCCTTTTGAGTCGTCGGAAGGCCAACCACAAAATCCATCGTAATGTATTCCCATTTCCATTTTGGGATTTCCAGGGGTTGTAGCAAATCACTAGGTCTCTGATGTTCTGCTTTCACTTTCTGACAGGTTAGACACTTTGCAACACACTCAGCAACATCTCGTTTCAAATTCGGCCACCAGAAGTGCTGTCGAAGGTCCTGGTACATCTTGGTACTACCGGGGTGTATCGAATATCGTGAGCTATGAGAGTCGCTCAAAATGTCCTCCTTAATCTCTGGCACTGATGGTACCCAAACTCTGTTCTCAAATCTCAGTAGTCCCTCACTGTCCATCTTGAATCTTGGTTCGGTTCCTTCAGATATCTTTTTCTTCACCTTCTCACATTCTTCGTCCTGAAGTTGGGCTTCCTTAACTTTATCCAATAGGGTTATGCCAGCTTACATCTGAAACAACTTCTCGTCAATCTCCATCGGATACTTCACTTCCAATTCTAGCTTTTCCATTGCTGAAATTAGCTCCAACTGAGCAGTTAACATCATCAATTTCTCCCGACCCTTCTTGCTTAAGGCGTTGGCAACCACATTAGCCTTACCCGGATGGTATAAAATTTCACAGTCATAGTCCTTAATTAACTCCAGCCACCTTCTCTGGCGCATATTCAAATCCTTCTGTGTAAAAAAATATTTCAGACTCTTGTGGTCTGTATATATTTCACACTTCTACCCATAGAGATAGTTTCTCCTGATCTTTAAGGCAAATACCACTGCAGCTAATTCCAAGTCATGGGTCGGATACCCATTCTCATAGTCTTCCAACTGCCGTGACGCATACGCAATGACCCTGCCATTTTGCATAAGCACACGACCAAGTCCTTTATGCGACGCATCACTATAAACCACAAAATTTCCTGTATCATCCAGAAGGGATAACACAGGTGCTGAACTCAACCTCTTCTTAAGCTCTTGGAAGCTTTCCTCGCACTTATCCGTCCAAACGAATTTCACAGATTTCCTAGTCAAATTCGTCAGCGGAGTTGCGATCTTGGAAAAGTCCTGAATGAATCTTGTATAATAACCCGCCAATCCAAGAAAACACCTCACTTCCGATGGTGTTTTTTGCTGATCCCAGTTCATCACAGCTTCGACTTTAGAGGGATCTACTGAAATTCTGTCCTTGTCGATCACATGTCGAAGAAATTGTACCCTTTCGATCCAGAATTCACATTTCAAAAATTTGGTATACAACTTCTCTCTCCTCAACGCCTCTAATGTTAACTTCAGATGTTCTACATGTTCTTCCTTGGTCTTCGAGTATACCAAAATGTCGTCGATAAAGACCACCACGAATTTATCCAAAAACGGTTTGAACACTCCGTTCATTAAGCCTATGAATGCTGCAGGAGCATTCGTCAGACCAAATGACATCACCAGAAATTCGTAGTGATCATATCGAGTCCTAATTGATGTCTTCGGGACATCCTCTAACCTCACCTTCAGTTGATGATAACCACTCCTCAAGTCTATCTTCGAAAAGTATCTTGCTCCCTTCTTGCTCCCTTCAATTGATCAAACAGATCGCCGATCCTCGGTAATGGATATCTATTCTTAATGGTGACCTTATTCAGTTCTCTGAAGACCATGCAAAGCCGCATCATCCCTTCCTTCTTCTTCACAAACAACACCGGCGCTCCCCACGGTGATACACTCGGTTGGATGTACTTCTTGTCCAATAACTCTTGCAGTTGTACCATCAACTCTTTCATCTCTATCGGAGCTATCTGGTACGGTGCTTTTGATATTGGAGCCGTCCCTGGCGCCAAATCGATCACAAACTCAACCTCTCTGTCTGGCGGAAGTCCTGGTAGATCATCCAGAAATACGTCTAAGAAGTCCCTCACGACTGGTATATCTTCCACTTTCGGGTTTTCTTTACGACTATCGACTATGTAGGCTAAATATCCTACACAGCCTTGTCTTAACAACTTCCTGGCCTGCATCATCGTCAGACAACTCGCTTGTCTAGGTGATTTGCTGCCATAAAACACAACCTTTGACGGGGTCATAAGGTTGATACACTTCCTCTGGCAATTAATTACAGCCCCATGATTGACTAGCCAATCCAATCCCAGAATAACATCGAATTCCCCAAGCCTAATTGGGATAAGATCTACGTTCATAATGTTACCCTTAATATCCACCCTACAGTTCTTGTGTACGTACTTAGCAAGGATCACTTTTCTATTCACAATTTCTATGTTCATGGGGTATTCTAACTCGTCCATAGGCAATTCTAAATTCTTAGCAAAGTCATCGGATATAAATGAATAAGTAGCACCCGAATCAAATAGTACATAAGCATTAACTTTATTGATCGGAATGATACCTGACACCAAATCGCGAGACTGTACACCATCCTGCACGGTCATGTTGAAGGTCCTGGCGGTTGGTCGATTGGTTGCGGTTGGTCCCGTGATAGTTAAAGAACTTCCCCCGCTGTTTCCCTTGTTCCCTCCTGATCCTGACCCTCCAGATCCCTTCTTGGGACAGTCCTTTGCCAGATGGCCCTTTGACCCACAAGTGAAGCAAGCGCCCTTCTTTGGGTTAGGGCAGTTAGGTGCTATATGGCCTTCCTGACCACAATTGTAGCACACTCATTTTCCATTCATACAGACCCCCAGGTGAGCTTTCCCACAGGTCAGACAAGCTTCGATCCTCTTCTTTTGACCTCCTTGCTGATTCCCAGTTAATGAGTTATCGGTCCACCTCCTCTTTTGATTGTTACTTCCCCCCGTACCCCTAGCCTTGTTAACTCCTTCACCTTCACTCTTCTTCTTTTTCTGATCTTGGTTATACTTTGTAACAGCATCACTCCCGCCTTTAGCGAGAATGGCCTTCTCCAACACTCTAGCAAAAGTGTTCAATTAGAACATTGACATTTTGCTATACAACTAGGGCTTCAGGCCCTGCTCAAACCTCCTTGCCTTCCTTTGATCGGTGTGCATTTGATACGTGGCAAACCTAGCTAACTCGTTGAATTTCGCCGCATATTCCGATATAGACATATTCCCCTGTTTCAGTTCCAGGAACTGGACCTCCATTTGATTCTGCGAGCTGGTAGGAAAGTACATCTCGAAGAACATCTCTTTGAACCTCTCCCAGATAATCACACCTTCTCCTCCACGGACCTTATTCGCTTGCCACCAATAGCTGGCCTCGGATTTCAGCATGAATGTTGCATAGGCGGTTTTCTGATCTTCTCGGACTTTGGCAACATCGAACACTTTCCCCATCTCCATAACCCAGGTTTGAGCTTCTATCGGGTTCATGGTGCCTTTAAACTCTGGCGGTCCCACCGCCTTGAAGTCCTTGAACGTTGTATTCGGTGGACCTTGGGGTTGATTGTTAAGCGCTCCAGCAAGTAAGTTCGCCAACTGCTGAACGGGGTTAGCATTGGCGTCGTTGTTGTTGTTAGTTGACCCCTCTTGGGCCTGTTGACGGTTAGGTCATCTTCTTGGCGGCATTTTTCTGTTAAGAAATACGCTTATTAGATCTTTATTCAATTCTCAAAATATCTAAAGCTTAACTTAAACATTTAGACACAATCAGTCAACACATTATCTCAAATAAACTCTGATATATTACTAAATCAAAAGTTTTAACAAAATACGATAGCATCACTGCTATTTACATCAACTATCCCGAGATAAAGAATCTGCAGGATTTAAAACATCAAAATATTCCTCTGTTTATAACCACATTGGAATTTACATTATTAACTACCAGATAGGTTTCACAAAATCAAATGCTCCTATCACTGCCCATTAAGGCGACGAACAGCTTTGCCACGCTCTTCTTCCATAATCCGTGACATCGTCCTGCGATCTAGCATGTACGACGGTAGTCCTTCGAACTGGATTGGGTACCTCATAACTCGATCTTGGGCTTCATCAATTGCATACTGAAGTGTAGAGTACGTTTCCTCAAGCTTGGCCTTCTTCGTCCAACAGTTGTCTTCTGCAAGATCTGCTCGTCGTGATTCCCTTACACAATCCTCTGCTATAGCCAGCCTTGTTGATTTCTCTTTCAGTTCATTCTTCAACTCCTCTATTTCCTCTTACTTCTGCTCGGTTTGGCCTTTCTCGTGAACCAAATCCCACTCTACACTTCCCAAATGTGTGTGAAGAGCCTCAACCTCTCCATCCCTCTGCTCGATGGTAGACTGTTGAGTAACCGATCGTTCCCTCAACTCCTAAACAGTCTCCCTCAGCTCCTGAACAGAATCACGTAACTCTATGTTACGGTCATACAGCTCGTCATACATCCCAGCATTGATAGAGCTCTGTGGGAACTCTTCAGGGTCTTCCTTCTCCTCTTCGGCTGTCTCTGAACCTCAATCTCCTCAGGGTCTTCCTTAGAGTCCTCCTCTGAATCAGACACCGGCACATACTCCTAACCAATGACTCTGATCAAGGGTGATGTCTCTCGTCAGACTAACTACTCCCAGAGTACGTGGATATCTCGGGGCTCCTCCTCTCTAGCTTCTAGGGGTACAAGGTCCTTGGACTAACTAGGTTCTCCAGTATCTGTCATCCTGACAAATAAAATTTTAAGTCCTAGTTATTACGTGATGCTAATCGATACTCGCGTATATAAGTATAAGAACATAGCACATAAGGTAAGTTATTATCTTTCTTAGAACTCGATAAGAGTTATCATTACTATGTTCTCGATCTCTAAAAGGCTACTATCCTAAGGTTTTCCCCCACCTAAGGTTCATAACCTACAGCTCTGATACCAACCTGTGACACCCACAAATCTGGATACTTCAATTCTACGGAACTTGGTGTTCACTGTATAAATATCATCTATCTATCTACCCATAATCAATGCAAACCATGCAATAAATAGAAAAAAAATCCTCCCCTTATGGGGTTACAACATCTAAAAAAATTTACAATCCCAGGTCAAACTAACCTTAAACATCTGTGCGGAACATAAACAAATAAATAGTCTTACACAACTTTAACATAAAACTTAAACAATAACATATCAAATAAACAACAAGTCTTCATCACTTGTTGACCTTGCCCTTGCCTTTGCTAGTAGAAGGCTCTTCAGATCTTTCGTTCTTAACTGCAATGTTATTATTACGCAAGAGTGAGCACGATTGCCCACAAGTATAATAATATGACAACAATATAATAACATGCGAGTGAATCAAAGACATCTGAATAAAGAAACTCAACTTTTGACTCGAGGATAAATAACAGGATTAAAAAGAACATCTGAGGGTTATAAGACCTCGAACTATGTCTTAGGTTGTAAAGTGTTAAACTTCAAATATTTAACAGTCATAAGACTATGGATTCTACTTCTCGTACTTAGGGGGATCAGCCCTTAGTACCATACTGTGCACAATATCTCAACGCTAAAGCGTAAATAATCCCCTTTACAGGGTTGTTCATCTCAGTTTAACATCAGAGTCCGCACCAAAGGAAGTTTGGTTTGGATAAGCTAAAAAAAATTCTAGAATTTAGAACGTTCATCAACTATGGACTAGTCGAATCAATAAGGGTTCGCTAGTCTTATAAGGTTTAACAATAATAACGATATTCAACTTGAATAATAAATCTCAAGAGTATACAATCGAATAAGTATTGTATAACTGAAGTAATGCTTAAAGGAATAGTAATATCTCATATGGAAACCACAACTTGAATAAACAATGATAAGAACTTGCTCAATTGATAACTTTGAATTTAGAAAGCTTGTTCAATGAAAGTAAAGTTAGGAAACTTGTTTAATAACAATAAATTAGGGATAGGATACTTGCTCAATCTAAAAGTAAGATTTGAGTTTAGGAAACTTGCCTCTTGCACAAGCTACAATTTATAATTCATGTTCTTTATTAAGTCCTACATACCAATATATTCACAATACACATTAATCAATAACGTAACTAGCATCACAAGTTCATTCTCTTTTGTCTAAACTCTGATTATGATTATACTAATCGAATCACAACTCTTGTCTTCACAAAATATTAGATTTCACAAACGACTAGTTAACTATGCGTTCACCAGTTCAATTAAACATGTAAGTACCTCCTTGACATGTTAAGAATCTATTTTAACATTCCATTATATGTCTAACACATTTTTATGTTCATTAGATTAGGTTACTATTACATTCCCTGGACTAAAACAATTAAAATTCTCATTTCTGGACAAACTACATAGTGGCGCTGCGGCGCCACCATATAAGCTATCCTTGGCGCTGCGGCTCGGCTGGCGCTGCGGCGCGACATGCCAGTTCCAGATTCTGAGGTTCGCGAGGAAAACAGAACTTGGCCAAAAATATCCAATTAATTTATTCACACATGAATTTAAGCATACCCATGTACTATAATACACATATAATCATTATCCAACCTTTTTAGCACGATTTTAACGATTTAAAACATACAATTATTTCAATCAAATCATATAATTTCACTGTTTTTTCATACTTTGTAAAGTTTTGAAGGAAAACAAGAAATTCAACGTTACGGATTCGTTATAACACCGAATCTGTTCATTTAACTTCCATTTTGTTCGTTTAAACGTTCACAATCACATTCAATCGTCAATTTAAAGTTAAACCATTGATTTCATGGCATAAAATTTGTACGTAAGGGCGGTATAACCATATATACGACTCTGAAATTTTGAAAATCCAAATATAAACAAAAATTCGATGGTTGATCACTGAAGTTATGCATATATGGCATATAATATGTTATTAACAATTAGTAACACATATAACGCCATATGATTAACAATCATCGACATAAAACATTTAATTTACACGTAAGGCCATATATATAACTTTTCTACTCTGTGACTTTTGTAAAATCAAATCAAGCATAATTGTATAAAATTTATTACTTTAAATCATGCATATATGGTATAAAACATGTTAGGATCATATAATAACACATATAAAACCATATCATACATTAATCATCAAATTAGTCATTCACATAGAACTTTTTAAGAAAACGTTAATGGAAATTGTAAGAACTTGAATTTAAAAACGTAGGAGAAGGGATTACCCTTGCTATATAGTGATGATGATGCAACTAAATTCTTCAATCTCTTCTCTAACCAATTCTCAAGTATTTTCTCTCAATTTTTCTCTCTAGTTTTTCTCTGATATGTGAATATCAATAAAGAACTGATATGATATGCATATAAGGTATAATATAATATGTATATACGTAATATACGAAGTGGGTAGAGTGAGTGGTCAGTTGGTCCCTTAGTGGGTTAACTGACTAACTCCCCTTAGGGCCGTGTTTGGCTTGTCCCTTATTCCTCATTTCCCATTAATTTTAATAAAACTCTTATTGTATAGTTAATTAATGTCACACCCAATTTAATCAAATAATGTTATTTACATCAATTAAAGAACATAGCATAATTCCATATTAAATCACATAGTAACATAATTAAAATTCTTATTTATTAATTATGCCAAATCAGTAAATCTCTAATTAATTATTAAATTAATTAGAATAACATTATGCTTATTAATTAATATATTAATCAAATAAGCTCAATTAAATACATACTTTGAATATAAAAATTCACTATATTAATTTAACTAATGTAACACATATAATTAAATTAATCTACCACAATTTCATCAATTAATTATTTAACTCAATAATTAAATTATCGAAAAATATTCATTTAATTCAATAAATATTCAAATTAAATTACAAAAATCTCGTTCGTCACAGGCACGGCCGCCCACTTTTGTTCTTGCACCAGCACGGCCGCACTGTAGTGCGGCGGCGCCCAATCAAAGCGTGGCAGCGCTCGACTGCATAATCAGTTTCCTAGTTCGCAATTCAAACTCTATTTTCTTACAAATCACTTATTTTCTTCATTTAAGGCCCAATTTAGCCGATTTCAGATTCTATAAACTTAATAAACACAAAACTAAATATCTACAGAACAATTTCAACATCTGAGAAACTCTAACAAACATTCTAGGAGTTCGATTTCAATATTCATGCTAGTTATTCATATTCTTCTCATATTTCACGAAATCTTTCATTACGGATTCATTTTAGTCCATTTTGATCCATTCAAATTGGGTTGTGTTCGTATTTCAGATATGTATAACATACAACCATCAATTTCAGACTTTAAACATAAGATTTTTATCCACTAAAGCAGACCCAAAACATCTAAAATCAGTCCAAATGACCATTTCTTTCTCTTTAATGCACAAATTCCGATTTATTTGCTTTGATTTCACTTGCAAATGACACTAATCAGATTATTAATTAACTAAAATCATGCAATTGAATTCTTCTCCAACTCATTCAACCAAACAATTTTTAATAGAAAACTTAAAGAATAGAGATTAGGAGTTTTAGAATTTCTTCTTACCTCTTGAATCTTCTTTAGATTAATCAGATGATATGGAATGCTTGATCAATATTCTTCTTCTTCCTTGATCCTCGAGAACTCTCTCCCAATTTTATAGTAAACTCTCTTACTCTCTAAACTTTGCTTTCTTTGTAACATAAAATGAATTGATGAAGTATAAAGGTGTGTCTTATTGCGTTTGATTTGAGCGTTTACTTTAATACGTAAAGTCTGAGCAGTTAGGGATTGGAAAGTCTGAGCCATGTTTGGGAGAGTTCAGATACGCTTCATGGTTTATTTTCATTTTTATTTTCCTCTTGTATGATGTCTCTAATTAAATCAAAACGTATTGCTTAATTCTTATTGCTAAATTATTCAGCGAGATACTCTTCCTCAAATGTTGATAATTATATTATTCCATTTATCTATCCATTAAGCCAATTTTATATTTTAAATTAGATTTAAATTGGGTTTATTAAGAAATTAAATTGAACATTTTAATTCCCACATATTCGAAATATTTAATTCCTTACATTCGAACTTTATCAATATAATTATAAATTTTATTTATCCATTTACTAGTCCACTAATTTAATTATTTAACTAAATTAGTATAACCCTAACACATTAGCGTACTAAAATACGCACCAAAATATAAATTCACCCCACATATATTTAGGTAACACAATTATACTAATTAAATTATTCCAACTAAAATATTTATTTTATTCGATAAATATTTTTAATTATTTTACAAAATTTACAATCGTTACACGGACAGTACCTAGCCATATGATCCACTGACCCACAAACAAAGCAACAAAAGTTTTTCTTCGGGTTAGGGTAGTTAGGAGAGATGTGTCCCTCCTGCCCACACTTGTAGCATAAAGTTTTCCCTTTTAGGCATACTCTAGTATGTTTCTTACCACAGTTCTGGCATGCTTCAAATTTTATCTTCTTCTAATCATCTTGCATGTTCCCAAAGTTTTCAAAGCTATTCCATTTCCTTTTCTTAATACTTCCACTGCCTCCTTCTGATTTGAAGGGCCCTTCTGCCTTTCCTTTATTCTTCATTTCCTTGTTGTGGAGGCTTAATGCCTCACTCCCTCCTTCAGCTATTATTGCCTTCTCAAGACTCGTGTCAAATAATCCAATCTATGGTACTGACAGCTTGTTGTAGAGCCAATGCTTCAAACCTTGATCAAACTTTCTAGCTTTACTTCTTCAGTATCCACCTTATGCGGAGCAAATCGTGTCAAATCATTAAACCTGGCTGCATTACTTTGGCACAGTCATATCTCCTTACTTTAGTTCTAGAAATTTTATTTCCAAACGACTTTGCGAGATGGGAGGGAAATAATTATCGAAGAAGATTTCCTTGAATCTTTCCCAACCAATTACTCCTTCTCCAGCTCTAGTCTTATTTGTTTCCCACCAAAAGTTAGCTTCCCCATGTAACATGTAGGCGATGAAAGAGGTTTTTTGTTCGTTACCTACCCTGGCTATTTTGAAGACTTTCTCAATTTCCTTTATCCAGGATTGAGCCTGTATAAGCTCGGTGGTCCCTCAAAACTCTGGGGGTCCCACGCTCCTAAAATCTCTAAAGCTAGCTATATGCACCACTGGCTGGTTTAAATTTGCATCAGGGTTTGGAGGATCCCTATTTTGGAAGGCTCTTATTAACAGATCTACAAACAATTGCATTCGGTCCCTTTGACCTCTACTTCTATTTTTATTATCATTATTAGATTTCTCATCTCTATTTCTGTTCATTGGTGGTCTTCCTCGGCCTCTTTCTCTTGGCGATATTTTTCTGTTTAACAAAAATTTATTACTACCTCCGTCCCATAATAAGTGCTTTTTTAGCTTAAATCACACAAACCAATATACAAGCTAAAATGACAAAAATACCCTTAATATACTTTCTTTGTTTTGTTTGAAACTTTTTTTATTGCCTTTTAGTCTCTTTTTCTCTTTCTTCAATCTTTCCACTTTCCAATAAACATGCAATAAATACCATTGGTTGCATAAGGGCACATATGGGAAAATATTATAAAAATTGTATTGGAATTCTAACACATCACTTATTTTGGGAAAAATTGTTAAGCCTAAAAAAGCACTTATTGTGGGACGGAGGAAGTATTTATTAAACCACTACTTGTGTTAGAATATTATCATTCCATGCTTAACACATTCATTTCAAAACATATTTAATATTATTTCATACTAAACATGCTTCTTACATACATCTGAGCTTCTTACATATCTTTTTTCTTCTAATAGCTTATCTAGCTATTATCATATTTATAGCAATTGTTGCTACTTACATATCATCTTTGCCTTTACCTTAAAAGAGGTTCTACATTCTCTAATCTTTAACTAACATCATAGTTAGAATTCCAAAAGATATCCCGCTACTAATACCAAAAGCTGAGGTTCTTAAATATTACATACATAACCACATATTCACATCATATGCACATATTTACAAACATAATCACATTATTTCATATAGCATGCTATCATTCTATTAGTGACCAGCAGCAATCACTACATGAAAAAGGATTATTTCAGACGGAAGTAACTCCGACAGAATGGATTCAGTCGAGATAAGTATATTTCTGACTGAATATTCAGTCAAAGCTAGTTCAGTCGTAAATAAAACTTCCCCAACAGAATTCTGTTGAAAACATGGCCCATCATTGGCGCCAAACTTTCCCGCCAGCATCAACCATAAGGTCGACGAAATTCCCTTTTATGACCGACGAAATTTAGTCAATGTTAAATAAACTAGACAAAATTTGTATCAACGGACATTTCGTCGACTTTATATCTTAAAACCTAACAGTCTGTTACGCTCGCCTCATTTCATTTCGTCTCTCTCTCTCTTTCACTTCGCCACTCTGTATCTCCTCACTGCTCACAACGACTCTGTCACTCTCTCACCTCCCCTGCTTGTCGGCGAGACTCCGGTCGCCTGAAGAAATTTTTGTTCGAGCCTCCAGTCAACAAAGCATAGATTCTTGGTTTGGGTTTTTGAGCAGCTGGTCGATTTCTTCTCAAATTGGTGGTTGTTTAGCTAGTAAACCTTCAATTATTTGTTAAAAATTCAAGCTAATCAGGTATATTTGATGAATCTATCATTTGATTTTGATTAATATGTCTTTTAAGTCCATCCCCTATTTTTGCAAAATGGGTTCTATTACAGTACTGCTATGTATTTTGTATATGTTTGGGTCTAAAAATTAGTGGGTATTTATTTCTCTTGTACTGGCTCTTAGATTGTTCTGAAATTGGTTTTTATTACGTTTCAAATTGGTTATATTGGTACCGAGGATATGAAATAGGACTGAAATTGGTATGAGATAGGGCTGAGAGTTGATCAAATTGGTCTGAAATTAGTTAATTAGGGTATGATGCAGGAATTACATAATTGAAAATTGGAATTATATAGATGACATGAATCATTGATGTGTGTTTGTTTATTATATCATTTTGAAATTGTGAAAATTTTGATGAAATTGGGAATATTAGTTACAGTAGTATCCTGTTGATGCTTCAGGAATTGCTAAATTTCTTGTTACATTTGTTATTTCTTACGAAATTCCCGACAGAATTTCTATAAAAATTATTCAATTGCAAAATCAGTGGGCCCTGAAATAAAATAAATAATAATAATAAATTAGAATAATATAAATAAATTGAATAAAATCTAATAAAATAACTTAAAACCTATCTAATAAATAAATAAAATAAAATAAATTTAATTATATTTACTTAATTAATATTATATAGTATAATATAATATAATAATAAATAATAAATTTGAATAAAATAATTAAAAAAATTAGATAATATAATATAATACAAAATAAACTAAGTAGCATTTATTTAATTTTTTAAATTAATGAAAATAAGATCAAAATAAAATAATATAATATAATATTTTAGTAAATAAAACTAAATAAAATAACTTAAATCATATCTAATAAATAAATAAAATAAAATAAAATAAATTATATTTAATGAATTAATATAAAATAGTATAATATATTAAAAAATAAATAATAATAATAAATTAGAATAAAATAATTAAATTTAATAAATTTAATTTAATTTAAAAATTAGATAATATAATATAATACAAAATAAACTAAGTAGCATTTACTTAGTTTTTTAAATTAATGAAAATAAGATCAAAATAAAATGATATTAAATAATATAAATTAATATTTTAGTAAATAAAACTAAATAAAATAACTTAAATCATATCTAATAAATAAATAAAATAAAATAAAATAAATTATATTTAATTAATTATTATAATATAGTATATTATAATAAAAAAATAAAAAATAATAATATATTAGAATAAATTAATTAAATTGAATAAATTAATTTAAATTTAATAAAATAAATTTAAAAAGTTTGATAATATAATATAATACAAAATAAACTAAGTAGCATTTACTTAGTTTTTAAAATTAATGAAAATAAGATCAAAATATATAATATAATATAATGTAATACAAAATAAATTTATATTTTAGTAAATAAAACTAAATAAAATAACTTAAATCATATTCAAATAATAGGTATCATAAACTAAGTAGCATCTACTTAGTTTATTATTGGAAAAACAAACTAAGTAGCATTTGCTTAGTTTCTCACAGTTACAATAAACTGCATATATACTTTTGCATGTAGTATTAATAGGAGCTTAGAAACCCGTTTGACATTCACTCATTATGAGTGAATGTCGAATAGTCCCCAGTTTGGGACTGTTACCTGATGTTATGTCTCTCACTTAGATCGGTGCCAATTCACAAGGTACGTTTTTATAAACTTTTGAGGATTTTTCAGCTGGTGTCTCTACATGTTCTCCGAGTGCATACTTAGACTAAGTTGTCTTAGTCTATTTCGTGTACTTAGAAACCATGGGGAGGTGATGCTGAATTTTTTTTAAAATAAAAGAAACGTGCTCAAGATTGGCATTAGTGAGGAGACGCATCCAAGAACAGGATAGAAGTCTAACCCCTGTAGAGTGGAGATATATAGTAAGTAAACTGAATTCATGCATGGACCACATTCATGATTATTCTTGTTCTAATTGGATATTTTTTTCAATTAAGGATGGCAGCCGACCGGAGTTGGATGTACCGTAGGATACGGATTGATGGGAGGGGATTAGTTGATGCGTATCGTGATGGGGTGTCCAATTTTATGAACAAAGAAATAGAACATGCTGATGATCCGAACGGAAAGATGAGATGCCCGTGTCTCAAGTGTAAAAACATGATATGGAATACTGCCGATGAAGTTAAATTTAACTTATATTCACGTGGGTTTGTGGATGGGTATTCGGTATGAATTCATCACGGGGAATTAGTTGATTTTAGAGAACTGACAGACATTACTGTAGACCAACTAGTTCACGGGGATTCGCAATCAGATAACTATGATGTCGTGCAGATATTCGTTGATGCATATGGTGATCGATCATGACAGTCCTCGAACTTTTAAATTATATATCCAATGAGAACATTGCATAGTTTATGTTTGGGGGAAGGATTAGTCATTTAGTTAGTTTGCATGTTAGTTATTTGCATTCTGGATTAGAGCATATGTCATTAGTTTAAATTTACAATAGTTATATGGTTTGTATATATATATATAAAAGTAAAAATTGAGAAAAATCACAAAAATATATTTTCTTTGCATTTAGGCATATAGGTTGTTGTATGAGTTTAAGCAATGGATTGATGTGTATTTAGCTGGGCTAATGATAGGATTGGTATTACACGTTAACTCGAACAATGTGAAGATTGATGATGAGTTCTAATGTTAATCGAGATGAAAATCTGAGCTTGTCTGAAACTTGTGTAACTAGTTAGCGCATAGAGTTTAACTGTTCTAGTCAACTCAGTTCAAGGATTCATAATTTTTTATGGGGGGGGGGGGGGAAATCTTAGTTAAATTTTGATGACATTGGTATACTGACAGTAAAGGTTAAAATAAAGTATTAACTCGAGTTTGGGGGAGTCATTGGGGTGAAAGAAAAGAGAAAAAAAAATAGAAACGAAAAAAAAATAGAAAATTGAGAAAAAGGAAAAAAAAAAGAATAAACACATTGACTAGTTTGTGTCGGTGGCCTTTGTTACTTGAATAAGTAAGCCCTTGGGGATGTTTTTACACCTAGTGCCCTAAAATAGTCTAGTTTGGGAGTCGTTGGTCGAAATTTCGCTAAACGGGTAACATTAAAAAGCCTAATAGATTCGAACATTGCATAGTCGATGGTGAACGCGGGATGGAGCGTAAAACTCACCCGTGAATGAATAATAAGAGAAATAAGCCTCATTTGAGATCCCTGAACTCAGTAATTTCTAAGTTTAACTGGTTTTGTCATGTGTATAGATTAATTGAAATAGAACTAAAAATTTCCTGCTATGAAGGTTGTTATGTGATGATCTTGAATTGTTGGTGATTAGAATGGTTAACAAGCACACACGCATAACATGGGTGATGATAGTTTTGGATTGACTGATTGGTTACTGATGAACTGTACATTGATTGGATATATTGTTTGGGTATCTTATGTTATCTTTGAGGTCTATGTTGGACATCATATTGATCTATTGATAGATTCGTAGGCATATAGGAAGTAGATCATGCATATGCATTCATATAGATACTTTTGTTTGTTGTTTTCATATCTTTGTTGTTTTCGCTTGAGGACAAGCAAAATCGTAAGTTTGGGGGTATTTGATAAGTTGGTTCCATACCTACGAATTGATACCAGTTAAACTAAAGATGTTGCTACTTAAAGTACTTTTTAGGTTCTATTTCATGCATTTGCATTTGTTTATGTGCAGGGAATGGCCGGGATGGAAAGCGTAAGGAAATAAGGGCTTTAAGGAAAAAATTTGCACAAGTCCTGCAAACTTCGCCGGGCAGCAATTTTATAGCTGGCAAACCTCGCCTAGGCACAGGTGCGCTGAGGCGAACTTCTTCAAGAGGAAAAACTAGCCTAGGTGATACAATTTTAGATTCTATTATCTCTCTTCATCTATACTTTATATTCAGGATGTTATTTACTTTGTAGATTATGGTTTTTTCTTCATCTATGATGAACTAATTTGCTATTTAAGTCTACAACGGATCTTATTATGTAACTAAGGATTGTCATGCTTTCACTTTAGCTTATGGAGATTATTTTCAGATTAGTTGCTATGGTTTGCGCTTAATTTATGTTATTGCTTGATCACCAATTACTTGTTATCCCATATGAACTCGAGAGATGACATATGGGATTAGAATTGATCATAGTGACGTATGTTTGTGATTTCTACAGTAAGTTGGAATTCATAATTCATGTGTATGATAGAGATATCTATGCATCATGCGTAATCTGAAGAGAACTTGATCATAAACCTTTATCAATTATAATTCACATTGAGATATAGTGAGTTAGTTAATTAAGGTGTCTTGCTTAATTCTATCAATTGTGGATTTGAGTGAATATGGATGTAATTCATTGAGAGATGGTTATATCTACTTTTGAGTTCTTGGTTAATAATCTAGAATAATTGATATAAGTTAAAAGGAAGTATGACATTCGAAGTGAAACAATAAGTGAAGTTGTAGGCTTAATTCTCCGAAAACTTGTTAAATTCCTGGAGTAGTGTTAATTATAGTCTGAGTAGTAGTTTTTCATAAATATCATCATTTAATCATTGGTTTAATAAAATTGAAATAGTATAAAATTGGTAATTGTTCGGATAAATTATAATTATTGTCTCTGTGGGAACGATACTTTTCTTATTATTATATTATTTGTTGATCACGTACATTTGCGTGTTGCGCGTATAGATTTTACCCAACATATTTTTTGTGCTGTTGCCGGAGACAGTAATTGCGTTTATTACTTACAATATCAGTTTAATTAGATCAGTTTTAGTTAAACATATATATATATATATATATATATTTATTTATTTATTTATTCTTCTTTTTGTTTTATTTGTTATTTAAGGTAATCTCGAGTAGTGCATGCAAACTCGATCAAAGAAGCCAGATTTGTTGCCTTTAGAGGACGACATCGACAAACGATTTCAGCGGTTAAGTAAGTGGATTGAGAAAACTCGAGAAGAACTTGAAACACCGAAAAATATTTCTGAAGAGGAACAGAAAGCACTGCGGGATTATGCTACACCGTGGATTTTAGAAATTCAGTCAAGTATTACTAGACCGGCGATTAATGCTAATAACTTTGAGATCAAGCCCGGAACTATACAGATGGTGCAGAACAATTGTCAGTGTGGGATGTACTGTTGTTGTGAAGGACTCCCCTCTATTTTCTAAAAATTGTTTGAATTTAAAACCCTAGAAAATGAGAAGTGGTTAGATGTTGTGAAGAACCCTTGAAATTTCACTCGAAGATGGTTTGATGTCGTGTTTTTTTGAAATATGGTGTTTCCCTTTTTTTCGATTGGGAGATGTTGCAGACTGTCTATTAGTATTGTGTTCTGTAACTACAACAATCGATTTTTTAAAACTAGAAAATGTCACCTGCACTTAGGCGAGGTTTTTTTGTACTATAAAGCTCGTTGGGGCGAGAATCATCCGAGGGGGATGCGCCTAGGCGAGAAGTTTCTCTTCATAAATCTGCGTCGGGGCGTATTTTGTCTGCCAGTTTTCGCCTAGGCGAGATTCTTATGCCTTAAATCTGCGCCGGGGCGCAGATGGATTTTTTTGCAGCCCTTTTTCCCTTTCTTTGGCAGCTCATCCTGTAACTACAACCTAAAATCTTTTTAGTTCATCTTTGTTCTCATATTCATTTCTACTCACATCCTGCACCCAAAACCATAAACACACTTAGTATCCATGTTGAATCGAAGCTAGGACACAATTTCTACGCTAAGACGCGTCCTAACCTACTACTACTTTACTTAATGAAATCAGAAACAAACAAATTTTACAACTTAAAATAATCAAATGATTGGGTTGCCTCCCATTAAGCACTTAATTTAGAGTTTTTCAGCCTGACTACTCCCTATTTTTAAACTGGATCGGCGAGGTCAATTGAGGTTGCTTGGTGATCGAGATCACCACCTCAGTAGTGCTTTAAGCGCTGGCCGTTGACTTTGAATGTTTCAGACGAATCCCTGCTGTATACTTCAATGGCCCCATGTGGAAACACTGTCTTGATGGTAAATGGGCCCGACAACATGGATTTTAGTTTTTTAGGAAAAAGTTTCAACCGAGAGTTGAATAACAATACTGATTGGCCCAGTTCGAACCTTTTATCTACTATCTTCTGATCGTGCCATTTCTTCACCTTTTCTTTGTACAACTTTGAGTTTTCGTATGCTTGCAGGCGAAATTCATCTAACTTATTGATTTGCAAAAGTCTTTTCTCCCCTGCTATTGTTAGATCAAAGTTGAGTTTTTTGATGGCCCAATAGGATTTATGCTCTAGTTCCACTGGGAAGTGGCACGCTTTTCCGTAGACCAACTGGTATGAAGACATGACGATCGGGGTCTTATAAGCGATCCGATACGCCCAAAGAGCGTCGTCTAATTTCAATGACCAATCTTTCTGATTTGGGTTGACTACTTTCTCCAAGATTCTCTTCACCTCTCTATTCAATACCTCTGCTTGGCCACTCGTTTGGGGGTGATAAGCAATGGCAATTCTGTGATTGACCCCATACTTATGCAAGAGCGTTGTGAAGTACTTGTTGCAGAAGTGGCTCCCCTCATCACTGATGATTGCCCTCGGGGTGCCAAATCGTGTGAAGATATTCTTTTATAAGAGTTTTAATACAACTTTTGCGTCATTTGTCGATAGTGCGACTGCCTCAACCCACTTTGACACATAGTCGACTGCCAACAGGATATGTAAATTATTAAATGATGATGGAAACGGTCCCATGAAGTCGATTCCCCATACATCAAAAACCTCGACTTCCAAAATCATGTTTAGTGGCATCTCGTTTCGCTTAGAAATGTTACCCACCCGTTGACATCGATCACAGTTTTTCACACACTGATGTGCGTCTTTGAACAAGGTGGGTCTATAGAAACCTGCCTGGAGGACTTTCGCGGCCGTTCTTTCACTCCCATAGTGCCCCCCATATAATGAGGCGTGACATGCCTGTAAGATGCTTTCTACTTCACTTTCCAACACACATCGCCGAATCATTCTATCGGCACACTGTCGGAATAGAAACGGTTCATCCCACATATACCACTTCACGTCGTGTAAGAATTTCTTCTTTTGTTGGCGTGTCAAATCTGGTGGGAAGATATTGCTCAGCTAACTGTTTTCCACTCCGAAGTGTAACAGCTTGACATTGCTCATAACCTCCCCTCGAATTCTTTTCGATATCGCTCGGCAAAGTTCCTTGGGTTCTACTATTCAATACACTTGCAAACTATCCCATCTGAGTTCCAAATTGTTGATCGCAGCTGCCTGAGATTTCATTGTCGCCTCATTCCCTGTTACGTACTTCGTAAGTAGCTCCTCCAAATCTATCTTTTTCTCATGATGCGGAGCTGCCTGTTGATGTTGATTCTGAAAACCAGGGGGTATGATGGTCGTGGAGCCTGCTGCTGATTCTGATTTTGGTTATGATTGTTACTCCATGAGAAATTTGGATGGTTCCTCGCTCCCTAATTATACACATTCTGATATGTGTTAGGTGGCCTGTTGTAGCTCCCCACAAACTGTACTAAAGCTGGATTTATCACACAATGGTCTGTCGGATGCTCCCCTGCATAAAGCTCACACACAACTGCGACCTGCTATAAATTTCCACTCGACATGACATCCATCTTCTTTGATAACTATTTGTGCGGATAGAGCTATCACAGAATCCACTTCCAGAATACTTGCTGCCTTAGGTTGAGTCATTCTCTCAGTTGGCCACTGATAGTTGTTTGCATCCATCGTTTCTATCAAGTCCCATGCCTCCTCAAATTTCTTTGCCATAAAAGCTCCACCTGAGGCCGCACCGATGCTAGTCCGTATATGACTTCCTAACCCATTGTAGAAAGTATTCATCTGCATCTACTGCGGTAGTCCATGGTGTGGGCATTTTCTCAATAGCTCTTTATACCTTTCCCATGTTTCATATAATGGTTCTCCCTGCTGCTGTACAAATAAAGAAATATCCGTCCTCAATCTATGCATTTTTTATGGCAGGAAAAATTTAGCCAGAAATTTCTGCGCCAAATCGTTCTATGTGGTGATTGACCCCGGTGGTAGAGAATGGAGCCAACCCTTTGCCTTCTCTCTGAGCGTGAATGGAAATAACCTTAATCTGATAGCATCATCTGAAACCCTGTTGCACTTGAATGTATTGCAGATCTCTATGAAACTGACAATGTGCTCGTCCGGGTCATCATTCGGTAGACCCCCAAACTAACAATTGTTCTGCACCACCTGTATAGTTCTAGGCTTGATCTCAAAGTTGTTAGCATTAATCGCCGGCCTAGTAATACTTGACTGAATTTCTAAAATCCGCGGTGTAGCATAATCCCGCAGTGCTTTCTGTTCCTTTTCAACCATGTTTTCTGGTGTTTCAAGTTCTTCTCGAGTTTTCTCAATTCACTTTGTGACGCCCCCAAAATAGGTTCAGTACACAACCAATTTTGATTTGCCAAATACATGGTACAGAATCCAAATACAAATCTTTATTATATTAAATGGCCGTGCAAAATACGACCACATAAACTATGAACTTTAATACAGACCGTATATAATACGAAAATATAAACGCTCAAATTAATCCTCATTATAATTATTATCACACTATTTTACAATATTATAATAATATATTGAATGAATAATAGTATAATTTTATAATATTTTTTATATAATGATACTATTAAATATATATAAATTTTTTACATATGAATTAATTGGGGTGGAGAAGATTAAAGTGTATATGAATTATTTTTTTCAAAGTTGGAATGGTGTGGTAGGTGGTAGACATGGGAGGGACATATTTATTAAAGTGGTTGCATTTTTCAAAGTTGGTTGTTGAGCTTTGATTTTTGCTTCCTTCGAGTTGCCTATAAAAGGGAATTATGACAACTCCAAATTCGAGTACTTGCAACCCATACTTGGTGCTTCATGGTAGCTGTCGTCTAGCACTACAAAACTTACCTTACTACGGTTCTACTAATCTTATGAATTAGTATAGCAATAAGCATGGATCGATCCCACAGAGAGTGGATTGTATCTTAATTATCCAATGAATTCAATGAATTGGGGAATTTATGTTTGTTGAAAATAATCAATAAACAAAAGTGAATAAATAAAAATATATCAATAAGTAAAAGAGTTCAATTCTTCAGTTCAGTATTTCCTTTTCACAATTATGAATCAATTAAGTTATTATACTATTTACCCTTTCAATGAGATTAATAACCCTAGATAATTGCAATCGCAATTTACCCATAATTCTCCTTAAGTGTAGTTCTAATGCGACGATTGCCAACAAGAGATTCTAACTAACATACAACCTAGAACTATCAGTCTAGATTTAATATGATAAAAGCATGAATAATGAGAATTAGATTATTCCAAGCAATAATTACACAATCAGGAATTATTTAACTTGTCTTATGAAAATATTAATAATATTTCAAAGTTTGACCACAATAAAATAATATTAATTGCTACATAGATTAGACACACTTCGTTTGCTTAAAATCTGTCATAATCTAGCAGATGAAATCAATTTATTAATTTAATCCTGCAGAAACTAAATTAATCAATTGGATAACATAAATGAAAGTTCATATAGATAATCAGAATAAATCTCAATGAAGGAATAAATAATAAATAAACTTAATCAAACCAGTAATTGCTAATCAGGTTCAACATCCCTTCAGAATTGAATAAAAGAATTAGCCTGACATGCCTTGATGAATAGCCTCCAAGAAATAAGATGAGAATCCTAGATCTAAGATGATCAAAACAGAGGAAAACAACTCCTATTTAAAGCCTAGACAAACCCTCATTTAATTAACGTAAGTCACAATCCTATTCTAATTCAACTTATAACTTAAAAACCTAAAAAATCCTGTCAGACGTCAGAACTGCGCAGCCCGTGCCTTATTTCCTTTGTAAACTACGCGGTCAGCGCTCCCTATACAGTAACTTCATCCCGTAGTTGCGCAGTCCGTGCTTCATCCTAGGCTTCCACAGCGCGGTCAGCATATCACTTGCAGAAACTCCATCCTTCAACAACGCGGTCAGCGCTCCAAATGAACTAGCCACAGCACGTTCCGCGCTTCTCTACCAGCTTTGTCTGAATTTTGTCCTTTATGCTCCAAATCCATTCCAACCTCTATACCTGCAATACAAACACAAAACACCAAAAGTAACACGAACAATACCCAAAAACTCACAATAAAACAAGCTAAAATGAGATAAATTCATAGGTCTTCAACCTACTCATCAAATTCCCCCAAACTTGAACTATTGCTTGTCCTCAAGAAACACAATGATACTAATACTAAACTAAAATGAATGCAACTGCAAAGATCGAACAATAACCATGATAATTTAATGAATCATATGCCTCAGAGATAAACAACTGTTATGTCATCCATATCACATCACATACCAACCTACTTTTCACATACTCACCTCACCAACATAAGATTTGCATATTTCTGTGTGTGTGCCCAACATGACTTCAACAACAACAATGATCAATACAGATAAAGTCATAGACATGTAAAACCTTTATAACCAACATTATATCAATCACATAGTCACAGGAGAAATCAAAATTTTGAACCAGGCTCATTATTCCTAGTGAGTGCATCTTAATGCTCCATCTCACTTTTTTTCTATAAATTGTATTTTTTTACCCGACTTGTGCAATGTTCAATTCCATTATGCTTTTCAATGCTACCCGTGTAACGGACTTTCAGCCAACGACTCCCAAACCCAAAGGCTTTTAGGGCCCTAGGTGTAGAGACATCCCCTAGGGTTTACTTGTCCAAATAGCAAAGGCCACGAAACTGAACTAAGTCTGATTTTTTTCTATATTTTTTTCTTTTCAGATCATATATATATATATATATTTCTAAATTCCTTTCTTAAGCCACTGTTTTTCCCCCCAAACTTATGTGAAAGCCATTGTTTAACTTTCTTTAATACATGCCCATGTTCTATCTTGCACTTATTTCTCAATACTATTGAAAACCAGTTGGTGTGCTTGATTTTTAGAAAATACAAAACGAATGATATGAGATTCCTATGGTCCAAATTGGTCAACACATGATGATCAATTTCAGGCACGCAAGTCATTAATCATTTTCCTCATTGGCTTCATCTTACTAACACAACTCTTTGCCCAATTTCTATGCAACCTAAAACAAAATCCTATATGAATGGGAAAATAAATATTTTTTTTCAATATTGATATGCATATGACTAATTAAACTTAAACTATATGCAACCTAATATGCAGAAAAAACACAGAAAATACCCCCCCACACTTATAGCAAGGAATGCCCTCATTACTTAGCATAAAGAAATAAAAACGAGGACTTCCCTGCAGACAAGTCAACGCTCATCGTCGACGGAAGGAGGGTAGGCAAGTAAGGTGGTTGGATCGGGAAGATGGACTTGCTGGTGTGGATTCATTCGGGAGAATGCGTCAGCCATTGCTGTGAAGGCACCTATGTTGTACGCATGCATTTGATCCTGACGCTGAGCAAGGCGGAGCATTCACTTCTGACCTCTGTCAGTTGATGGACCAGCTTCAGTTGTAGTAGATGGTGGGAAGGGCGGTGTAGTCGTTGGTATCATGATGTAGCCCTCGCCCCGAGGATGTGACCGTGCTCCACTCCATTCTCTATATGTAATAATAACCTTATGGTCGATGGCCCCCGTAGGCTACGAAACAGGCCCTGAAGATTCCCATTGTACTCTTGCCTTTTAGCATAGCTCAGTAATCAGAAAACCTTGCAACAGTCCGCCTGTAGTACTTCCATGTAGTGCCCTATCAATCGACTGCTGGATGCACATCCCTACATCCACGAGGAAGAATTCTGGAACATTGGGCCTATTATACCAAGAGTGGAAAATCGCGTAGAGAAGATGCGCTCTACCACCGTAACTTCAGTTTGATGGGTGGTAGGCATGAGCCTAGCACATATGAAAACGTACCAAGCCTTTCCATATCTACTGAGCTCGGAATGGGGGAATTGAACCTTCATGTCTATCCCAGGCTTGTTGACCCATTGTGTACCAGGTTTGCAAAGGCAAACAATAGTTTCATCCAAGTTGGGAAGGTGATCTTCATAGCGTTTCCCCATTGGTGTTTCCAACCCAAAATGGTCATTGATGGTCGTGTGGTGGAAAGAAATCTGCCGGCCTCTGATGTTCACAACCCTCCCTTCACGTTCTATTGCGTTTGTATAGAACTCCTTCACGATGTTGAGCACGGTGGGTCGTGGTTGTTCGACCAATTGGAACCATTGCCGCTCAGCGATCATCAATGTCATGTTGCCATCAAGGTTAGCATTGGGCGTCAAACCGCGTTCCGACACAAGGGACTTTTTGGCGATGGCGTTGAAACGAGCCACCGCCGTCTCGCTTACAAACTTGGAAGTATCAAAAGATGGGCGATAACCGGAGGTGGAGGTCCTTGGTCGTTTGGAAGACATGTTGGAAAGATTTTCACACAAAAGTTGGCTTGGACAATTTTATAAACACTTGGCGTGTACCCTTTTTCGTCCTTAAACCTAGTTTCCTTGCAAACAAATTCTAGCCCACAAATTAGTACTAACAATCTTGGGTGTTCAGTAACCTAAGGGATCCCAATGAAAATCTACCACAATTGAACCAATAAAGAACTTCCAATGAATAAATGTAATTCAATTTGTTACCTATTGAATGTTGGAATCCGTGGTTGTTATGCTTGTCTTATGACTGGATGATTTGTAGCTGGAGTTTGTTTCGATGATTTGTGTTTGGGTGATGTAAAGGAATGGTTTGGATTGAATGGGAGCCTTGAACGAATTTGAGGAGAGAGAATAGGGCTTGCAAATTTAGAATGGTAGGGAGTGATTGGGTGTAGTAGGTTTAGGTTTTATAATGAGAAGAGATGGAGAATAATGGTGTAAGTAGAGTAGAAGAAGGAGAATAGGAAGTGTAAAGAGAAAAGGAAAGGGTTTAAAGGTTTAAGGGATACACGAAATCGTTCAAAATCTGTGTTTAAAGCTGAATCGGTCGAACTGCGTGGTCCGCGCGGCTAGGGGCACGGTCAGCGCTTGGGATGGGGTTTGGACTTTAACTTTCTGTATGTGCTGCGTGGTCCGTGCCTCTATATGCGCGCTCAGCGCTGTCCTAGGCCAGTTATTTGAATAGTTGTTTAAACGCATACTTCATTCTATCCATCCTAACCTTCTTATCTCTTACTTCTCCTTCTAACTCGCCAGTTAGCTTCTCGGCCCGAACACGGCCTCTCCTCTCATCTCCCTAGAATGTGGTAATGATCTGCTTATCAGTTTGGAGACTCTGCATCCTCGTCTCTAACCCATTAATGGTATGTCCCAAGTGGGTTCTGATAGCTTCTTTCTCATCCTTCAGCCTATCCACCTTCTGACCTGCAAATCGTAGTTTGCCAGCCAGATCCCCGTTCCTAATTATCAGGTGGTGCACCAATGCCTCAAGCAATGCTGCAGCTTGCTGCTCCCCCTAATACAGCTCCTCCAACTCATGGACCTTGTCGTCCAATTCAGTAATCCTATCCATCAACTCATCCAATATAGTATCCTCAGGTGCTTCTTCAGAGTCCTCCTCGGGCTCCTCTTCCTCTTCAGGATACTCCTCTGGGTCTGACTCAGCTGCTGCCTCAGCTATAGTCTCAGGTACAACTGTCACCAACTGCTCACTCACAACGTGAATATTTGTAACCTCCTCTTCTCCTGACATCCTACAATCAAGACAAAGAACTCGATTAGTATTTTAAAATAGATATTGATTTTATTTTTAGAAAAATAGATTCGACACTACACTTAGAACTCTACGTGAGTTCATCTCCTTATCTCCTCCACTAACTTCCCTAAGGTTATAGTCTAAGGTTCCCCACCTAAGGTTTATAACCTACAGCTCTGATACCAACCTGTGACACCCCCAAATCCGTGTAACATTGATTACAGGACATGGTGCTCACGATACAACACACGACATCATCTCTCTATGTAAACTCCAGAAAGAATAATAATAGTATAACTATTACATACTTATTCAACATAAAATCCCAAGTCTTTACAACCTTTAAAAAACCAAAACTTAAACTTAGCATTTATCGCTACATCATATGCGAAAATATAACTTATTACATAAACAACTCTCATCATTTCATCTTAGACTTTCCCTTGTCCTTGCCCGAGCCCTCGGCCTTCTCATCCTTAACAGAAAGGTTTAAGCAAGAATGAGCACAAATTGCCCAGCAAGTATATAAAGTAGTTTGAAAACATACATCAGGAGTAAAAACATCTGTATGGCTATATCTCAACAGTTGAAAGAATTATCAAGTGTTAAACAAGAATTATCAAAGATAAGAGTTTAAGATTTCTCAATATCATACTAAGGGGTGTTGAATACCCTAAACGTTACTTTATTTCATCAAAAACCATCAGACGGTTTAACAATCAAATAGATTGTAAACGGTCTCTGCAAGTACTCCAGGTGATCAGCCTATTGTACCCAACATTATGCACAAGTATAAAGTTTAAACTGCATAAGCATAAATGGGACTATATGCCTGACATCTGTTTGCCCGTTTATTCGGGTTGTTCATCTTAGTATTCATGCGAGACCGCACCAAAGCAATTTGGATTGGTAAACATTAAATAGCTTCAAAAGATTTGAATTAAATTATTTTTCATCAATAATAACTAGCCGAAAACAAAGGCCACGGAACATACTTAGAAACAGTTCGATAATGACATAAAACTTATAAGCATAGCTGTTAGAATAATAACTGAGTAATCATCAATAAGCTTGCAAGATAATTGAAGTTGTATAACTTCACAACAAAGGAACTTGCACGAATAAATAGCTAGCACAAGTTCAATACTTACCCTCACTGCGATAAAAATGAGTAAGGATTGAATAAATACCCAATAGAAATTAGGGTTAGGAAACTTGCCTGATACGTCTGCTATCGCTAATGCTAGCAATTAACCTTCACGTAACCTAACCATATATGTCACGTTTAAGCAATTAGGTTCTCGAACTCAAATTTAAAAGTAAAGGATTTTCGTTTACTTTAATAAGTTTATTAACGAACACATATACTTAACATACACTTTAACTACATAAACATGTTGCATCAAATAGGTCCAGGGGTTAAATATAAGAATCTAGAAGAAAATTTTTTTGACATTTTTCCTGACCCGACCTGACCCGGATCTGCGCAGCTGCGCAGGTCTTAGCCTTATGAGCGGCACAGCTGCGCTGCTCATCAGGCCCAGATCCTGATTTTCATTTTCGAGCAGCCCACTTTGCAATTTAATTCCGATTAAACCATGCATGATATGACCATGAAACTTGGACACAACATACTCCATATAGTATAGTATTTTACAAAAATAACACATACCAGAAACTAACATGTTAAGACCATAAACCAGCCACCTAGAAAAGAGTGCACGAACTGGTTTCATACTTAGAAAAATTCTGGAAAACCCAACAGCTGCAGATTTTTCCCTATGAACATACTTGCTACCGAATTTCATATCTTGCTCAATTTAACTCTGTTTCTTATGAAATTTGGTTAGGTTATACATCATACTACATAGTATTTTGCAAAATTATTACCTACCATAAACGGGTCACAGAAATCATGATTCCAAGGCTCTGAAAAACCCAAAAAGTCACATATTCTTTGTTTAACCAAATTTGACAAAATCATGATTTTGATTCTAGCATGCATGGGGTTGATTCCTACTGTCCAGAACACACATACTAACATATATACACATGTTACAACAATCAAACTAACTAAATTACCAAGATTTGAACAAATTGACATCTAAAAGGTATTTTAGCAAACACTTAGCATGCATGGCATAAATTCATACGATTCAATGTATAAGAGACATGAATTAAACCAGAACTTTCGTTCTTTATAACTTAACATCAATACTTAACATCAACATATTAACATATAGCCACAAACAAAATATTTACCTAACCTTCATGCATTTTTTACTCATTTCCTATAAGTAAACCGAGATGGGTTCATGGAGTAACCTTTTGAAGAATTCCTTCTTGGTTAATCGGATGCTCCTCCCCCCTTTGTTTGTTAAACCTCAAGAAATCCTCTAGAATTCGTCAAGACTCTCAAGCTCTCACTTTCAATTTCCTCTTTTCTCTCTCGAGTGTATTTTATCAAAATGAAGAAGAGATGAGACTTGGATTGGAATGTATATACATTATATGATGGAAACTGATTTCCCCAGCCCCTTTCCATCTCCCAAATCATCAGTTATATGTATATAATGCTTATAATTCAATAGCTTAGTTATGGAGGAGGAGTTAAGAAAATGAAGAGTTTGGTTTAAAGAAATAAACTAACTCCTTTCTCCTTCCATGTTACTATATACGTATATAATCCCTATTGTCCAATATGCTAGTCACGTGTGACCCCGTCCAGCTGCTGAAACTTATTAAAATATTATTATTTTAATCATTTAATTAATTAATATATCATTTTGACTATTTTGCCCTTCATAGCCAAACGTTTCGATACTTATATCGATTCCTACTAAAATTGACGTCCCGGACGTCATGGGACTATCCGTTTCGTCGAATTCATCTCCAAAATTTGTGGTTGACTTTTTACCCAAAAAAGTCAACTAGTTGACTTTGACTAAAAAGTCAACCGTGACACATTTCGTGGTTACAGTCTATCCTGACTAATTTCGATGTTCCGAACTCAAATACGCAGTCCGCGTCTCTAAATCCCACTCCGAACTCAAACTCAGACTTTAAAGTCATCCCCCAAAATTAATAGAATTAATTATATACTTAACCAATTTAAATAGTTGAATTAAACTGAACCAACCCTTTAAATACTCCTCATCACGTATCATAAAATAACACATGTATGTATAACACATATACATCTAATAAAAGAAAACACACAAGAATTTCCCATTAATTCGTTTATTGATAATTGTTAAAGGACATAATAATCTCGGATATTACATTCACCCTCCCTTATAAGGATTCCGTCCCCGGAATCATTACACATCAAACAAAAAGACTAGGGTAATTTTTCATCATTTTCTCTTCGAGTTCCCACGTAGCCTCTTCGGCGTTATGGTTCCTCCATACTACCTTAACAGAAGGTATTATCTTATTTCTTAACACTTGTTCTTTTCTATCAATTGTCTGTACTGGAACCTCTTCATAGGTTAAGTCCTTTTCGAACTGAATGGGTTCATACCCTATGACATGCTTGTAATCCTATTTATAGGGTCGTAACACTGATACGTGGAACACGCTGTGTATATGTTCTAACTCTGAAGGTAAAGCTATTTGATAAGCTACCTCACCGACTCGCCTTAACACTTCAAAGGGTCCTATGAATCTGGGGCTAAGTTTTCCCTTCTTCCCAAATCTCATTTTCCCTTTCCAAGGTGAACCTTTAGAAACACATAAGTGCTGACGTCGAAGTCTCGTTGTTGCCGATGTTGATCAGCATATTTCTTCTGTCGATCATGAGCTATCACTAATCTCGCTCGTATCAGTTTTGATCACATCTGTAGTTTGCTGCACTAATTCTAGCCCTAGCAATTGACGTTCTCCTACTTCATCCCAGCACAATGGCATTCTACATTTCCTTCCATATAAAGCTTCATAAGGTGGCATCCCGATGCTCGCGTGGTAACTGTTGTTGTACGCAAATTCCACCAATGGTAGGTGGTCATCCCAGCTTCCTTTGAAATCCATAACACATGCTCTCAGCATGTCCTCTAACATTTGGATAGTTCTTTCGCTCTACTCGTCTGTTTGAGGATGATACGTGGTGCTCAACCTCAGCTGCGTTCCCATGCGTTCTTGAAAGCTTTTCCAGAAATTAGCTGTGAACTGCGGATTGCGATCTGACACAATTGATACAGGTACACCTGTTCCTGGAAACGATCTTCCTTTATATAAAGCTTTGCCAACTGATCCAAGGTATATCTGATCTTGATTGGCAAGAAATGCGCTAACTTGGTCAATCGATCAACGATTACCCAAACTGCATCGTAACCCTTCTGTGTATTTGGAAGTCCTACCACGAAGTCCATCGTGATATGCTCCCATTTCCATTCCGGAATTTCTAGAGGTTGAAGTAACCCGCTCGATTTTTGATGTTCCGCCTTGACTCACTGGCATGTTAAACACTTGCTGACGCACTCCGCGACTTCTCTTTTCATATTGGGCCACCAATAATGTTGGCGAAGGTCCTGATACATCTTTGTGCTTCCCGGGTGAATTGAGTAACTTGAGCTATGAGCTTCCTACAAGATTTCCTCCTTTAATTCAGATACCGCTGGCACCCAAATTCTCCTCTCAAACCTTAATAATCCATCACCACCCACATTGAACTTAAGCTCCTCTCCATCTGAAATTCTTTTCCTCACCTTCTCGCATTCTTCATCACTGCTTTGTTCTTCCTTGATTTTGTCCAATAGAGTCGGTCGAACCTCCATTGCGAACAACTTCTCATCTCACTCACTCGGACTCTTTATCTCGAGTTCCAATCTCGACATCTCCCTAATTAACTCCTCTTGAGCTGTTAGCATTGCCAACCTACCATTGCTCTTTCTGCTTAGCGCATCTGCTACCACATTAGCTTTCCCCGGATGATATAAGATGTCGCAATCGTAATCCTTTATTAGTTCCAACCATCTTCTCTGTCTCATATTCAACTCCTTCTGCGTGAAGATATACTTCAGACTTTTATGGTCCGTGTATATTTCACACTTTACATCATATAAATAGTGCCTCCAAATCTTCAGGGAAAATACTACCGCTGCCAATTCCAGGTCAGTGGGTAGGATATCCCTTTTCGTAATCCTTTAACTGACGCGATGCGTACGCAATAACTTTACCATATTGCATAAGCACACAGCCAAGTCCTTTGTGCGATGCATCACTGAAAACTACAAAATCACCAGTATCGTCTGGTAGAGACAACATCGGTGCTTCACTCAATCTTTTCTTGAGTTCCTTAAAACTTTCTTCACACCTCTCCGTCCAGACAAATCTTACCGACTTCTTCATTAAATTCGTCAAAGTTCCTGCTATCTTTGAAAAATCTTAGATAAACCGTCTGTAATAGCCTGCCAATCCTAAGAAACTTCTTACTTCAGTCGGTGTCTTTGGTTGTTCCCAATTCTGCATCGCTTCCACCTTTGCTGGATCCATGGAGATTCCGTTCTTGTCGATCACGTGACCCAAAAATTGAACTTTCTCCAACCAAAACTCGCACTTTAAAATTTTTGCGTATAAGTTATCCTTCCTCAACGCCTCCAATACCAACCTTAAGTGTTCAGCATGATCTTCTTGAGTCTTGGAGTAGATCAGGATATCATCTATGAACACAACCACAAACTTATCTAAGTATTGCTTGAATACCCGATTCATCATATCCATAAATGTCGCTGATGCGTTCGTTAATCCAAATGACATCACCAGGAACTCGTAGTGACCGTAACGAGTCCTGAACGCTGTCTTAGGAACATCTTCCTTCCTCACCCTCAACTGGTGATATCCCGTCCTCAAGTCGATCTTGGAAAAATATTTCACTCCCTTTAATTGATCGAACAGGTCATCTATCCTAGGTAACGGATACTTGTTCTTGATCATCACTTTGTTCAACTCTCGATAGTCGATACAAAGTCTCATCGATCCGTCCTTCTTTTTCACAAATAAAACTGGTGCTCCCCAAGGAGACACACTCAGTTGAATATACTTTCTATCTAATAATTCCTGCAACTGTACCATCAGCTCCTTCATCTCTGCCTGTGCCATTCTGTATGGGGCTTTTGAAATGCGGGGCCGTTCCCGGTACTAAATCTATAACAAATTCGACCTCTCTATCCTGCGGAAGTCCTGGTAATTCTTCCAAAAATTTGTTCACTACTGGTATCTGTCCCATCCCTTTCCCTACTTTCTGTGTATCGATGATATGGGCCAAATATCCTACACATCCTCTCCTTAGTAACTTCCTTGCTTGCATCATCGTCAGACAACTCGAGTGTCTCGGCGACTTACTCCCGTAGAACATTACCTTAGACTTATCTGGAGTCATAAGGTTTATACACTTCTTCTGGCAATCTATCATCGCTCCATGGTTAAATAACCAATCCATTCCTAGAATTACATCAAATTCCCCTATTTGAATAGGAATTAAATTCACAGGCAACTTATACCCCCTGATATCTACAACACAATTCCTATAAACATGGCTAACAGGAATGACTTCCTTATTAGCAACTTCTATGTTCATAGGATATTCTACTTCTTCCTGGGGTAAGTTTAATCGTTGGGAGAATTCATGCGCTACGAAGGAACAAGTAGCACCCGAATCAAATAATACGTAAGCAGATATATCATTGATCGGAATGATACCTAAAACCACGTCCTTCGATGCGACCGCATCCTGAACCGTCATGTTGAAAGTCCTTGCTGTTGGTCGATTCTAAGTTGGTGGTCCAGTAATTATGAGATTTCCACCACTTGGTCCCCTTCCTCCATTTCCTTCTGCTGAATTCTTCTTTGGGCAATTCCTTGCCTGATGATCCAATGCTCCACAATTGAAGCATCCATTCCTCTTTGGTGCAGAGCAATTGGGAGAGATGTGTCCCTCTTGCCCACAATTGAAACAGACATTCTTCCCCTTTAGACATGCACCCGAGTGATTCCTCCCACACTCCTTGCATGTCTCAGTCCTCTTCTTTGTTTCCCCTGGTTTTCCCCCATAGTTTCCCGAGTTAAAATTGTTGTTGCTGCTGCTGTTGTTGTTCCACTTCCTCTTGTTTGCACCACCGTCGCTGCTACCTTCCCCACGATTCCCTCCTTCATTCTTCTTCTTTTTCTCCTTGTTAAATTTCATTAGGGCTTCACTTCCGCCCTCAATAATTATAGCCTTCTCCAGGAGAGTCCCGAAGCTGTTCGTCTGCAACACCGAAAGTCTACTGTATAACCATGGTTTGAGACCCTGCTCAAGCCTCCTCGTTTTCCTCTCCTCAGTGTCGACCTGATGAGGCGCGAACCTCGCCAGCTCATTGAACTTTGCGGCATATTAAGGTACCGTCATGTCTTCTTGCTTTAACTCCAGGAATCGCATCTCCAAACGACTCTGCATACTCACAGGGAAATAGTTTTCAAAGAAGATCTTCTTAAACCCTTCCCAAGGTATCACACCTTCTCCCGCCCTGGTCTGGTTTGCCTCCCACTAGAAATTGGCTTCACCCTTCAGCATGTAAGTGGCGAAGATTATTTTCTGAACATCTCCTACTCGAGCGAGAGCGAACGCCTTTTCGATTTCCTTGACCCAAGTTTGGGCTTCAATAGGTTCGGTGGTTCCTTTGAACTCAGGTGGTCCCGCGCTCTTAAAGTCTTTAAAGTGTGCCACTTGGGCCGCTGGATGGTTATTGGTATTCGGGGTTTGATTCTGAAGTGCCCCAACTAACATGTCTACGAATTGTTGCATGGGGTTCGGTGGACCCCCAGCATTACCGCCTGACCCTTCTGGTACTTGTTGACGACGTCTTCCTCTAGCCATCCTTCTGTTTAAATAAACTTAGTGTTACCATCCCATAACGTATTCCTACAACATTTATAATTCATATAAAAACTTAATCATCACAACACATATTTAAATAAAAGCATATTTATTTATAAAAAACATAATCACAAGGTATCTCATCATCTTATGGCATTATACCATTTACATCTCTTTAACCCAAAACACTTGAAAAACCAGAAACCAAGTTTTTATTTCATAGATAAGCGTTCTATACGCTAGTAGTAAAAGTTCAACACGAATAAACTAAAGACCCCGCCTAATGGCATCTTCATGCTCTTCATCTGCTATCTCCAGCACCAGCCCTCGGCTTATAACATGTCTAGACCGGTGCTCCTCACGTGGAAAGTGATACACCCTATGCTAGAACCTCCCATGTGCTGACATAAACGCATACTTCATTCTATCCATCCTAACCTTCTTATCTCTTACTTCTCCTTCTAACTCGCCAGTTAGCTTCTCGGCCCGAACACGGCCTCTCCTCTCATCTCCCCAAAATGTGGTAATAATCTACTTATCAGTTTGGAGACTCTGTATCCTCGTCTCTAACCCATTAATGGTATGTCCCAAGTGGGTCCTGATAGCTTCTTTCTCATCCTTTAGCCTATCCGCCTTCTGACCTGCAAATCATAGCTTGTCAGCTAGATCCCTTTCCTAATTATCAGGTGGTGCAGCAATGCCTCAAGCAATGTTGCAGCTTGCTGCTCCCCCTGATACAGCTCCTCCAACTCATGGACCTTGTCGTCCAATTCAGTAATCCTATCCATCAACTCATCCAACATAGTATCCTCAGGTGCTTCTTCAAAGTCCTCCTCGGGCTCCTCTTCCTCTTCAGGATACTCCTCTGGGTCTGACTTAGCTGCTGCCTTAGCTATAGGCTCAGGTACAGCTGTCACCAACTGCTCACTCACGGCATGAATATCTCTAACCTCCTCTTCTCCTGACATCCTACAATCAAGACAAAGAACTCGATTAGTATTTTAAAATTGGTATTGATTTTGTTTTTGGAAAAATAGATTCGACACTACACTTAGAACTCTACGTGAGTTCATCTCCTTATCTCCTCCACTAACTTCCCTAAGGTTATAGTCTAAGGTTCCCCACCTAAGGTTTATAACCTACAGCTCTGATACCAACCTGTGACGCCCCCAAATCTGTGTAACATCGATTACAGGACATGGTGCTCACGATACAACACACGACATCGTCTCTCTATGTAAACTCTAGAAAGAATAATAATAATATAACTATTACATACTTATTCAACATAAAATCCCAAGTCTTTACAAACTTTAATAAACCAAAACTTAAACTTAGCGTTTATCGCTACATTATATGCGGAAATATAACTTATTACATAAACAACTCTCATCATTTCATCTTAGACTTTCCCTTGTCCTAGCCTGAGCCCTCGGTCTTCTCATCCTTAACTTAAAGGTTTAAACAAGAATGCGCACAAATTGCCCAGCAAGTATATAAAGTAGTTTGAAAACATACATCAAGAGTAAAAACATCTGTATGGCTATATCTCAACAGTTGAAAGAATTATCAAGTGTTAAACAAGAATTATCAAAGATAAGAGTTTAAGATTTCTCAATATCATACTAAGGGGTGTTGAATACCCTGAACGTTACTTTATTTCATCGAAAACCATCAGACGTTTTAACAATCAAATAGATTGTAAACGGTCTCTGCAAGTACTCTAGGTGATCAGCCTATTGTACCCTACATTGTGCACAAGTATAAAGTTTAAACTACATAAGCATAAATAGGACTATATGCCCGACATCTGTTTGCCCGTTTATTCGGGTTGTTCATCTTAGTATTCATATGAGACCGCACCAAAGCAATTTGGATTGGTAAACATTAAATAGCTTCGAAAGATTTGAATTAAATCATTTTTCATCAATAATAACTAGCCGAAAACAAAGGCCAGGGAACATACTTAGAAACAGTTTGATAATGATATGAAACTTATAAGCATAGCTGTTAGAATAATAACTAAGTAATCATAGATAAGCTTACAAGGTAATTGAAGTTGTATAACTTCACAACAAAGGAACTTGCACGAATAAATAGCTAGCACAAGTCCAATACTTACCCTCACTGCGATAAAAATGAGTAAGGATTGAATAAATACCCAATAGAAATTAGGGTTAGGAAACTCGCCTGATACGTCTGCTATCGCTAACGCTAGCAATTAACCGTCACGTAACCTAACCATATGTGTCATGTTTAAGCAATTAGGTTCTCGAACTCACACTTGAAAGTAAAGGATTTTTGTTTACTTTAATAAGTTTATTAACGAACACATATACTTAACATACACTATAACTACATAAACATATTGCATCAAATAGGTCCAAGGGTTAAATATAAGAATCTGGAAAAAAAATTGACATTTTTCCTGACCCGACCAGACCCTGGAGACCCAGCCCTACCCGGACCGGCGTAGCTGCGCTGCTCATCAGGCCCAGATCCTGATTTTCGTTTTCGAGCAGCCCACTTTGCAATTTAATTTCGATTAAACCATGCATGATATGACCATGAAACTTGGACACAACATACTCCATATAGTATAGTATTTTACAAAAATAACACATACCAGAAACTAACATGTTAAGACCATAAACCAGCCGCCTAGAAAAGAGTGCACGAACTGGTTTCATACTTCAAAAAATTCTGGAAAACCCAACATCTGCAGATTTTTCCCTATGAACATGCTTGCTATCGAATTTCATATCTTGCTCAATTTAACTCCGTTTCTTATGAAAATTGGTCAGGTTATACATCATACTACATAGTATTTTACAAAATTATTACCTACTATAAACGGGTCACAGAAACCATGATTCCAAGGCTCCGAAAAACCCAAAAGGTCACAGATTCTTTGTTTAACCAACTTTGACAAAATCATGATTTTGATTCTAGCATGCATGGGGTTGATTCCTACTATCCAGACCACACATACTAACATATATACACATGTTACAACAATCAAACTCACTAAATTACCAAGATTTGAACAAATTAACATCTAAAAGGCATTTTAGCAAACACTTAGCATGCATGGCATAAATTCATACGATTCAATGTATAAGAGACATGAATTAAACCAGAACTTTCGTTCTTTATAACCTAACATCAATACTTAACATCAACATATCAACATATAGCCACAAACAATCTATTTACCCAACCTTCATGCATTTTCTACTCATTTCCAATAAGTAAACCGAGATGGGTTCATGGAATAACCTTTTGAAGAATTCCTTCTTGGTTAATCGGATGCTCCTCCCCCCTTTGTTTGTTAAACCTCAAGCAATCCTCCAGAATTCGTCAAGACTCTCAAGCTCTCACTTTCAATTTCCTCTTTTCTCTCTCGAGTGTATTTTATCAAAATGAAGAAGAGAAGAGACTTGGATTGGAATGTATATACATTATATGATAGAAACTGATTTCCCCAGCCCCTTTCCATCTCCCATATCATCAGTTATATGTATATAATGCTTATAATTCAATAGCTTAGTTATGGAGGAAGAGTTAAGAAAATGAAGAGTTTGGTTTAAACAAATAAACTAACTCCATTCTCCTTCCATGTTGCTATATACGTATATACTCCCTATTGTCCAATATGCTAGTCACGTGTGACCCCCTCCAGCTGCTGCAACTTATTAAAATATTATTATTTTAATCATTTAATCAATTAATATATCATTTTGACCATTTTGCCCTTCGTAGCCAAACGTTTCGATACTTATATCGATTCCTACTAAAATCGATCCTCCCGGACATCATGGGACTATCTGTTTCGTCAAATTCATCTCCAAAATTTGTGGTTGACTTTTTACCCGAAAAAGTCAATCGGTTGACTTTGACCAAAAAGTCAACCGTGACACATTTTCGTGGTTACAGTTATCCTGACTAATTTTGACGTTCCGGACTCAAATACGAAGTCCGCGTCTCTAAATTCCACTCCAAACTCAAACTCATACTTTAAAGCCATCCCCCAAAATTAATAGAATTAATTCTATACTTAACCAATTTAAATAGTTGAATTAAACTGAACCAACCATTTAAATACTCCTCATCACGTATCATAAAATAACACATGTATGTATAACACATATACATCTAATAAAAAAACACACAAGAATTTCCCATTAATTCGTTTATTGATAATTGTTAAAGGACATAATAATCTCGAGTATTACAGCTGTCTTTAGGAAGGGTCTTCCTAGTAGTATATGTGATGGGTTTGGGGATATGTCATCTTCCATGTCCACAATGTAAAAATCTACAGGAAAGATTAGTTCGTTGACCTGCACCAAGACATCTTCAACTACCCCTCGAGGGTAGGTGTTAGTACGATCAGCCAATTGAATAATAACACCAGTAGTTTTCAAAGGACCAAGATTAAGAGACTTATACACAGATAATGGCATAACATTTATTGACGCCCCTAAGTCTAGCATGGCCTTATTAAACCTAGTGTTTCCTATTTTGCATGGAATCGTAAACATGCCTAGATCTTTACAATTAGGTGGCATTTTTCTTTGCAATACTGCTGACACATTTTACCCTACCGTGACTTTCTCATCATTTTCTAATTTTCATTTATTTGTGCATAATTCCTTCAAAAATTTAGCATACCGTGGCACTTGTTTAATTGCGTCCAGTAGTGGGATATTCACTTCTACTTTCCAAAAGGTTTCTAGAATTTATTTATCTTTTTCATCTGTCTTTGCTTTTCTAGAATTTTTATGAGGAAAAGGAAGTGGAATATCATTTAATTGACAAGGAGGGTTAGGGTATACCTTTGTTTTTGCCGATTCCTCCTTTTCTTTCTCTTTCTCATACTCAACTATTGCTATTAGTGTATCCATCTATTTTCCACTCCTCAATGTAATAGCATTGGCGTTCTCTTTTGGATTTACAACAGTCTGTGATGGAAGCTTTCCCGAACCTTGAGAGTCCAACCGACTTACCGTAGTGGCTAACTGGCTCACCTGACTCTACAAGCTATAGATGGAAGACTTCATTTCTTGTTGGAACTGTGTAGTCTGATTCATGTATTGTTATGTCTGGTTCATGAATGTTTTTAACACGTCTTCCAGAGATATTCCAGGATTGGCCGGTGCTGCTGGTCTGGGTTGGTACTGTGGCTGATTCGGCTGGAACTGTGGTTTAACTGGGTGGAATCCTTGTGCCTGTGGCCTAGCACCTCCATAACTGAAGTTCGGATGATCCTTCTATCCGAATTGTATGTGTTGGAGAAAAGATCATACTTTCTTTGCGGCTGAGCCTGGTAATTTCCCACTATTTTTGCTTGTTGTGCGGTGTTCTCTTCCTATAATATCTGGCATGCATCGGTTGGGTGTCCCGCCATTAAACAAAGTTGGCAAGCTTGTGCAACTAGGGTATTACCTGTAGTTATCTGTTTCACTAAAGCAGTTAAGTCAGAAATCTGTTGTTCTACACTCGTTGTGCTTACCTCACTTACCCTTTGCGCTGGATGATCATTCTGTGTTCCGTACTATTGTGCATTAGCGGCCATGTTTGCAATCAGATTCTTTGCAGCTTCTGGTATTTTATCCACTAATGCTCCTCCACTAGCAGCGTCGATCATATTCCTTTCCATCGGTATAAGTCCTTCGTAAAAGAAGATGATAAGGTGTTGATCTTCGATATGGTGCGGTGGACAGCTGGAGAACAGCTTCTTGAATCTCTCCCAGTACTCATGCAGTGTTTCACCACTGAATTGTCGAACTCCACAAATTTCTTTTCTAATGTTGGCTACTCGTGACGCTGGAAAATATTTCTCCAAAAATATTTCTCCCCGGCAACGGTGCCAAAATTTGGTAGATGTCGTCTCGCACTACAAAATTGACCTTACTACGGTTCTACAAATCTTATGAATTAGTATAGCAATAAGCAAGGATTGATCCTACAGAGAGTGAATTGTATCTTAATTATCCAATGAATTCAATGAATTGGGGAATTTATGTTTGTTGAAAATAATCAATAAACAAAAGTGAATATATAAAAAAATATCAATAACTAAAAGAGTTCAATTCTTCAGTTCAGTATTCCCTTTTCACAATTATGAATCAATTAAGTTATTATACTATTTACCCTTTCAATGAGATTAATAACCTAGATAATTGCAATCGCAATTTACCCGTAATTCTCCTTAAGTGTAGATCTAATGCGACGATCGCCAACAAGAGATTCTAACTAACATACAACCTAGAACTATCAGTCTAGATTTAATATGATAGAAGCATGAAGAATGAGAATTAGATTATTCCAAGAAATAATTACACAATCAGGAATTATTTAACTTGTCTTCTAAAAATCTTAATAATATTTCAAAGCTTGACCACAATAAAATACTATTAATTTATACATAGATTAGACACACTTCATTTGCTTAAAATCTGTCTTAATCTAGCAGATGAAATCAATTTATTAATTTATTCCTACAGAAACTAAATTAATCAATTGGATAACATAAATGAAAGTTCACATAGATAATCAGAATAAATCTCAATGAAGGAATAAATAATAAATAAACTTAATCAAACCAGTAATTGCTAATCAGGTTCAACATCCCTTCATTGAATAAGAGAATTAGCCTCACATGCCTTGATGAATAGCCTCCAAGAAATAAGATGAGAATCCTAGATCCAAGATGATCAAAACATAGGAAAACAACTCCTATTTAAAGCCTAGACAAACCCTCATTTAATTAAGGTAAGTCACAATCCTATTCTAATTCAACTTATAACTTAAAAACCTAAAAAATCCTGTCAGACGTCAGAACTGCGCGGCCCGTGCCTTATTTCCTTTGTAAACTGAGCGGTCAGCGCTCCCTATACACTAACTTCATCCCGTAGCTGCGCAGTCCGCGCTTCATCCTAGGCTTCCACAGCGCGGTCCGCACTTCTCTACCAGCTTTGTCCGAATTTTGTCCTTTATGCTCCAAATCCATTCCAACCTCTATACCTGCAATTCAAACACAAAACACCAAAAGTAACACGAATAATACCGAAAAACTCACAATAAAACAAGCTAAAATGAGATCAATTCATAGGTCTTCAACCTACTCATCACTTCACGATACCATTTATTCAACCTGCTTAATATATAAAATACTAGAATTATTACATCAGAGTTTGCTACCTAGGTACGAGGACCTTTAAATACTTTATTACATGATAGATTAAGTAATATCTCATACAAAAGTCTATTTATTATAGAACGTCTAATTATTATGGATAGCAGTTACTCATCCACCTTCTTATTTCCCTTGTCATTGCCAGATCCTTCTATGCGCTCAGATTTCACTAAAAACATTTAATTTCAAAGCAAGAATGAGCATTCAATTGCTCAGCAAGTAATAACATGAAATAAACAGTATATGAAAGAGTTAAATGTTTTCTTTAAGAATACTTCTACAACGGGTCGATAGTTGTGAAGCTATGGAAACAATTTCTCGAATAACATATCAAGTCGCTTATATTTTTGAAATGACGTAGTGACTATAGATGTTGAGCGATCTGTTGACCTTGAACATTATTTTTCTTGCTATAAATTGGTATAACAGTAATTCAACTATTTAACCTACTAACTCCCAGGCACGATGGGTGATCAGCCCTTTATGCCCTATGTTGATCAACACTACATGCTTGTTTTTGTTGCCTTTTTCGGCATATTAAAAGTTTTTCGAAATAAAGGATGTTCGTTCTCAGCCTTGAATTCCAAACCAAAATAATTTGGATAGAATGCTATACCTAAATCAATAATATTCCCAGATTTGCAATACAGTATAATTGTTAAGACAATGGAAAGAATTTGAATAATCAATAAAATTACACAAGTTAGGAAACCTATATAAACATACCACTATAGATAACTTGCACAATATAGAATTTGTGTAAGTTAGGATACTTGCTAAAAGTTAGCAAAATAAGAATACTTGCTCAAGATATTTGTCAATATGGATAGAACTTGATCAATACGGTCAATTCCAGATATTTGCTCAATAAAGAGTAATAATTTGATACTTGCCTTGTTTGTAGATTATTGACAAAAATTCAGCTTAACTTTCCTTTCACAGATCCTATACAATTATATTCACATATATAATTGTATTAGTCACATATTCATAACATATAACTTGCACAATCATAGATTAAATATTCACATTAGCTACTTTATTCGCTTATGTTTCTACTTTTTGAGAAACTTTTATATATTTTTCAAATACCTCATCCTTTTCCTTACAATACCCATTTTCTCTTTAAAAAACTTTGATATGCTTGTACTATGTGAACATATTTCAATTGTAATTTGTAATCTACTAGGAACTTAATCCATGAGCATTCCATGCATCTTTTATATAACTTTTAGTATATAAAATGATCTCGTAGCTCATTTCATGCTTTGAAGATATTTTCCACTTGTATGGTTAATTTCTAGCTTTTCCAATAATTTATAGCTTTATTTCGACACACTAATGCATTAGATATTTTTGTTTTCCTTCATGATGCCAAAACAGCCCATTGAGGCTTACTAGTCTGAACTTGGCTTAATAGTTTCAATATTAGATGCCCATCCATGCTAACCTTTATTTTAGAGTTTACTAACTCATTTAATGATTTACTATATTTTCAATAAGTTCATGCTCGAAATGCTTCAAAACAGTCTTAGTAATGTCAATACATTATATTTATAGTTTTTATAATGTATTTCAATCATTCAAAACTCATTACGTAACCATCTCATATATTCTTGCTTAATTTCGAGTTACATAGCACCTTCTTAATTTAGTTAGTTTATATATTGAATGTGTTTTTATTTACCATTACACTCTTTATGATATTTGACTTTTTTATAAGTTGGAACATTTTTGGAACGATGTCTAAAATGTTATATGTCATCGTGAAACATCCCGACGAAACACCCATGATATGTTTGACACGCACAACGACGCTCGGCGTCGCCAAACACGCCCCGACGTGCGTTCGACATCGTCTGGCGTCGCTCAGCGAGCCCCGTATGCCTCCAGCATCGACAGCATGTGGCCGGCGTCTACAGTGTGCGGCTAGTGTCAGCGGCGTGCTGCCAGCGCGCCTAGTGCGGCCCCAACTGCCTGCAGCTCACATAATCAAGCAATCACCTTTGCGATTTTGTAACTTTTAAAACATAACTCCGATCAAAATGAAATTTAAATATGTTGTAGATGGTATGGTAAGGTATTTTTAAAAAATATAACCCATCTAATTCGGGCATTATAGACAGGCTTAACCAAGCCCCAAAACAGCCCTGCTGCAACTATTTTTGGCATTTCGTTTTGTTTGGAAATAGCTTCCTTTATTGATTCAATTCACCCAAACTCTTAAACTAACTATGTATAACAGGTATATGCATATCTCTAGTCTTGGCTTAGCTTAATTCTTTTTTTTAGCTAAAACAGTCCTTAGAGGACTTTTTACAAGTATGTCACATGCACCACTTTAAAAATCAAATTTCCTAGCTTTTCGTTTGCATTCTAAACCAAATTTTCCATCCTTATTACTCCGCACAACAATACCTAAGCTCCATATCTCTACCTCAGTCCACAACCATCAATTCTTAACGAAAAGTATACATGTATACACTAATACATAAGTTAGTTTACTAACTTTTTAATCTTTCTAAACCAATATGTAACATTCTTAATTCTCTTTGATATATACATAACCAATACATATATCTCAATTTACAATCTAATTAGATACCAAATCAAGTTACTAGTTCATTTACAAATAACCCATTTCATATATACCAACTAATATGCATAATATAAAATTACCTTTGCTTGGTTTGAAACACTTTTATTGAATGCTTAATCCTTGCCTCCGAATAGCTTCCAATTGATTACACAATTTTGATCCATAGCTTCAATCCATTTTACTTTCAATTTACAGTTCTAGCTTCTTTAAACTTTGGTGTGGTTGTTTGCAATATGAGGATATAGGAATTGAAGGTCATGCTTGTTATGGAACAGAAGAGGAAATGAGAGTAACAACATCTTAGTTTCTGTATATATATTAGATAGATTCTAGCTTTGCTTGGCGTCCTATAGCTTTACTGAGTATACTTCTAATACTCTGTTAAGTTTACAGCTCCTCCTTGTCTTTACATGACTTAGCCATATACTAACAGCTCATGCTCACAAACTCCCACCTCCTGCTAGCCATTTTAACTGACTTAGCTTCTGTTTTTAATTATCTCCCACCTCTTGCTTACTACACATATATCACATGTCGACGTTGGAAAATTTAAGGAATAAAGTGCGGGTCGATTGTAACCCTGTTTTCCTCAAAACGTTCCTTCCTAAGTTACTTCTACCCTTATTCTTTTATTGCAAAAAGGTTTTGAAGGGTTTTTTCAGAAAGAGGCCAACATGTATATATGTCGACGATTTGATTTGATTTAAACTAGAGTCGCCAGTTGGTAGATTTTGAAATGGTTGTACCAACTCAACTGAATTTGATTTGAAAGAGGCCTAATTGCTGGACACTGTCGAAACTTGATCTTTAAAATTGGAGTTTTGAGTTCGGGGGCTTGGTTAAGTGTGGGGAAGGTGTTAGGCACCCCACAACTCTTGTGTAAACACGGTACCACAATCTTTTCAATATTTCCCTTAAAACTGGAATGCGTGAGTGAATGCTGTTTGAAAATTGGGCCTGTTGACTTGATTGATTGAAAGTAGTGCTTTGCTTCGTTGAGCCTATATACGAAGGGTTTGATTTGATTTTTTGAAAATTAGTTTTTAACTTGATTTGCAAAAGCATTTTGATTAGATTTGAAAAGCTTTAAAATTGAATTTGACAGTGATGTTTTGAAAGCTGTTTATCAAACCCCTACGCTGAAATAGGAATTGAAGCCTTTTGATACTTCTAATTTTTATAGCCTTATGGCTGCATGTAAAGGGTGATTTATCGGGCTACGAAGCATCCTTGACCACAGAAATAAGCAAGTGTCGGTCTCCTCATGGGTATGAAAACCATCGGAGGGACGCTGACACGACAATCTATGTTTCCTCGATGGGTTGGATTCTTCGAGAACTTTACCACATCTTTCTTCGTCATCTTGAGCTTGAGAGGTTTGGACTATGAGATCACTCTCAAACTATTGTTGTACTTCTCGCAAGGAACTTCCCTTTTGGGCTTTTTCTTCACTGGGAAGGATTAGTATTTCCTCCTCATCTTCCAGAAGGATAAGGTCAGGCATGTCGTTGTTGGCTTGGGCAACAAGACATTTGATGATGGTGGATGATCTTCATTAGGAGATTCTTTTGTCTCTTCGATTACTCCCAATATTAGGGTCTGTCCACCTTGTGTTATGCTAGGATTGATGCTCATATCAGTCACATCCTTTGAACTGCCCGCTTCAATTGGACATCTTGAGCTCTTTATCTCCCTCTCGCCTTTTCTGGTCATGGGGAATTCTTTCTTTAGTTCTCCATTTTCAATGAGGTCCTGGATTTTGTGCTTTAGAGACCAGCATTCCTCAATTGCATGTCCGGGTGAGTTAGAATGGTAAGCACACCTATTGTTGAGATCGTATTGCCTTCCTTTGGGATCCATTGGTGGAGCGAGCTCAGTAATCTTTTTCTGTGCAATCAACAAGGCTAAGATATTTTTCGACAAGTCCTCCAAAGGTGTGAATACCCTTCTCCGCCTACTCTCCCCGACTCTCGGTGCCGTAGGATTTTGAGGGTTTGCTCGTGTTTGGAATGTCTCTTGATATTTCCTATTTGGGAGTTCGCATTCCTCTAGGACGATCTTCCCTTTGGTGAGATCTTCGGGTAATTTTATCATTCGACCTTTCTCGTTCATTGAACATGCTTTAATCCTCTTTATTTAGTCGGCGGATCTTGGAAGGAGACATGCTTTCATTCTGAATAACCTCCTCTTTCTCTTAGCTTTCTGATATTTGAGTGAAATGCTGCCTTGTATCCTGATGTTGGTGCACTACCAGATTAGCCAGTAGAGTCACTTGATGTTGGATCGCATTCAATTTTTACATTATTATCACACCCTCCTCTAAATTTTCTGACTCGAGGACATTTGTCTTGTTCTTTCGGGGGTAATCCTCTATCCTTCGTATGTATTTACGATTTGGATACATTTTATCGCTTCTTGACTCGATCATGTTTACTTCCTCTGTATCATTTTGCATCGTAAGGTTGGGGTTATCATTTGGATGGCCATGTTGTTGGACCACAAGATCGCCATTTTCTATCAGGTTTTGAATTTTATGCTTTAAGGACCAAAAGTCTTATGTATTGTGTCCCGGAGATCCTAAATGGTAAGAACATCTCTGGCTCGGATCGTATCTTTTGCTTTTTGGATCCAGAGGTGGAGCCAGCTCGGTAATCTTCTTGTGATCTATTAACATCACCAACATGTTTTCAAGGGAATCGCCTAGTGGAGTGAAAACCGATTTTCTGTTCTGTCGAATTTTCTCTTTCTCTCCTGGTAATTGTTCAATGCGGTTTGTTGCGACGGCAGATTGTTTTCCCTCTTCCAAATGCGGGGACTATGCTTGTGTCTCCTAGACTACCCCTGTATAATGAGGGATATATCTTCATCGCCTTCCTTGGGTACCCTTATGGGATCGCTCGCATAGTTGCCAGACTGTATATGATCGGCGACTACTTTCAAGGCTGTGAGATCTTTGATCTTGCCTGCTTTCAGGCCCACCTCTGTCATTTTGCCATGTTTGATCATCTCTAAGAATGGCTTTCCTATTCCAGCTAGGATCCTCTTATAGTAAGGTGCCTCTTGGATGTCTATAAAAGTCATCACCATTTCAGATTCTGTTATAGGCGGGCTGACTTGGGCTACCAGACGTCTCCATCTTTGGGCGTACTCACGGAAAGACTCACTGCTCTGCTTTTTGACTTTGGTCAATTGATATCTATCCGGAGCCATCTGAGATTGGAAGCTGTATTGAGTTAGGAAGGAGTGAGCTAACTCTTCCCAGCTGTGGATTTTTGCATTATCAAGTCAAGCGTACCAAGTCCTAGCCTCTCCAGTGAGACTCTTTTGGAAAAGCTGCATTCTGAGGTTTTCGTCTTCAGCATAAGACCATAGCTCGCCAATGTATACTTTCAAGTGTGTATAGGGATCGCCTGCCCCACTATATTTTTCAAACTCTGGGACTTGGAATTTATCAAGATATTTAGCCCCTGGGAATATGCAGAGATCTGAATAGGTAACACTTCCAAGGTTTCCTGTCCCTTTGATTGCCCGGATGGTTTCTTCTATTTGTCGGACTTTCCTTCGGATATCGCCAGTTTCATAATCTTCCCTGAGATTTGTGATTTCAGGGTTTTTGTTAGTTCTTTACCTGGATTGAGGTTCAGGGATATGTATTTTCCCCTTTTTGTCATCGTTTTGATTGCCACCCTATGAGGAGGACTCTATTTGATTGAGTGTTGGCTGGCCCTGAGTGTTTTTGCTTTGTTCTCTTAGAAGGATAGCCAACTCTGCTATTTGATTCTCAAGTCCCTCAAACTCTTTTCAAGATACAGAACCTGACTCGCATAGGCTACTTTCAGCCATGTTGGTGGGATAGGATTTTTTGCCTTTCATGATCTAGTAATGAGACCACTTTTTGGTACCTACAACAAAACGTAGGTGTGTCAATTTCCTAAGGCAGGTAAGGATTGGATGCAGGATGTGTTTTTAGATTTTATCCTGCAAAACTGTTGGTCGATTTATGTAACGACAATTAACGCGCAAGTATACGCGGTCAACAAGTAATATAAGATAAGTAGGGTGTCGTACCCACGAGGACGAAGTCTTAAATGCAAATCAAATACTAATGTAAGTTATATACTATCTTATCTAAACAAATGATTAGAGGTGGTATTTTAAACTATGCGATTACAACTAAAGGAAGCGGGAGAAATTGAAGTAATAGGGAGACAAGCTAGGATTATAATTTCCCTAATGCGTCGCCTAATCTCCTAACTCTCCACAATACAAACAAATCAAGGAATGGTCAGCCGAGAATAGAACTATGCATATGCTTCTGTCGAAGGCCAAATGCACATCCCTAGCTAGATGAATCACAATATATCTATCGATGAAAATAACTAGGCTAGGGTCATTAAGCTCAGTCTCAAGGCTACACAAGGCAAATAGAGATATGTCTATCCTATTAAGCAGTTTATGCACACACTCCTTTAGTCAAGGGCATAACAAGTGTTATTGTATTTCAAAAGCCAGATATTAATGTCCAATATTCAATATCCATTAATATCACTGCCAAAAACTCTGTCAAGCATTTAGTCAATAAGTAAGAAATACAACAACCCACTCCCAAAATGATTCATTAATATAAATAGGAGAGAAAGTTAATTAGGCTAAACACTAGGTTGCATTGCAATCCTAAAAAGGAATTAGTTCATAACCATGATGCTAATACACAATTCTATCACATTCAACATTGCTCAGTAATACACAAATAACTGAGAGATTTAGAATAAGAAAACTCCTGTTGTAAGGTTTTCTGTCTCCAAGTCTTCTCTTCTCCGTGCAACTCCTGAGCTGTGTATGATGCAATAACTATTCTCCCCTAAAACACAGCTTCTTTCTGGTCTAGAATCTCCAAAAATATTCTCTGTTATCACTGTCTATGGTGATATCCTAGCCGTCGTCCTCTCTGCTATATATTTCTTTTTCCCTCCTTTATTTTTAGGTCATTAAACGCGAACCACTGGCTAGGCACCAGAGGTGACGCTTCGGCGCGGAACCTATAACTGCTTGGTGGCGCTGCGATGCCACTCACGCTGCAGCGCGAGAATAAGAAGGACTGGGACGCTGCAGCGCCAGATGACATCAGCATGGACCAGGAGTTGGCGCTGCGGCGCGGGCTTAAGACTAGGCTCTGGCGCTGCGGCGCCAGAGTGTAGAAAATGACAATTTTTCCCCTGCAAGCTAAAAATGACCTAAACAGCCCTGCATCAAACAGGAAGAGCATAACAACAACAGAATATATACAAAAGCACAACAAATAATACAAAAAACAAGCAACGTCTTAAGCTTTAGAGAATCTAATATGCGATATAAATACCACACATCAGATAGCCCCAAACTTAAGCTTTTGCTTGCCCTCAAGCAAACTATCTAACATCCACACCTACATTACAGGAAGATGTGAATGGGAACTACTACTATAGCATAACACCAAGGCTTCAAAGCGTACTTATAGAGCCTCTCCGAGAATAGGACAAACACTGACATGAAAGGGGGCTTAAAATCGAATTTGCAAGCATGAGACTGTACTTGTTCCATTCTATGTGAGTGAAAACCAACCATCCAAACTAAACATAGCTCAAAAAAAACTTGCACAGTCGAAAGCTAAAACCAATATGCACACTACGTAACTTAAACAATCAACAAGCATTAAGACTAAGATGCAAGCACAGGAAAAGATCAAAAGGCTCTAGCATGAAGACAGTAAAATCTGACTCGGACAGTCCTTAATTACCTTAGGCTAAACAGAGCTACCCATAAATGAGCTTTTGATCAGTGACTCCCAAGCCAGACGGCTTTAGGGCACTAGGCGTGGAACACCCCTATGAATCTAATCACTCGAGCAGCAAAGGCCACGTAATCAACATAAGCCAAATTAGACTTTATGAAATCTGAAGATTATTTAACGAGTGCATTTTATGCTCCATCTCAACATCAGTCCTGCGTTTATGGGCGAGTGCGTTTTACGCTCCATCTCGACCCACCGCAAGACTTTCGATATTCAATCTCCTTTTCAATTAATTCTATTTTTATTTATTTTATTCTACAACATGCCAGAGTCCAAGATCCAAAACTGTAAAAGCACACAAGCCCTTTATTACCTTGCAGAAATGAAAGATTATAAGAATGAACATACTCTCAAAGCAATTAACGTGCGAAATAAAATCAAAAAATAATTAGCTAAAACAGTTAATCGGTGCTTGCTAAGGACGGATCAAAAACAGTCTCGACTTATCGATTCACAACCCCTAACACATACATGCTTGACACGACTCTAAGAGACAGCCATAACTACTAGGCGCTTGTCATTAGCCACGATCAAAAATTAACAGCTAAAACACCCTCACCTGGCATATTTACAGTTACAGAACGGGGTGAAAGGGGGGAATCAAAATAAATTAGGCATGAAGCAACAAAAAAAAAATAACACCCTGCCCAAATAAGGAGAAGCCATAACACATGGCATCAAGTAAACCAATTATCTGCACAAACCCCAAAATATAGCTAAAAATATAACAACCAAAATAAAGCACAAGCATTTAAATATTATAAACCAAAACATACGTTTATATACATAATAAAACCAACGTACCAATGCATCTAACATGCATCCCAAAATAAACCAAAAACATCCACAAACATAGCATAAAAAAAAAATAATAGTCTGGGGCTATACCGCCCAAAAGAAACATGACAGCAATTCATATATAATAATACTTAAAAAGAAAATCTCCCCCAAGCTTGAAATTTTCCAATGACCTCACTGGCCTTCACCCTCTGGAGCACCATCACCTCCGCCATCATCATCGCCATCATCATCAGCCTGCGCTGGCTCCTCCTTGCGATCCTCTCCTCTGGCTGGAAATGGTGGAGGATAAGGCGCAAAAATTGGAGGCTCTAGAAATTGAAAGGGCATGGACTCTGCGTCGTATCCTCCCTGAGCATAATAGATACTGGAGACTGTATTTGCGAACTCCGCATGATAGTGATTGAATTGGCTCTGCCATTGAGCCACTGTATCAACCTTGCAGTGGAGAAAATTAAGGCTGCTTAAAATCTCTGCCAAGGCCCCAGGTGGCATAGCCTCAGAAGATGGGGGCTCAGGTGCTTGAGCGGAGGTACCAACCTCCGATGAAGGAGGCGGCAGAGGCCCCGGTAAATATCCCTTACCCTTTGGGTGCGACGGAGGTCCCCTATCCCATACTCCATAACGGGCTATAACGTGATGATCAATGACAGCCATAGGCGGCTGAGTGATGTCGTCTTTCTCCCATACCACACCCGTCCTTTTGCATAGGCGTGTGATCAAAGATGGGTGAGGGAGTCCGAAATTGACGTTGCTTCTAATGGCCTTTTTAATTGAATCCTGGATAAGAACCCCCACATCAACCTTCAGCCCCATAACAATTGCATACAGCAATACTGCCCTCTCTCTTGTTACATCACTCAGGTGGCGTGTTGGCATGCTATTAGCACAAATAAAGGTGTACCACGCCTTACCATAACGACTTAAGGCTTGATGGGGGAAAGAAGTCTTTTCACCGTGGAATTCATTGGTTTTCCACACCGTACCAGGCTTGCAGAGCTTGGTTATAATCTCATCTGTATTGTAACTCCGCACCCCAGACTCCAGATAATCCCTTACCATCGTAGTTTGGAGTCCCATACACATCATTAATGGTACGACTGTCAAATTTTATCAACTTACCCCGAACCGGTACCGAAGCAGGACCCTCAGCATTAGCATTTGCGTAGAATTCCTTTACCACCGAAATAACTGCAGATTCGGGCGGCTTGGTGAAGTGAATCCATTTCATAGTCACAATCATGGAATTCATATCGCCGTCCATCTTGTCATCTGGCCTTAGCCCTCTCTCAGGCACAAAACTCCTCTTTGAAAAATTTTAGGCATATCGCTTCCAGGCTTCCTCACTTAGGAATTTTACAGCATCCCAAAGGGGAGGAGGGGTTCTGGAAGACGGAGGAGGACCTATACTAGTGCGAGGACGCTTTGAACCCATAGCCAACAAACCCCAAGGACAACAAAAAGAAAATTAACAAACGAAAATCCAATGGTTGCTCTAAAGAAGTCCTTTACCTCATATTGCTTATAAATAGGATGAATGAGAAGTAACTGCAGACGGTTGATGGCCCCAAACGGTGAGAAACCAAAAGGGTGTCGGTTGATTTGCCGCACTTATTGGAAGAAATGGAGATGTGTGTGAGAGAAAAGAGGGGAGAAATAAAAACTGCTACAAACTGAAACCCAAACGCCTTGCTTAAACTCAAAAACACGGCACTGGGCGCTGCGACGTGAGATAGATTCAACTTGGCGCTGCGGCGCCATTTTCGGTGCTGCGGCGCGACATCTTGGCGCTGCGGCGCGAATAATTACAAAGGCCTCAACGCTGCAGCCCAACTCTCCAGTAGCTTCCAGCATATGCCGGCGCCGCGACGTGAGATTTTGTAAAGGGACTGGCGCTGCGGCGTGATAGAGAATTTGGAAAAAAAGCATGGCGCTGCAGCGCGAGTACTTTGCTCTTTTTTTTTTCCTGCATTCCTGCAGCAAACACCCAAAACTTGAATCAATGCAGAATTTAACTACTAGACATAGCAATCATACTAACCATTAAACTACATACTAACATACTAATTTAACATCTACAATAATTCTAAGGAAAACCAATTGCACTAATGATAACTAAAGAAAATAACACTAAATAAAACCATAAGGAAATTTTTGTTGCTGAGATGGGGTTGCCTCCCCATCAAGCGCTTGATTTAGAGTCGTCGGCTTGACTTTCGCCCCGCCTTACACTGGGTCTCCCAAGGTGATGGAGGTGTGTTGCCGGTCAACCTCGCCGCCCCAATAGTGTTTTAAACGTTGTCCATTGACTTTGAAGGTTTTGTCTGAATGAGGGTCTTCGACCTCAATAGCCCCATGAGGATACACTTTAGCAATTGTGAACGACCCCGACCATCGGGACTTCAACTTCCCTGGGAATAATTTCAGCCGGGAGTTAAAAAGAAGCACCTTCTGGCCTCGTTCGAAGTTCCTTTCGACAATTTTCTTGTCATGCCACCGCTTTGTCTTTTCCTTATACAACTTAGCGTTTTCATACGCGTGCAGACGAAACTCGTCTGATTCATTGAGTTGTAATAGTCTTCGTTCACCCGCTGCATCCATATCGAAATTGAGCTTTTGGATAGCCCAATATGCGTTGTGCTCTAGCTCCACAGAAAGATGACAAGCCTTGCCATAAACAAGCCTATACGGAGACATTCCGATAGGCATTTTATAAGCGATGCGGTATGCCCACAAGGCATCATCAAGCTTCTTTGACCAGTCCTTCCGATTAGGATTAACAATCTTCTCCAAGATACGCTTAACCTCTCGGTTAGAGATCTCTGTTTGGCCACTTGTCTGCGGATGATAACCTGTGGCTATTAGCAAGAAGGGCTTCGAAATATTTCTTGCAAAAATGTGACCCTTCATCACTGATTATTGCCCGAGGAGTGCCGAAGCGAGTGAAAATATTTTTCCTTAAGAAATTAAGCACCACCTTAGCATCATTAGAAGGCAAGGCGACTGCTTCTACCCATTTGGAGACATAATCAACCGCGACCAGAATATAGAGATTGTTGTAGGACGATGGGAATGGCCCCATGAAGTCAATACCCCATACATCAAACAACTCTACTTCAAGGATATTCTGCAGAGGCAATTCGTGCCTTTTTGAAATGGTTCCTACCCTTTGGCATCTATCGCAGTGCAACACATATAGGTGTGCATCTTTGAGCAGGGTAGGCCAGTAAAACCCAGATTGGAGTACTTTAGCAGCAGTTCTTTGGCCCCCAAAATGTCCTCCATAATTAGAGGAATGGCAATGATGGAGCACACCTTCGATTTCCTCCTCTGGCAAACATCTCCGCAGAATCTGATCTGAACACTGTTTGAATAAAAAGGGCTCGTCCCAAAAGTATTGTTTTGCATCATTTAGGAATTTCTTCCTCTGTTGATAGCTCAAGATGGGAGGAAGCACTTGACAAGCGACGAAATTGGCAAAGTCCGCATACCACGGGGCTTTACTTTGGACGCCAAACAGTTGTTCATCCGGGAAGAAATCATTGATGTCTTTGATTGCATCTCCCGAATGAGGAGGGTTTTCCAACCTCGACAAGTGATCTGCTACCTGGTTTTCTGTCCCTTTTTTGTCGCGGATCTCCAGATCGAACTCCTGTAGAAGAAGGACCCACCTTATCAGCCTAGGCTTTGCATCTTTCTTCTCTATCAGATATTTGATGGCCGAATGGTCTGTGTACACGGTCACTTTTGTTCCAATGAGGTAGGAACGGAATTTGTCGAAAGCATAAACCACTGCCAGCAGTTCCTTCTCGGTTGTGGTGTAATTTAACTGAGCATCAGTTAATGTTTTGCTGGCATAGTAGATCGTGTGGAACACTTTGTCCCTTCTCTGTCCCAACACTGCCCCAATTGCAAAATCGCTGGCATCACACATGAGCTCAAATGGGAAAGTCCAATCAGGAGCTACCACGATAGGAGTCGAAATGAGTTTTTCCTTCAAAAGTTCAAATGCTCTGAGGCAGGCTTCATCAAACTGAAAAGGCATATCCTTTTCCAATAGTGAACATAGCGGTTTTGTTATCCTTGAGAAATCCTTGATAAACAGCCTATATAAACCTGCATGCCCAAGAAAACTCCTAACCCCTTTCACTGATGTAGGCGGCGGTAGACTATTGATGACATCAATTTTAGCCTTGTCTACTTCAATACCACCATCTGATACTCTGTGGCCCAGAATAATGCCCTCTTTTACCATGAAGTGGCACTTCTCCCAATTCAATACAAGATTAGTTTCAACGCATCTTTGAAGAACGACAGTCAAATTCACCAGACAGTTATCAAATGAACTCCCGAATACAGAAAAATCGTCCATGAAAACCTCGAGGGTCTTTTCGACCATGTCAGAGAAGATGGACATCATGCAACGTTGGAATGTTGCAGGAGCGTTACACAACCCAAAGGACATTTTTCGAAAGGCAAAGGTCCCATACGGACATGTGAACGTTGTTTTCTCCTGATCTTCGGGAGCAATTGAAATTTGATTATAGCCAGAATAACCATCTAGCAGACAATAGAAGGCATGCCCAGCAAGTCTATCGAGCATCTGATCAATAAATGGCAGCGGGAAGTGATCCTTACAGGTGGACTTATTCAACTTTCTGTAGTCCATACATACCCTCCATCCAGTCACCGTTCTGGTTGGAATCAACTCGTTATTCTCATTGGCTACTACTGTCATATCGCCCTTTTTTGGCACGCATTGAATGGGACTGACCCAAGGACTGTCCGAGATAGGGTAGATAATGCCCGCATCTAGCAGCTTAATAATTTCCTTCCAGACCACCTCTTTCATTATTGGGTTCAACCGCCTTTGATGTTCAATGGTCGGCTTGGATCCATCCTCCAGTAGGATTTTGTGCATACAAAGGGATGGACTGATCCCTTTAATGTCTGAAATCGACCACCCCAGTGCCGTTTTATACTGTTTGAGCACTAGCAGTAGCTTCTCTTCCTGGCCTTCATCTAAAGATGCAGATATTATAACAGGTAAAGTGGATGAATTCCCCAAGTATGCATACCTCAAATGATTGGGCAGGGGCTTTAACTCGAGGACAGGAGGTTCTACAACAGATGGTTGGGCCTTGGAAGTAGATGCTTCTGGATCATTCAGCGACTCAAACTGTCTTTGGAACTGTGTAAATCGCTGGGGTGCATCCAGCCAGTTAGCACATTCAACATGGGTGGCCTCCTCCTTAGTACTGGTACCTCTTAGTGTAGCTTCTAAAGGGTCTGTCATGCATGTTTCTGAGAATACTTCCCTGATTGCATCATCAAGCACTTTAATCTGGAAGCAGTCTTCAGGGGTGTTCGGATATTTCATTGCCCTAAACACATTGAAAGTTACTTCCTGATCCTGCACTCTCATAGTCAGCTCCCCTTTCTGCACATCTATAAGGGTTCTCCCCGTTGCTAAGAATGGTCTACCCAGTATTATCGGGACCCCCCTGTCTTCTTCAAAGTCCAGGACAATAAAGTCCGCTGGGAAGATTAACTTGTCCACCTTAACAAGCACATCCTCTACTATCCCCTTCGGGTACGTGAGAGATCTATCCGCCAATTGCAAAGTAACACTTGTGGGTTTGGCTTCATTCAGTCCAAGCTTTTTATATATGGACAGAGGCATCAAATTTATACTCACCCCCAAATCACATAAGGCCTTGCCAATGAATTGGTCCCCGATAGTACATGGAATCATGAAACTTCCAGGATCTTTCAGTTTTGGCGGGAGCTTGTTCTGTAGAATAGCACTGCATTCCTCAGTCAGAGCCACTGTTTCATAATCTCCCATTTTCCTCTTCTTTGACAATATGTCTTTCATGAATTTAACATAGCTCGGCATTTGCTCCAACGCCTCTGCAAACGGGATGTTTATGTGAAGCTTCTTGAACACTTCTAAAAACTTAGAAAATTGCTTATCAAGCTTTTGTTTCTACATGCGCTGGGGGAATGGCAACTGTGGGATAGGAGGACTAGCTGTGTTCACTATAGGGGTTGGTGATGAAGGGCTTTCTTGAGCATTTACCTCACCCCCAGACTTATCATCACTCTGCTCCACAATAGGTTCCTCTATAGTCACTTCTTCTTGCACTACAGGCCTCTCTCCACCCTTTTCATTTATAGTTTTCCCACTCTGGAGTGTAAGTGCTTTGCAGTGTTCCTTCCCATCCCGTTTCGGGTTGACATCAGTGTCACTCGGCAATGTGCCTTGCGGTCGACTATTCAAAGCAGAGGCCAACTGTCCCATTTGGACTTCAAGGTTCCGGATGGAAGCCTCTTGATTACTGCTCCTTGTCTCATTTTGGGCAATATATCGTGACAGGAGATCTTCCAAACTAGGTTTTCTTTCCTGTTGAGGTGGTGGATGGTGGAACTGATTTTGAGAACTCTGTGGTTGTTGGTTGTACTAATTTTGAGCTTGAAAACTGGGAGGGTTTGAGAAATTAGGCCTGGTGGTCGGAGGTTGTGCTTGATTGTTATTTGTGTTGCCCCAAGAAAAGTTTGGATGATTCCTCAAGCCCGGATGATAATGAGTAGGGAGACTTGCGTTTTGCTGCCGCCCGTAGTTGGAAACAAATTAAACTGACTCGGGGCTTATGGCACACTGCTCAGTTGTGTGGCTCCCTTGACACAATTCATACAACAATGAGACACTCTGAACATTCTGCACAGCTTGCACTCCCATGGTGTCAAGTCTTTTAGTTAGCGCTGCAACCTGAGCCGTTAATTATGTGACTGGATCTACCTCATATATTCCTGCTGCTCTTCTAGGGGCCTGCCTATCATTTGGCCATTGATAATTATTGGCCGCCATTGTTTCCACCAATTCATACCCCGCTGTGTGATGCTTAGACATGAACGCTCCTCCAGAAGCGGCATCAATACTCGATCGAGTAGCTCCGGATAACCCATTATAGAATGTCTGGATGGGAAGCCATTCTGGCAGTCCATGGTGGGGGCATTTTCTCAGAAGATCCTTGAATCGCTCCCATGAGTCGTACAAAGACTCTGACTCAAACTGAATAAAAGAGGTAATTTCATGCCTGAGCCTGGCGGTTTTAGTGGGTGGGAAGAACTTTGCCACGAACTTTTGAGCCAAGTCATCCCATGTGGTTATGGAGCCTGACGGAAGTGAATGTAGCCAGCTCTTGGCCTTGTCCTTCAAAGTGAAGGGAAACAATCGGAGTCTGATGGCATTGTCAGACACTCCATTACACTTAAACGTATCGCAGATCTCCAAGAAGTTCATCAAGTGATTGTTGGGGTCATCATTTGGTAATCCCCCAAACTAAATATTGGAGCACATTTGGATGGTGCCCGGCTTGATCTCAAAATTATTTGCTTGGATTACGGGCCTAAGAATGCTCGCTTGCAAATCTGCGATGTGAGGCATAGCATGCTCCCTTAAAGATTTCTGAAGTTCCTCAGCCATTGTAACAGGAGTATGTATGTCCCGAGCTTTTTCTCTCTGCAGGCGTCTGTACGTTCTATCAACCTCGGGATCGAGAGGTATTATATTCCGACCCCTTCGAGGTGGCATACGCCGTTGAGATCACCTGGAAAAAAAAAATTAAACAGATAAAGTTAGTCTAAATTAAGATCGTAATGACTTAGCTTTAATATTGATAACAAATAATACTAAGTCCCCGGCAACAGCGCCAAAAACTTATTGGTCGATTTATGTAACGACAATTAATGCGCAAGTATACGCGGTCAACAAGTAATATAAGATAAGTAGGGTGTCGTACCCACGAGGACGAAGTCTTAAATGCAAATCAAATACTAATGTAAGTTATATACTATCTTATCTAAACGAATGATTGGAGGTGGTATTTTAAACTATGCAATTACAACTAAAGGAAGCGGGAGAAATTGAAGTAATAGGGAGACAAGCTAGGATTACAATTTCCCTAATGCGTCGCCTAATCTCCTAACTCTCCACAATACAAACAAATCAAGGAATGGTCAGCCGAGAATAGAACTATGCATATACTTCTGTCGAAGGCCAAATGCACATCCCTAGCTAGATGAATCACAATATATCTATCGATGAAAATAACTAGGCTAGGGTCATTAAGCTCAGTCTCAAGGCTACACAAGGCAAATAGAGATATGTCTATCCTATTAAGTAGTTTATGCACACACTCCTTTAGGCAAGGGCATAATAAGTGTTATTGTATTTTAAAAGCCAGATATTAATGTCCAATATTCAATATCCATTAATATCACTGCCAAAAACTCTGTCAAGCATTTAGTCAATAAGCAAGAAATACAACAACCCATTCCCAAAATGATTCATTAATATAAATAGGAGAGAAAGTTAATTAGGCTAAACACTAGGTTACATTGCAATCCTAAAAAGGAATTAGTTCATAACCATGATGCTAATACACAATTCTATCACATTCAACATTGCTCAGTAATACACAAATAACTGAGAGATTTAGAATAAGAAAACTCCTGTTGTAAGGTTTTCTGTCTCCAAGTCTTCTCTTCTCCGTGCAACTCCTGAGCTGTGTATGATGCAATAACTATTCTCCCCTAAAACACAGCTTCTTTCTGGTCTAGAATCTCCAAAAATATTCTCTGTTATCACTGTCTATGGTGATATCCTAGCCGTCGTCCTCTCTGCTATATATTTCTTTTTCCCTCCTTTATTTTTAGGTCATTAAACGCGAACCACTGGCTAGGCACCGGAGGTGACGCTGCGGCGCTGAACCTATAACTGCTTGGTGGCGCTGCGGTGCCACTCACGCTGCAGCGCGAGAATAAGAAGGACCGGGCCGCTGCAGCGCCAGATGACATCAGCATGGACCAGGAGTTGGCGCTGCGGCGCGGGCTTAAGACTAGGCTCTGGCGCTGCGGCGCCAGAGTGTAGAAAATGACAATTTTGCCCCTGCAAGCTGAAAATGACCTAAACAGCCCTGCATCAAACAGGAAGAGCATAACAACAACAGAATATATACAAAAGCACAACAAATAATACAAAAAACAAGCAACGTCTTAAGCTTTAGAGAATCTGATATGCGATATAAATACCACACATCAAAAATCGAGGTTAGTTATTTTGATGACATGATGACATAGCATTTATCCGACATAGAAAGTAAATCTTTCATTATGATCTTTACATTATGCTCCTCAGTAATTGGAGACTTGACATGGAATTGAAAGAGGAAGGCATGAAGAAGCCTACCATCGATGGGTTAATCAGAGGCTGACCTATCTTAGGTTTACTCTCGCAGGCTTAGTTTCGGCATGAAGGCTTCCAGATCATCGCAATCTACTAGAAGGGAAGTTAATCCGAACGTTCAACTGGAGTGAATCTGGGTGGTGCATTTTCAGGAGGCATCCCCGGAGACTTAGTCGTCCCCAGAGTCCTTACTTATCACCGACCGGGTTATCCTCTTGGCGGAGGGACACACAGCATACATTCACATACATCGTGCCTCACCGCATATGCATATGATGACAGTTCGTGCAAAGCACTAATATGGGTACGAAGCACTAAAGCATTCATTCTCATTCATTCAATGTAAAGACATAGCATTTATACATTCAATAAAAGACGCAGCATTCACTCATCCATTGACTGTGGAGACGCAAGATTTCACGCATTCAATAGTTTTGAAAGGGAAATGTTTGAAAAGATTGAAAGCGGCCTAAGCCCTCTATGGTCCCCAGCAGAGTCGCCACCTGTCGATGTTGGAAAATTTAAGGAAAAAAGTGCGGGTCGGTTGTAACCCAGTTTTCCTCAAATCGTTCCTTCCTAAGTTACTTCTACCCTATTCTTTTATTGCAAAATGATTTTGAAGGCTTTTTTAGTAAAGAGGCCAACATGTATATATGTCGACGATTTGATTTGATTTAAACAGAGTCGCCAGTTGGTAGATTTTGAAATGGTTGTACCAACTCAACTGAATTTGATTTGAAAGAGGACCTAATTGCTGGACACTGTCAAAACTTGATCTTTGAAATTGGAGTTTTGAGTTCAGGGGCTTGGTTAAGTGTGGGAAAGGTGTTAGGCACCCCACAACTCTAATGTAAATACGGTACCACAATCTTTTCAGTATTTCCCTATAAACTGGAATGCGTGAGTGAATGCTGTTTGAAAATTGGGCCTGTTGACTTGATTGATTGAAAGTAGTGCTTTGCTTCGTTGAGCCTATATACGAAGGGTTTGATTTCATTTTTTGAAAATCAGTTTTTAACTTGATTTGCAAAAGCATTTTGATTAGATTCGAAAAGCTTTGAAATTGAATTTGACAGTGAAGTTTTGAAAGCTGTTTATCTAACCCCTACGCTGACATAGGAATTGAAGCATTTTGATACTTTCAATTTTTATAGCCTTATGGCTGCATGCAAAGGGTGATTTGTCGGGCTGCGAAGCATCCTCGACCACAGAAATAAGCAAGTGTCGGTCTCCTCATGAGTATGAAAACCATCGGAGGGACGCTGACACGACAACCTATGTTTTCACTATGTTGAGACCTTAAATCTGGATAACCATTTTAAGGTCTGATAAGTACATTTTACAGAAAAACTGGCAGGGTACATTTGTAAATCGGAGTTTGTCCATCGTGGGAATCAGATTCTGATCGTTTTGATCATGAATCCCACGATTCCTAGGCTCACATGTGAGTAACCAATAAATCTGCACAGTTTAAATTTGTAAAAAAATAAATGTATGTCATCACAAAGCAATAAACCAAGGATTCATCAGTAAATCCTGGCTGCGTGTGGCCAAAGCGTCTAGTTCCCACTATATAGCGATCTAAGGGACGCGAGTTGGCTTTCAGTGCTGGAAATAGAAATGGAGCTGGATATGTCAATACAAATTCATATACAAATGAATGTTGAATGCAGCAGTTGAATGGAATTGAATGAGAAATATATATATGTACAAATATATATATAAGCCGTAAAAGGGCGATGGGTTTTCATGCGCAGGCCCGGACTGGAATTGAAATATATATATATAAAAACTGTAAATAGCCACGAAATAATCCAGGCTGTGACAAAAATTAAATATATATAAATGCAGTAAAATGAGCAAAGGGTTTGCAAGCCAATGCTCGTACTGGAATTGAAATTGACAGGAAAATAGTCACCCAGTGACTGGGGAGAGCACCTAGTATGGAGAAGTGTGCAAAAGTAGTAAAATGACCAAGAAATAATCCAGGCCGACTGAAAAAATATAAATATATATATATATATATATATATTGACAGAAATGTAGTCAACCAGGGCTGGTTTGAGTACCAGTGATGGTGAAAGTCGCTTATATATGCGTAAATGTATATAAAAGTGGTAAACTACCACAGATTTGAAATCCGGGCTTGACAGAATTGAAATGTTAGTACATAAACAGTTAAATATGTACAAAAAAAGGCCAAACCCGGACTGGTATGATAACCCAGTCAGGCGAAGTTGCCAAATATGTGCGTGCTAGTGCATGGAAGCTGCTGGAGCTGACGGATCGTCAATCCGAGTTGTAGAAATGTTGAAAACAGAGTTTATGTACAAAAATATATTAATTTTTGATGAAAACAGCCATAGAAATGAGTTTCGGGCGAGTTTTGAAAGTGAAACTTTGTATGCAAGTAGAAAACAGCTCAAAGTAGTAGTATTGACTTGCTGATCGTAAAAATACTTAGAATGGGCTGCACTACGGACTTTTCGCCACTTAGTGGGCTTCAAATAACCAAATCTACCTATGGCTTTTTGATATGTGGTAGTATATGGGTTTGTCTACGTGTTGGAGTAAAAATATTTAGGTTTGGAAGAGGTGTAAAAGTCAAAAAATCTGACGGGCAGAGCTTCGCTACGTTTCGGAATTGTTGAAAATGAGCAGGGGGCACGTTTATTTATAGGCCATGGAGCCTCAGCTCTACATCCGACAGCCGCATGTAGAGGTGCGGCTCCCCTAGGTGGGGCCCACATGCTCAGTTTGGTCATCTCGAGGTGCGTGCATGTTGGGCGATGCGATTTCAGGTTCGAAACTTCGTAACTTTTGATCGGAGCGTCCGTTTGGGGCGTGCTATAGCTTTTTGGAAATCCCTCGCTAAGAGTGTCACAATGGCATTGGGTTTAATACTTTTTTAAGTTCCCAAAGTTGGGTTCATGACCGTGTCTTCGTTTCTCCATAGTTTGCCCGATGAGCCGTCTGGTGCTGTTTTCACCCGGGATCACCGTTGTGGTTCTTTCTAATCCTGGTGGCATCAATTCGGCTTGAGTTTGACTGAATCGGCTGAGAGTTGGTAAAATGACCATTTTTCCCCTCCCGGGGTTGCCTTTGGTGTCGGCATGGCCTCTGGTTGACTTCTGGGAGTTGTTTCCAAGAGTTGGATCCCATTCGAGTCTGTTTGTCCCCAGGGTTGCCTCTGTGGCTGACGTGGTTGTTCTAGATTTTCTTCTGGAAGTGTTTTGGCGCTTCAAGTTTATATTCGAAGGTGACCTGACTTCCCGAGCTAATGTCGGGGCTGACCTGTACCTCCCAGGTTGCTGTCGGGGCTGATTTGTACCTCCCGGGTTGCTGTCGGGGCTGCGTTGACATCCCGATATGGTTGATCGGCGCTGTGGTTATCCCGATATTGGTGATCGGGTTTAAGCTGATGTCCCAATATTGAGATCGGGGATGATCTGATGGTCCGATTAACGATCAGAACTGAATTGACGGTCCGATTGACGATCAGAGTTGGCTAGAGTACCGATATTGGTGATTGGATTTGACTGGAGTTGACCAACATTGAGGATCGGATTTAGGTTTACCGATATTGGGGATCGAATTTAGGCTGAAGGATCGACATTGGTGGCCGGATTTAGATTGGATGTCTGGTGTCAAGACCAAGGTTGGCTTGATTGACGATTTTGCCCTCCTACAGTGTTAATATTGGGGCAAGGAAAATTTCGAGTATCTACATCACATGCATTACATTATATATTATACACTATGCATTAATAAATTATAATTACTTCATATTTTCAATAAAAATGAAACTAATACATTAAATAAAATAATTTATTTATTATAATGAAAATATTAAAATAATTAATATTTAGATCAACTATTTTAATACAAATATTTAATGTATATAACTAACTTGTATAAATAAATATAATCATTGTATTCTTTCCATAAATTGTTTTTACTCAATTTATTCACATTACAAATATATAATTTAATATATTCCTTACTTTAATTAAAATGAATTTAATTTACATTCATTTTGCTTAATATTAAATATTATTTTATTATTCATACTACACGTAATTTATTGTAATATGTAAGACCCCAACTTTTTATGAATAAAATTGAATTTTCTTTATATATTATTTTGAAATAGTAAGGGGTTGATTTGATTAATGTGATAAGTTATGAGTAAAATGTGCAAATATTTCAAAATAGCAAGTGGTTATAAAATATTTATTTTTGTTGGGGAATATTCATTTGGTCGTGGAATATTCTTATTGTCGGGGAATATTCGTACGACGGCGCAACCATTTGTGGGCCCCATAACAGAAAAGTGTCGAATGAAGAAAACGAGAAGAATAAGTTTTCTATAAATAACGGCGTAACAGTTACCGTTAACACTGTTGAAATACCCGGTGGTTCAAATAAAGTAATACGCGTTGTTGCACAGTAGCACATGGTATTACACAGTATTTTATATTATTGTTGTTTCAATAATTGTCACTGCACAATATTTTACATTATCAAATCAATAATTCATATTATTTGAATAATATTATTAGACATCATTATTGGCAATGTCGAGGAAGTTCTGTCTAGGAAATGGGTTAGTTAATCTAATTGCGCGCCAGTAAGGAGAAATCCTTATCGGAAAGCCCCCTCTTTCCTGGGAAGGACCTAGGTTGTCATTATTGAGATTCTGTAATATTATTTATGAATAATTAATTATTGATAAAAATGATAAGAAAATATTTATTTAATGGAGGAATTTTTTAAAGAGACAATTATTGAGAGTTGATATTTTATCTTCTTCGATAAAATAATTCATTCAAATATATTATTGTAATATTATATTATAAGTGTATGATGTATTAATATAATAATATAATAATAGTTATATTTTTACAATGAATGCACGATATATAAATAAAATGAGGAGGAAAAGAGCAAATTGGGTCCGGAGTATTTTTGTTATAAAAAATATGTTAAATATATTGGTGGGCCCCATTTTTGACTGAAATTTGATTATAGCCTGCAAGTTCGTCCGTATGTAAATTTAGGTTATTTTTCGTTCTGAATTTGGAAAAACTTTCTTCTACAATATTGTAGATAATTAAATATCATATGAAATGGACATAAGATTCATATTTTTCTGATAAAAAGGCTATTTATTATGAATTATTGAAGTTTCGGAATATTAGATCTAAATTTTTTGGGGCTATAATTGTTTTTTAAAACAAAAACATGAAAAAGGGAAATGGTGGTGAATATTGGTGGGCCCCACTGGTTTATAATGCTGAAAAATGAAAAAAGTCAAAGAGAAAGGCGTCCGATTTTATTTTTTTTTGCATTGGTGTTCTAAGAATTTTCCTACAAATAGGATGCTTAGTTAGAATTGAAAATCACACCAGAATCAAAAGTTTTCTCTCTATATAATATCGAGCGTATTTTTATGAGTATTTAGATTCTTTGAGAGTTGATAAACAGTGCAAATTTTCTTCAACATTATATCCGATATTTCAGTCAGAAGTACTTGTCTTTTGAGGTAAGGGATGTTTTTTTTCTCGTAAATGATGTTATTTCTTTCAATATCATTTTACCGAAATATTCGTATGAATTTTATTATGAAATTTTTACCTTTTCATGTTGGGGTTACTATTCACGTATACGACACTATTCACGAATACGTACTATTCACGAAAAAAATTAAATTTTCTTTTCTTTGTCCAAGTTGGCTGTTATGGTTCCTATCTTTGATTAGATCCAAGTTTTGAGCTTCATTCTTGAATTTTGCTCCACAATTAATTATTATGGAGTATTCTTGAATTTGGATGAACTAAATTACGAATCCCTAATTTTTATTCTTTATCTCAATGGATTCGTTACTTATATTGTTTTTCATCATCCTCAGTCCTAAATGGTGATATAACTGAATATCTTTGGCTTGTAGTGCAAAGATGAATGATTACTTGATGAATATCTTTGGCCTGTAGTGCAAAGATGAGTGATTACCTGATGAATATCTTTGACCCGTAGTGCAAAGACGAACATGTGTTGAGATGAACATGACCACTGGTGATACAAATGAATATCTTTGGCCCGTAGTGCACAGATGATTTTAGATATATATTGATTGATGCTACAGGAAAAAAAATATTGATTTTGGACTTTTAAATCATAGAAGATAGTAGACATCATCTTCTACTTAACTCTTCTGATGCATTGTTACTTCTGCTGCAATTATTGATCTAAAACTTGTTGTCCATAATATTTTATCTGATTTGTTGAAGACTAACGATAAATTATTCTTCATTATCTTAGTCATAATATTCTTTAATGGGCTAGTTGAGCTCACCATTTTATTCTATTGTCCTCTTCAAGAAATGAGAATGTTGCAAAGACTAGTCGGGGAGCAGAGTGATGGGCAAAGTTAAGAGCAATAGTAGTCCTCACTATTTTTTATAAAATAGTGTGATAATAATTATAATGAGGACTTAGTTTGAGTGGATATATTTTCTACATGTTTGTATTGGACACTCACAGTTGTGTGGTCGTATTTTGCATGACCGTATGATATAAAAGTTTGTATTTGATTTCTGTACCATATGTTTGGCGACTCAGAACGGGTTGGGTGGATTGAACCTATTCTGGGGCCGTCACAGTTGGTATCAGAGCTTAGGGATATGGTCTCTGGCGGAGATCGGAGAATAAACTAGGAGGGGAGAGACGAGTAAATCCTTCGCTAGTGTGTCCTACCTAAGCTTACTTGGTATTTAATTGGTTAGTCGGAGCATAGGGTTAATATGTGATATGTTAATTTGTTTAATTAACGCTTGTTTTATGGCAGTATTTGAGATTGGCAGCTGAAAATGTTAACAATGGAGTGAATGAGACTATTGAGACACCTTTAAACACCAACCAGGAGAACGTGCAACAGGAAGACAATATTCCTCCTGTAAACAACACTACCGATCAAACGATGAATGATGGGATGTTTAGGAGCTTTTTCCAGTTCATGCAAAACCAGACAGAGGGGGACTCGTGTGCAAAATACAGGTGGAAATAATAGCAACTCGCAGTTTGTCACTGCCAAGCAGTTCAAGGAGTTGGGACCACCAGAGTTTTTGGGAAAGCCGGATCCGATCAAGGCGGAAACATGGGTTAATCAAATTACCAAGATATTTGATGTATTGGGATGCACGGAGGAGCAAAAGGTTCCATTCGCCACCTTTATGTTCTGTGGAGAGGCAGATTACTAGTGAAAATCTGTAAAGCGTACCCATCCTGCCGCACTCAAAATGTCTTGGGAGGCGTTCCAAAAACTGTTCAATAACAAGTACATTCCACAAAGTATTCGTCATATGACAGAGGAAGAGTTTATCAGACTAGAACAGAACAACATGACTTTGTCCCAGTACTAGGCTAAGTTTGCGGAGTTATTCCGGTTTGCATCTCATTTGGTGGAAAATGAGGAACGTATGATGCGGATGTTTCTAAGAGGTTTGAAACCCAAAATTCGTCAATACCTCATTTCTCACAAATTTTCTCTATATTCAGATGTTGTTTACAGGGCTCAATTATTAGAGCGAGATAATAAGACTGTTCAACCAAGGGACCACAACAAGGGTCGTACCGGTAGCAGCAGTCATCGGAGCAATGATAACTAACGGGGAGGAAAGTATCATGACAGAAGTGGTAACCACTCCGGTGGAAATCATGGCCATGATAATAAAAGAAGTGAGTAGGGGGAGATTTCAAAAAGAGAAGGTACAACAATGACAACGTGAAGACGTCAGCACCAGCATCAACTGTTTCTAGGGGAGGAGAACGACCACCGGTCGTATGCTATAAATGTTGACAAGAGGGACACATCAGTCCAAACTGGCCACAACAATTTAAGGTGTGCTATAACTGTGGAAAGAAAGGTCATATAGCTCGAGATTGTCCTGTAGTGAAACCAAGTCCAGTGGGGGTGGTGATTCCAAAGGCTGTCTCGGACAAATCGAAGTTGGTGGTTCCTGGAATAGCATTTAGCGTGATTTCCCAAAATGCGAGGAACCCTAACGAGGTGATCACAGGTAAGCTAATCATAAACTCTTGCGAAGTTTATACCTTATTAGATACTGGTGCTACCCATTATTTTATTTCACCTACTTGTGCTCAACGTTTGAACTTGACTTCTGAGAAATTAGACTTTAACTTATCTGTTGAGACTACGTTGGGAGAAACCTTCGTTACATCTACAGTTTATAAATCTTGCTTGATTCAAATTGGCACCCTCACCCTACCTGTTGATCTTATATATTTAAAAATACTTGCATTTGACGTGATTTTAGGAATAAACTTGTTAACCACTTATCATGCCAAAATTAATTGTTTTCGTAAGGTTGTTAGTTTTCATATTCCTAACCAACCTGTTGTGCGAATCCAAACAACCAAACTACTAAAATCAATCAATGTCATTTCAAGTCATAAAGCTATTCGTTTATTGAAAAATGGATGTCAAGCTTTCTTAGCCCATGTCATTGATCTAAACCAGAATACGTCAGATTGAATGATATTTCTGTTGTTAATGAGTTTCCTGATGTATTTCCCAAAGAACTTCCCGGTCTACCCCCAGAACGTGAAGTTGAATTCTTTATTGACCTTGAACCTGGTACAAAACCCATTTCTAAAATCCCATATCGAATGGCTCCTATTGAACTTCAGGAGTTAAAGGTCAAACTACAGGACTTGTCAGACATCGATTTTATTCGTCCTAATACATCTCCTTGGGGTGCTCCTATTTTATTCGTAAAGAAGAAAGACCGGAGTATGTGACTTTGTATTGATTATCGGGAGTTGAATCATGTCACCATCAATAATAGGTATCCGCTACCTCGCATTGATGACCTGTTCGACCAGTTGCAAGGAGCACAATTCTTTTCAAAGATCGATCTTTGTTTTGGATATCATCAGCTGAATATTAAAATTAAGGACATTCTGAAAACTGCCTTCAGAACTCGGTATGGGCATTATGAATTCTTAGTTATGTCTTTTAGATTGACTAATGCTCCTGCTGCTTTCATGGATATGATGAATCGTGTGTTCAAGGAATATTTGGATCAGTTCGTTGTTATCTTTATTGATGATATCCTCATCTATTCTAAAAGCCGTGAAGATCATGAGCACCACTTAAAGTTGGTACTTCAAAGGCTTCGTGATAACAAGTTATCTGCCAAGTTAAAAAAATGCGAGTTCTGGCTTGAGGAAGTTGCATTCCTTGGGCACGTGGTATCAAAACATGGAGTATCTGTTGACCCGACGAAGATTGAAGCAATACAAAGTTGGGGGCAGCCGAAGTCGGTGACTGAAGTATGTAGCTTTCTGGGCTTAGCTGGTTATTATCGGAGATTCGTGGAAGTATTTTTTCGAATCGCTACTCCGTTAACTCAGCTGACTCGGAAAGATACAAAATTCGTATGGAGTGAGGAATGTGAGAAGAGCTTCCAAGAGCTCAAGAGGTGACTTATCTCGGTAACTATTCTGACAATACCATCTAGTTCGGATAGATTTGTTATCTACAGCGATGCTTCGGGCAAAGGGTTAGGATGTGTTCTCATGCAACATGGAAAAGTCTTAGCCTATGCCTCGCGACAACTCAAGAAATATGAGAGAAATTATCTTACTCATGATCTAGAGTTGGCAACAATCATTTTCGCGTTGAAGATCTGGAGACACTACCTGTATGGAGAGAAAGTGGAGATTTATACAGATCATAAGAGCCTTAAATATTTCTTCATTCAAAAAGAACTCAACATGCGGCAACGACGTTGGCTTGAGTTGTTGAAAGATTATGACTATACCATCCAATACCAATCTGGTAAAGCGAACGTGGCAGCTGACGCGTTGAGTAGAAGATCATACGTGGGAACGAGTGTGATGTTGTAAACACAAAGGCCTATTCTGTGTGACTTACAAAATATGGAGATAGAGTTCAACACTCTGGGGACCCACGTGATGATATCAAATATACACGTAGAGCCAGGCTTTAATCGATAAAGTTAAAGCTGCTCAAGCTATAGACCCGGGGCTGATGAAGATGAGGAAGAAGGTTCAAGAAGGTGCTATTCCAGAAGCAAGAATAGATGAAGAAAGAATACTTCGAGTCAACTCCAGACTTTGTGTTCCTAACGATTCTAACTTGAAGCATAGAATCATAATGGAGGCACACAGCACACCGTTTGCAATCTATTCTGGGAGTACCAAAATGTATCGAGATCTTCAACATACATTTTGGTGGAGCAATATGAAGAGAGAGATCGCGAAGTTTATATCGAGGTGTTTAACGTGTCAACGTGTCAAGGCGGAGCATTAAGTGCCAAAGGGTCCATTTCAACCACTTGAGATTCCAAAATGGAAGTGGGAACACATTACCATGGATTTCGTTACGGGTCTTCCCAAGGTTTCTCAAGGTATAGATGCAATTTGGGTTATTGTTGATAGATTAACCAAGTCTGCTCATTTCTTGCTGATACGGGAGACTTATTCCCTTGTCTTGCTCGTATGTACGTGAATGAGATTGTGAGGTTGCATGGCATGCCAGTATCTATAGTTTCGGACCGTGACCCAAGATTCACTTCACGATTTTGTGTTAGTTTGCAGAAAGCTATGGGCACGGATTTACGATTCAGTTTGGCATATCATCCTCAAACGAACGGGTAATCGGAAAGGATTATTCAAACTCTTGAAGATCTATTGAGACTCTATGTTCTAGACTTCAAAGGGAGTTGGGATAAGTACCTACCATTGGTGGAATTCTCCTACAACAACAGTTATCAGGCAAGTATAGAAGTGGCTCCAATCGAGACATTATATGGGCGAAAGTGTCGTTCTCCAGTATGCTGGTATGAAGTGGGTGAGGCAACATTTTTGGGACCAGAGTTGGTACGTATGACTACGAAAAAGATCCAAATGATCCGACAACGTATACAAATGGCACAGGATCGACAAAAGAGTTATGCGGATCTTCATCGAAAGGACGTAGAATTTAATATTGGGGATCATGTATTGTTACGTGTTGCTCCATGGAAAGGAGTTACAAGATTCGAGAAGAGAGGGAAGCTCAACCCACGATTTATTGGTCCATTTGAGATTCTTGATCAAGTAAGAAATGTGGCCTATAGACTCGCATTACCTCTAAGCATGTCTCGTGTTCATAATGTTTTTCACATATCCGTGCTACGTAAATATGTGAAAGACCCGAACCACATTATTGAGTTAAAACTAGACGAGAAAGTCGAAGATTTAACGTACGAGGAGGTACCTATCAAGATCTTGGATATGAAGGAGCACGTCCTACGCACAAAGGTTATACCACAAGTCAAAGTTTTGTCGATGAACCATGCCATTGAGGAAATGACCTGGAAGTTGGAATCGGAAATGAAACAAGGTATCCTCACATTTTTGAAATACCAGGTACGCACGTTAATTATGAGGACGAAATTTCATAAGGAGGGGAGGTTGTAAGACCCCAACTTTTTATGAATAAAATTAAATTTCCTTATATATTATTTTGAAATAGTAAGGGGTTGATTTGATTAATGTGGTAAGTTATGGGTAAAATGCGCAAATATTTCAAAATAAGCAAGTGATTATAAAATATTCATTGTTATCGGGGAATATTCGTTTGATCGTGGAATATTCTTGTTGTCGAATATTCGTACGACGGCGCAGCCATTTGTGGGCCCCATAATGGAAAATTGTAGGATGAAGAAAACAACAAAAATAAGTTTTCTATAAATAACGGCGTAACGGTTACCGTTAACACTGTTGAAATACCCAGTGGTTAAAATAAAGTAATACGCGTTATTACACAGTAGCACACGGTATTACACAGTATTTTATATTATTGTTATTTCAATAATTGTCGCTACACACTATTTTACATTATCAAATCAATAATTCATATTATTTGAATAATATTATTAGACAGCATTATTGGCAATGTCTAGGAAGTTCTGTCTAGGAAGGGGTTAGTTAATCTACTTGCGCGCCAGTAAGGAAAAATCCTTATCGGAAAGCCCCCTCTTTCCTGGAACGGCCTGGTTGTCATTATTGTTATTCTGTAATATTATTTGTGAATAATTAATTATTGATAAAAATGATAAGAAAATATTTATTTAATGGAGGAATTTTTTAAAGAGACAATTATTGAGAGTTGATATTTTATCTTCTTCGATAAAATAATTCATTCAAATATATTATTGTAATATTATATTATAAGTGTATGATGTATTAATATAATAATATAATAATAGTGATATTTTTACAATAAATGCACGATATATAAATAAAATGAGGAGAAAAAGAGCAAATTGGGTCCGGAGTATTTTTGTTATAAAAAATATGTTAAATATATTGGTGGGCCCCATTTTTGACTGAAATTTGATTATAGCCTGCAAGTTCGTCCGTATGTAAATTTAGGTTATTTTTCGTTCTGAATTTGGAAAAACTTTCTTCTACAATATTGTAGATAATTAAATTTCATATGAAATGGACATAAGATTCATATTTTTCTGATAAAAAGGCTATTTATTATGAATTATTAAAGTTTCGGAATATTAGATCTAAATTTTTTGGGGCTATAATTGTTTTTTAAAACAAAAACATGAAAAAGGGAAATGGTGGTGAATATTGGTGGGCCCCACTAGTTTATAATGCTGAAAAATGAAAAAAGTCAAAGAGAAAGGCGTCCGATTTTATTTTTTTTGCATTGGTGTTCTAAGAATTTTTCTACAAATAGGGTGCTTAGTTAAAATTGAAAATCACACCAGAATCAAAAGTTTTCTCTCTATAATATCGAGCGTATTTTTATGAGTATTTAGATTCTTTGAGAGTTGATAAACAGTGCAAATTTTCTTCAACATTATATCCGATATTTCAGTAAGAAGTACTTGTCTTTTGAGGTAAGGGATGTTTTTTTTCTCGTAAATGATGTTATTTCTTTCAATATCATTTTATCGAAACATTGGTAAGAATTTTATAATTAAATTTTTACCTTTTCATGTTGGGGTTACTATTCACGTATACGGCGGCACTATTCACGAATACGGTACTATTCACGAAAAAATTAAATTTTCTTTTCTTTGTTCAAGTTGGCTGTTATGGTTCCTATCTTAGATTAGATCTAAGTTTTGAACTTCATTCTTGAATTTTGCTCCACAATTGATTATTATGGAGTATTCTTAAATTTGGATGAACTAAATTACAAATTCCTAATTTTTGTCCTTTATCTCACTGTTTCGTTATTTATATTATTTTTCATCATTCTCAGTCCTAAATGGTGATATAACTGAATATCTTTAGCATGTAGTGCAAAGATGAATGATTACTTGTTGAATATCTTTGGCCTGTAGTGCAAAGATGAGTGATTACCTAATGAATATCTTTGGCCCGTAGTGCAAAGATGGACAGGTGTTGAGATGAACATGACCACTGGTGATACAAATGAATATCTTTGGCCCGTTGTGCAAAGATGAATATTTGATTTGAGATATATATTGATTGATGTTACAGGAATAAAATATTGATTATGAACTTTTAAATCATAAAAGATAGTAGACATCATCTCCTACTTAACTCTTCTAATGCATTGTTACTTCCGCTGCAATTGTTGATCTAAAACTTGTTGTCCATAATATTTTATCTGATTTGTTGAAGACTAACGATAAATTATTCTTCATTATCTTAGTCATAATATTCTTTACTAGGCTATTTGAGCTCACCCTTTTATTCTATTGTCCTCTTTAGGAAATGAGAATGTTGCAGGGACTAGTCGGGGTGCAGAGTGATGGGTAGAGTTAAGAGTAATAGTAGTCCTCACTATTTTTTATAAAATAGTGTGATAATAATTGTAATGAGGACTTAGTTTGAGTGGATATATTTTTTACATGTTTATATTGACACTCACCGTTGTGTGGTCGTATTTTGCACGACCGTATGATATAAAAGTTTGTATTTGATTTCTGTACCATGTGTTTAGCAACTTAGAATGGATTGGGTGGATTGAACCTATTCTGGGGCCGTCACAGTTGGTATCAGAGCTTAGGGATATGGTCTCTGGCGGAGATCGGGGAATAGAACTAGGAGGGGAGAGACGAGTAAATCCTTCGCTAGTGTGTCCTACCTAAGCTTACTTGGTATTTAATTGGTCAATCGGAGCATAGGGTTAATATGTGATATGTTAATTTGTTTAATTAACCTTTGTTTTATTGCAGTATTTGAGAATGGCAGCTAAAAATGTTAACAATTGAGTGAATGAGACCGTTGAGACACCTTTAATCACCAACCAGGAGAACGTGCAACAGGAAGGCAATATTCCTTCTGTAAACAACACTACCGATCAAACGATGAATGGTCATATAGCTCGAGATTGTCATGTAGCGAAACTAAGTCTAGCGGGGGTGGTGATTCCAAAGGATGTCTCGAACAAGTCAAAGTTTGCGGTTCCTAAAAGAGCGTTTGTCGTGACTGTCCAAAACGCGAGGAACTCGAACGTGGTGATCACGGGTAAGCTAATCTTAAACTCTTGCGAAGTTTATACCTTATTAGATACCGGTGCTACCCATTTTTTATTTCACCTACTTGTGCTCAACGTTTGAACTTGACTTCTAAGAAATTAGACTTTGACTTATCTGTTGAGACTCCGTTGGGAGAAACCTTCGTTATATCTACAGTTTACAAATCTTGCTTGATTCAAATTGGCACCCTCACCCTACCTGTTGATCTTATATCTTTGAAAATACTTGCATTTGACGTCATTTTAGGAATTATCTTGTTAACCACTTATCATGCCAAAAATGATTGTTTTCGTAAGGTTGTTACTTTTCATATTCCTAACTAACCTGTTGTGCGAATCCAAACAACCAAACCACTAAAATCAATTAATGTCATTTCAAGTCTTAAAGCTATTCGTTTATTGAAAAATGGATGTCAAGCTTTCTTAGCCCATGTCACTGATCTAAACAAGAATACGTCAGATTTGAATGATATTTCTGTTGTTAATGAGTTTCCTGATGTATTTCTCGAAGAACTTCCCGGTCTACCCCCAGAACGTGAAGTTGAATTCTTTATTGACCTTGAACCTGGTACAAAACCCATTTCTAAAATCCCATATCGAATGGCTCCTATTGAACTTCAGGAGTTAAAGGTCCAACTATAGGAGTTGTTAGACATCGGTTTTATTCGTCCTAGTACATCTCCTTGGGGTGCTCCTATTTTATTCGCAAAGAAGAAAGACAGGTGTATGCGATATTGTACTGATTATCGGGAGTTGAATCATGTCACCATCAAGAATTAGTATCCGCTACCTCGCATTGATGACATGTTCGACCAGTTGCAAGGAGCATAATTCTTTTGAAAGATCGATCTTCGTTCTGGATATCATCAGCTGAAGATTAAAACTAAGGATATTCCGAATACTGCCTTCAGAACTCGGTACGGTCATTATGAATTCTTAGTCATGTCTTTTGGATTGACTAATGCTCTTGCTACTTTCATGGATATGATGAACCGTGTGTTCAAAGAATATTTAGATCAGTTCGTTGTTGTCTTTATTAATGACATCCTCATCTATTCCAAAAGCCGTGAAGATCATGAGCACCACTTGAAGCTGGTACTTCAAAGACTTAGTGATAACAAGTTATATGCCAAGTTGAAAAAATGTGAGTTTTGGCTTGAGGAAGTTGCATTCCTTGGGCACGTGGTATCAAAACATAGAGTATCGACGAAGATTGAAGCAATACAAAGTTGGGAGCAACCGAAGTCGGTAACCGAAGTACGTAGCTTTCTGGGCTTAGCTGGTTATTGTCGGAGATTCGTGGAAGTATTTTCTCGAATCGCTACTCCGTTAACTCAGCTGACTCGGAAAGATTCAAAATTCGTATAAAGCGAGGAATGTGAGAAGACCTTCCAAGAGCTCAAGAGGAGACTTATCTCGGCACCTATTCTGATAATACCATCTGGTTCAGATGGATTTGTTATCTACAGCGATGCTTTGGGCAAAGGGTTAGGATGTGTTCTCATGCAACATGGGAAAGTCATAGCCTATGCCTCACAAAAACTCAAGGAATATGAGAGGAATTATCCTACTCATGATCTAGAGTTGGCAGTAGTTGTTTTCGCAGTTGAAGATCTGGAGACACTACCTGTATGGAGGAAAAGTGGAGATTTATACGGATCATAAGAGCCTTAAATATTTCTTCACTCAAAAGGAACTCAACATGCAACAACGACGTTGGCTTGAGCTGTTGAAAGATTATGACCATACGATCCAATACCATCCTGGTAAAGCGAACGTGATAGCTAACTCGTTGAGTAGAAGATCATACGCGGGAACGAGTGCGATGCTGTCAACACAAAGGCCTATTCTATGTGACTTGCAAAAGATAGAGATAGAGTTCAACACTCCGGGGACCCACGTGATGATGTCAAATATACGCGTAGAGCCAGCTTTAATAGATAAAGTTAAAGCTGCTCAAGCTACAGACCTGGAGCTAATGAAGATGAGGAAGAAGGTTCAAGAAGGTGCTATTCTAGAAGCAAGAATCGATGAAGAAGGAATACTTTGAGTCAACTTCAGACTTTGTGTTCCTAACGATTCTGACTTAAAACATAAAATCATGATGGAGGCACACAACACACCGTTTGCAATCCATTCTGGGAGTACCAAAATGTATCTTGATCTTCGACATATATTTTGGTGGAGCAATATGAAGAGAGAGATCGCGGAGTTTATATCAAGGTGTTTAACGTGTCAACGTGTCAAGGCGGAGCATTAAGTGCCAAAGGGTCCATTGCAACCACTTGAGATTCCAAAATGGAAGTGGGAACACATTACCATGGATTTCGTTACAGGTCTTCCCAAGATTTCTCAAGGCATAGATGCGATTTAGGTTATTGTTGATAGATTAACCAAGTCTGCTCATTTCTTGCTGATACGGGAGACTTATTCCCTTGAACATCTTGCTCGTATGTACGTGAATAAGATTATGAGGTTGCATGGCATGCCAGTATCCATAGTTTCGGACCGTAACCCAAGATTCACATCACGATTTTAGGATAGTTTGCAGAAAGCTATGGGCACGAATTTACGATTCAGTTCGGCATATCATCCTCAAACGGATAGGTAATCGGAAAGGACTATTCAAACTCTTGAAGATCTATTGAGACTCTGTGTTCTAGACTTCAAATGGAGTTGGGAAAAGTACCAACCATTGGTGGAATTCTCCTATAACATCAGTTATCAGGAAAGTATAGGCGTGGCTCCATTCGAGGCATTGTATGGGCGAAAGTGTTGTTCTTTAGTATGCTGGGATGAGGTGGGTGAGGCAACATTGTTGGGACCAGAGTTGGTACGTATGACCACGAAAAAGATCCAAATGATCCGACAACGTATACAAACGGCACAAGATCGATAAATGAGTTATACGGATCTTCATCGAAAGGCATGTGGAATTTAATGTTGGGGATCATGTATTGTTACGTGTTGCTCTATGGAAAGGAGTTACGAGATTCGAGAAGAGAGGGAAGCTCAACCCATGATTTACTGGTCCATTTTGAGATTCTTGATCGAGTAGAAAATGTGGCCTATAGACTCGCATTACCTCCAAGCATGTCTCGTGTTCATAATATTTTTCACATATCTGTGCTACGTAAATATGTGAAAGACCCGAACCACATTATTGAGTTAGAACTAGACGAGATAGCCGAAGATTTAACGTACAAGGAGGTACCTGTCAAGATCTTGGATAGGAAGGAGCATGTCCTGTGCACAAAGGTTATACCACAAGTCAAAGTTTTGTGAATGAACCATGCTATTGAGGAAATGACATGGGAGTCAGAATCAGAAATGCGTAAATATTTCAAAATAAGCAAGTGGTTATAAAATATTCATTGTTGTCGGGGAATATTCGTTTGGTCGTGGACTATTCTTGTTGTCGGGGAATATTCGTACTACGGCGCAGCCATTTGTGGGGCCCATAACGAAAAACTATCGGATGAAGAAAACGACAAGAATAAGTTTTTTATAAATAATGGCGTAACGGTTACCGTTAACACTGTTGAAATACCCGGTGGTTAAAATAAAGTAATACGCATTATTGCACAGTAGCACACAGTATTACACAGTATTTTATATTATTGCTGTTTCAATAATTGTCACTGCACAATATTTTACATTATCAAATCAGTAATTCAAATTATTTGAATAATATTATTAGACAGCATTATTGGCAATGTCTAGGAAGTTCTGTCTAGGAAAGAGGGTTAGTTAATCTAATTACGCGCCAGTAAGGAGAAATCCTTATCGAAAAGCCCCCTCTTTCCTGGGAACGACCAGGTTGTCATTATTGTGATTCTGTAATATTATTTGTAAATAATTAATTATTAATAAAAATGATAAGGAAATAATTATTTAATGGAGGAATTTTTTAAAGAGACAATTTTTGAGAGTTGATATTTTATCTTCTTCGATAAAATAATTCATTCAAATATATTATTCTAATATTACATTATAAGTGTATGATATAATAGTATAATAATATAATAATATAATAATGGTGATATTTTTACAATGAATGCACGATATATGAATAAAATAAGGAGGAAGAGAGCAAATTGGGTCCAGAATATTTTTGTTACAAAAAACATGTTAAATATGTTGGTGGGCCCCATTTTTGACTGAAGTTTGATTATTGCCTGCAAGTTCATCCGTATATAAATTTGGGTCATTTTTCGTTCGGAATTTGGAAAAACTTTCTTGTACAAAGTTTTAGAGAATTAAATTTCATATGGAATGGACATAAGATTCGTATTTTTCTGATATAAGGACTATTTATTATGAATTATTGAAGTTTTGAAATATTGGATCTGAATTTTTTTTGGGTCTATAATTGTTTTTTAAAATAAAAACGTGAAAAAGGGAAATGGTGGTGAATATTGGTGGGCCCCACTGGTTTATAATGCTAAAAAATGAAAAAAAATCAAAGAGAAAGGCGTCCGATTTTATTTTTTTTTGCATCGATGTTCTAAGCATTTTCTTATAAATAGGATGCTTAGTTAGAATTGAAAATCACACCAGAATCAAAAGTTTTCTCTCTCTATAATATCGAGCGTGTTTTTGTGAGTATTTAGGTTATTTGAGAGTTTATAAGCAGTGCAAATTTTCTTCAACATTATATCTGATATTCCAGTCAGAAGTACTTGTCTTTTGGGATAAGAGATATTATTTTTCTCGTAAATGATGTTATTTCTTTCAATATCATTTTACCGAAATATTGGTATGAATTTTATTATAAATTTTTACCTTTTCATGTTGGGATTACTATTCACGTATACGGCACTATTCATGAATACGGTACTATTCACGAAAAAATTAAATTTTCTTTTCTTTGTCCAAGTTGGCTGTTATGGTTCTTATCTTTGATTGGATCTAAGTTTTGAAATTCATTCTTCAATTTTGCTCTATAATTGATTATTATGGAGTATTCATGAATTTGGATAAACAAAATTACGAATCCCTAATTTTTGTCATTTATCTCACTGGATTTGTTATTTATATTGTTTTTCATTATCCTCAGTCCTAAATGGTGATATAACTGAATATCTTTGGCCTGTAGTGCAAAGATGAATGATTACTTGATGAATATCTTTGACCTGTCGTGTAAAGATGAGTAATTACCTGATGAATATCTTTGGCCCGTAGTGCAAAGATGGACAGGTGTTGAGATAAACATGACCACTGGTGATACAAATGAATATCTTTGGCCTGTAGTGCAAAGATGAATATTTGATTTGAGATATATACTGATTAATGTTACAGGGATAAAATATTGATTATGGACTTTTAAATCATAGAAGAGAGTAGACATCATCTTCTACTTAACTCTTCTGATGCATTGTTACTTCCGCTGCAGTTGTTGATCTAAAACTTATTGTCCATAATATTTTATCTGATTTGTTGAAGACTGACGATAAATTATTCTTTATTATCTTAGTCATAGTATTCTTTACTGGGCTAGTTGAGCTCATCCTTTTATTCTATTGTCCTCTTCAGGAAATTAGAATGTTGCAGGAACTAGTCGGGGGGCAGAGTGATGGGCAGAGTTAAGAGGAATAGTAGTCCTCACTATTTTTATAAAATAGTGTGATAATAATTGTAATAAGGACTTAGTTTGAATGGATATATTTTCTACATATTTGTATTGACACTCACAGTTGTGTGGTCGTATTTTGCACGACTGTATGATATAAAAGTTTGTATTTGATTTCTGTACCACGTGTTTGGCGACTCAGAATGGGTTGGGTGGATTGAACCTATTCTGAGAGCGTCACATAATATAACCATTCTTATCAAATAAATAAATTAATTTATTTATTTAATTAGAATAAACGTTGTAATCCACAAATTTTAATTAGTGAATTACATTTCCCATCTCATCTCGTAACCAATTCATGCTAATTATAATTATTAAATATTATTCTTTGAAATAAATATATATGTTCTATATTTATCTTAAGCATCTAACTCATCATGTAATTACCACATATAAACATATATGAAATCAAACACACCTGACATATAAAAAAATTATTTACTATTTTTCTTATTTTAATAATATCTAATTATCCGGATTGTTACATTCTTCCCCCTTATAAAGATTCCATCCCCGGAATCGTAAAAACAAAACTACGCGAACGAATGAGGACCATTAGCATATTTCCTTTGAACGGCTCCATGTTCTGATCAATTCTTGCAGACTACTTATATCATATAATGGTTCTTGGCCATATTCATCATGCAAATAACTATCGTGCAATTATTTTTATATGTGAATTCTACTCGCGGCTGGCGTTTGTTTCAACTTCAATGCGTTATCTTTGGCTTTTGCATGCACTTCCGGAAACCATCGTAAATATGCGGATCTCAATTCGATACGTTCAAATTTAACATTTTCTATTTAACCAATATGATTTGACCCTGTTATTATCAGAACTCAAATTTCTCCTTCAAAATTCTTTTATTAACGAGTTATATTAACCCATTTCTTTTTCGAATATATAATTCTTTATAACTGTACTCAAGGGTTTCTAAAGGTACACGTGAATATTCTAGCAAAATTCTAGTATTCGAGGAGAAATAATCCGTTTCCAAATCAAACATATACATTTATATAATTGATTGGAAAGATACCTAGAACTCCATCCCTGGCTGCTACAGTATCTTGGACCGTCATATTGAAGGTCCTCGCAGTTGGTCTATTTGGTAGAGTTGGACCGGTTATAGCTAGTTGTCTAGTTCTATCCCCTACACTGGTATTTCCCCCATCGGTTCTCTTCTTTGGGCAATTCCTGGCCATATGGTCTGTCGATCCACAGATGAAACATCCGTTGTTTTTCTTTGGGTTGTGGCAATTAGGAGAGATGTGTCCCTCCTGCCTGCAGTTAAAGCATACTGGCTTCCCTGTCAAACATTCTTCTGAATGAGTTTTCCCGCACTTATTACACTGCTCAATCTTCTTCTTTATACCTCCCTATATGTTATTAGTATTTTTAAATTTGTTCCACTTCCTTTTTCCACTTCCACTGCTTCTGTAATACCCGTGAATTTTCATATATTATTAAATAAATATATTAATGGAAACGAGAATTTATTTGAATATAAATGATTTTGTGTTATGAGATGAATTAATTCAATTATATAAAATTGAATAATTATAATAATTGAGAAATTGGTGGAGTTTGCGATAAACTCGTTGATTGCCTTGTGTGGCACAGTGACGTAATATAAGAATGATTATATTAATTTAAGCGAACAATTAATCTATATTAATTGTTAATCGTAGAATATTAATTAATTGTCATCGTAGAATAATTGTTATAAAATATTAATGGTGATTGATTAATAATATGTGATTATTATTATTGCAAGAAACATAATAATAATGAGCAACGTGTTTATAAATATAATAAAATTTATATTAAAGTGATAATTAATCATATAAGGGTTAATTAAATTGTTATGGAGATTAACAATTATATTGATTGAAATATATAAGCTACATGTTTATGCCTATGTGACAATATGTATGTAAGTATACATTAAAATAGTACATCATTAATATATGATAAACAATTGTTGATTAGTAGAACTTAATAATAAAGGATACAGTGTGATGTGATTATATCCGAGAAAATTATACCAGTATGATAAAAATATACCTGGATTATATGTGTACAATTCACACTTACTACATTATGTGAATTATAGTGTGACATTTCAATTAAAGATATATGTATAAAATATATATATATGTGTGTGTGTAGATAGCCTAAGTATTTAATACATATGTGTATAATGAATCAAGTGTGGTATGTTGCTAGAAGGCTGAGTTTGTTTTGCTGGGAGAGCCACTATCTCTTTCACGTGATATACTCAAGCTATCCTACTCCCCTATAACCTTAAAACTCAGCAAGCCTTCATAGCAATCATACAATGGGGTGTGGGCATGATGATGGCTTTCAACAACTATCTACCAACTTCTTCTTATCTAGCATGCAAATCAAACATACGTTAGTTTATTTTGAGAGTCAGAAGCATGGACTATGTTTTGATTTTTCCTATAAATGAAGCATCTCTCCTTCACATTTCATCTTGCTGAGAGTTTGCTTGAGTTTGATAAATTGAGAGCATATATAATATCAGTCTAGATTTGTAAGAATTGAATAGCTGCAAGCTCAATCATTTACAGAGGTATAATCCCTCTTCCTTTGTTCTTCATTTTCGTTTTCTGTTTCTGAAGTTTTCTTCAAATTCTTGATTATGCCAAATTGGTTCATAATTGGTTTGTAGGACCCTTATATTGTTGTTATATGAACATACATACCTGATGGAACCACTATATAGCTTTCTTGACTTTCATTTCCATTGTTGCTTTGTAATTTTTGTAAAGCATAAAATTCGTGTGAAATTAGTTAGGGTTCATGAATTTGAGAATTGATAAATGCGATTGACTGTTATATAAGCATATATATGTGTTAGTAAGTTAAAAAGGTTAGTGTAATGGCATATGGCTATGTTGAAATCGATGAAATGGGTGGTTTTGGGTCGGTTTCGGCTGCAGTGTGAACTGCAGAGACTGTCCCCACGCCGCAGCGCCATTGTCCGTGCCGCAGCGCCTCCCACGCCGCAGCGCCAATCCCAAGCCATTATGCCCGCGTCGCAGCGCCACCCGCGCCGCAGCGCCAGATTGTGGCTACGTGATATTATAGGATGTTACTTGAACCCGATTTTGACGGTTAACTTAAGGGGATGCCGTAACTTGCTAAAATGAAATATATTTAGTATTGATTGCGATCTTATAAGATATGAGAATGTGTTTAAACTCTAAAGGAGGAACGTTAAGGATAGAAATTATATTCTATATAACTGTGTAGCTAGGTAAAACCTAGCTTATGTGTTGATCGTATATTCGAAGATAAAATGTGAAGTTTAATTATATGACTAATGAATATCATATATATACGTAACTGTATTACGATAGGAATTCGAAAGTGTTGATTTGCTTTTCGTGGATAAACTACGCTAAAGGCAAGTTCTCTTACTTACACTATTTTAAAGTGCAAGTATCCTAACCGACGCATTTACTTTATGCAAGGAAATCTATGATTGTGCAAGTTTCCTAACTTACACTCTTTTACTGTGCAAGTATTCTATCCTTGTATATTGCGAACTAGTTTCCTACTTAATCGGTTGAATTGAATTAGCATACTTGAACTCTTATTTCATTAAAGCTATTATTCATGTTGAACTTAGTATTGTTCTTGAATATTGTGAAAGTGTCTATGCCATTTGATTCGGCTAGACTTATATTATTGGAAAGCAACCCAAACTAATTGATTGGTTCGGGATCTTGTATTTGACTGAGAAGAACAACCTTCTTTGAAGGGAATATATAATTGTCGGAGGACCGACGTGCACACTTGAGTATGATTGATTGTTATGCATAACGATGGTGCTTTAGGCTGATCACCTGTTGTACCTATTTTTGTTGGATTTTCAGTTTATTACTATTAATTCTAGTAGAAGTTCATAGTCCTTAGCGACTGCTCAGTATTCAGTTATCTTGAAATCTTGAATTGATTTGTTATTGAATCACATTGATATTATTCTGTCCTTAGCGACTGTTATTAAAAACTGTTGATATTCTTGTTATCCTTGAATTATCAAACCTTGCTATACCCTTTTTAAGAATTGAGAATTATATTACAAACCCTTATTGTATATTATTTGCTGGGCAATTTGTGCTCATTCTTGCTTTCCCTAAAACATTTCAGTTAAGGCAGAGCATGGTGAACCTTCGGCCGTTGATAAGGGCAAGGGCAAGGCTACCAACTAGCTTGTCTCTTTTATGTTTTTAAATATTTTAATGTTGTATTAAGATGATGTAGTAAGACTGGATTTAATTATGTTTAAGCTTAAGTTAGATTATGTAATAAGTCGTTAATTGATATTATTATGTAATCTATTAAGTACTGTAGGTTGCGAGACTTGGGGGAATAATTATAATAAATCATTGTAAATTATTCTAGAATAGATTTTCCGCTGTGATTGTGTGATATTTAGTTATTATTATTGTGATGTATTACCATGAAGCACGTGATGAACCGAATTCGAGAGTCCCCGTGACGGTCCTGGAATTTGGGGGCGTCACAGCTTCCCTCAGCTTTGACTGCTCCCTCGATTTTAACTTTTATTTTCTGCTCCTTATTATAGAGACTTATGGCCTCGCTTCCACCTTCGGCTATAATAGCCTTCTCCATGATTGATCCGAAAGAACCAATCTGTAACACCGCGACCTTATTGTAGAGCTAGTGTTTCAAGCCCTGCTCAAACCTTTTTGCCTTCCTTGCTTCTGTGTCCACTTGGTGTGGAGAAAACTGAGCCAGTTCATTGAACTTGGCAACATATTGAGACACTGTCATGTCTCCCTGTTTCAACTCTAAAAACTGTATTTTCATTCGACTAAGCGCACGCAAAGGGAAATAATTCTCAAAGTACAATTCTTTAAATCTTTACCAGGTAATTACTCATGTTCCAGCTCTATTCTTATTGGCCTCCCACTAGAAATCGGACTCACTGCTTCAACATATATATAGCAAAAGAACTTTTTTGCTCATTCCCCACTCTGGCCACCTCAAACACCTTTTCCATTTCCTTAATCCAAGATTGAGCATCTATAGGCTCAGTGGCTCCCCTGAACTCAGGCAGGTCCCACACTTCTGAAGTCTTTAAAGCGAGCTACATGTGCTGCCGGCGGGTTTACGTTGGCATGAGGGTTAGGAGGATTCCTGTTTTGAAAGGCTCCTACCAGTAAATCTACGAACTGTTGCATAAGGTTTCATTTTGTTCCTTCAGCCCAATTTTCATTTTCATTTCTTACGTCTTCATTTCTATTCCTGTTTACTGGTGGTCTTCCTCGACCTCGTTCCTTTGGCGGTAATTTTCTATTTAATAATAAAGTAATTCATTATCATTAAATCATTATTTATTCTAAAATAATCTCATTTTATTCTAATAACTTCATTCATTGCAAAATATATTCAATAATATTCTATATTAATATGCTTCTAATTACATCATCCCTTTTACATAATATCTCATATCTATTTGCTATTTTCATATCATAGCACTTGCTAATACTTGCTTCCATATTTTCTATTACATACAAAAGATATGACCTATATAGTCTAGTTCTTAAATTATATTAGAGTTACAAAAGATATCCCGCTATTACTACCAAAAGCTGGGATTCATAGTCACACATTTACAAACATATATTTACATACATATACTAACACATCACTTCTGGTCCTATGCCAATCCAGTGTCCAAGGTGTTCACACGCTTATCCTCGGTGATAGAAATTACACGAGCTCGCGAAATGGAGTTGTAAAATTGTCCTAACTCATTCGGATAAGTCCAGACTTTGTCTTGAACACGCTCCATAGATGTTGTATAGGAATGGTTCATCAAGTCTGCTTTCCTTTTAACTCTGCGCAATTCCTACCTAAGATTTTGAGCATGCTCCTTAGTCCTTTGATGTTCCAAGTTCTCCACATCCTTAACATTGTTTAACTCATGTAATGCCACTTGCATATCTCGCACCTTTGCCTCATAATATTGAGCTTTACTTTCAGCTTCCTGAAGTTGAGTGCTTATCTCAGTGTCCCTGTCTAACAGATAATGAACCAATGGTCCTAGATTCACTAAAGCCTCCTCCATTTCGGGATTGTTATGTGCATTCCCTAGCTCTTCCCCAACTGGTGAATTTGTAACTGGAATAACTATGGCTGGTATAGCTTCAGCCGTTGCACCTCTTCCTAACATCCCTGCAGCTGCCAAACCCCTCAGCTTGTTAATTACTCCAAATGGCAATCCCACACCATCCTCGGATTCTTCCTCAAAGGGTTCCTCCTCAGAATCCTCTTCAGAATCAGAATCACTTTCTAACACAACAACCGGTACTGTTTCTGGTACTGGCTGAGATACTAGTGAGGGTGGAACTATCAACTCTTCCTGCACAATAGGAATGTCCTGGACTTCTCCCTCAGTTGACATCTACAAACACACAATTAAATTATTAGTACACAATAACAATTTATATACACATAACAAATAGTAGTTTCATTTAAGTTATTTTTATTTATTTTATAATGAATTTTCTCAATTCATTTCCTTTAAACTCTAATTGAGTTATTTATTTTCCAACGCTTCTATCTAGCCTAAGGTTATTGCCTAAGGTATCCCCACCTAAGGTTTCTAACCTATAGCTCTGATACCAAGTTGTGACGGCCCCAAATTCGAGAACTTGCAACCCGTACTTGGTGCTTCACAATACCATTCATTCAACCTGCTTAATATATAAAATACTAGAAATATTACATCAGAGTTTGCTACCCAGGTACGAGAACCTTTAAATACTTTATTACATGATAGATAAAGTAATATCTCATACAAAAGTCTATTTATTATAGAACGTCTAATTATTACGGATAACAGTTACTCATCCACCTTCTTCTTTCCCTTGTCTTTGCCAGATACTTCTATGCGCTCAGATTTCACTGTAAATATTTAATTTCAAAGCAAAAATGAGCATTCAATTGCTCAGCAAGTAATAACATACAATAAATAGTATATGAAAGAGTTAAATGTTTTCTTGAAGAATACTTCTACAACGGGTCGATAGTTGTGAAGCTATGGAAATAATTTCTCGAATAACATATCAAGTCGCTTATATTTTTGAAACGACGTAGTGACTATAGATGCTAAGCGGTCCGTTGACCTTGAACATTATTTTTCTTGCTATAAATTGGTATAACAGTAATTCAACTGTTTAACTGACCAACTTTCGGGCACGATGGGTGATCAGCCCTTTATGCCCTGCGTTGATCAACACTACATGCTTGTTTTCGTTGCCTTCTTCGGCATATTAAAAGTTTTTCCAAATAAAGGATGTTCGTTCTCAGCCTTGAATTCCAAACCTAAATAATTTGGATGGAACGTTCTACCTAAATCAATAATATTCCCAGATTTGCAATACAGTATAATTGTTAAGACAATGGAAAGAATTTGAATAATCAATAGAATTACACAAGTTAGGAAACCTGTATAAACATACCACTATAGATAACTTGCACAATATAGAATTTGTGTAAGTTAGGATACTTGCTAAAAGTAAGCAAAATAAGAATACTTGCTCAAGATATTTGTAAGAATGGATAGAACTTGATCAATACGGTCAATTCTAGATATTTGCTCAACAAAGAGTAAAAATTTGATACTTGCCTTGTTTGTAGATTATTGACAAAAATTCAGCTTAACTTTCCTTTCACAGATCCTATACAATTATATTCACATATATAATTGTATTAGTCACATATTCATAACAAATAACTTGCACAATCATAGATTGAATATTCACATTAGCTACTTTATTCGCTTATGTTTCTACTTTTTGAGAAACTTTTATATATTTTTCAAATTCCTCATCCTTTTCCTTACAATACCCATTTTCTCTTTAATAAACTTTGATATGCTTGTACTATGCGAACATATTTCAATTGTAATTTGTAATCTACTAGGAACTTAATCCATGAGCATTCCATGCATCTTTTATATAACTTTTAGTATATAAAATGATCTCGTAGCTCATTTCATGCTTTGAAGATATTTTCCACTTGTATGGTTAATTTCTAGCTTTTCAAATAATTTATAGCTTCATTTCGACACACTAATGCATTAGATATTTTTTTTTTCCCTCATGTTGCAAAAACAGCCTATTGAGGCTTAATAGTCTCAACTTGGCTTAATAGTTTCAATATTAGATGCCCATCCATGCTAGCCTTTATTTTAGAGTTTACTAACTCATTTAATGATTTACTATATTTTCAATAAGTTCATCCTCAAAATGCTTCAAAATAGTCTTAGTAATATCAATACATTATATTTATAGTTTTTATAATGTATTTCAATCATTCAAAACTCATTACGTAAACATCTCATGTATTCTTGCTTAATTCCGAGTTACATAGCATCTTCTTAATTTAGTTAGTTTACATATTGAATGTGTTTTTATTTACCATTACACTCTTTATGATATTTGACTTTTTTATAAGTTGGAACATTTTTGGAACGATGTCCAAAATGTTACATGTCATCATGAAACGTCCCGACGAAACACCCATGACATGTTTGACACGTACAATGACGCTCGGCGTCGCCAAACACACCCCGACTTGCGTTCGGCATCGTCTGGCGTCGCTCAGCGAGCCCGCGTGCCTCCAGCGTCGATAGCATGCGGCCAGCGTCGACAGCGTGCGGCTAGTGTTAGCGGCGTGCTGCCAGGGAGCCCAGCGTGCGCCCAGCGCGGCCCCAACTGCCTGCATCTGACATAATCAAGCAGCCACCTTTGCGATTTTGTAACTTTTAAACCATAACTCCGATCGAAATAAAATTTAAATATGTTGTAGATGGTATGGTAAGGTATTTTTTAAAAATATAACCCATCTAATTCGGGCATTATAGACAGGCTTAACCAAGCCCCAAAACAGCCCTGCTGCAACTATTTTTGGCATTTCTTTTTGTTTGGAATTAGCTTCCTTTATAGATTCGATTCACCCAAACTCTTAAACTAACTATGTATAACAGGTATATACATATCTCTAGTCTTGGCTTCACTTAATTCTTTGTTTTTAGCTAAAACAGTCCTTAGAGGACTTTTTACAAGCATGTCACGTGCACCACTTTTAAAATCAGATTTCATAGCTTTTCATTTGCGTTCTAAACCAAATTTTCCATCCTTATTACTCCGCACAACAATACCTAAACTCCATATCTCTACCTCAGTCCACAACCATCAATTCTTAACGAAAAGGATACATGTATACACTAATACATAAGTTACTTTACTAACTTTTTAATCTTTCTAAACCAATATGTAACATTCTTAATTCTCTTTAATATATACATAGCCAATAATATATCTCAATTTACAATCTAATTAGATACCAAATCAAGTTACTAGTTCATTTACAAATAACCCATTTCATATATACCAACTAATATGCATAATATAAAATTACCTTTACTTGGTTTGAAACACTTTTATTGAATGCTTAATCCTTGCCTCTGAATAGCTTCCAATTGATTACACAAGTTCAGTCCATAGCTTCAATCCTTCTTTACTTTCAATTTACAGTTCTAGCTTCTTTAAACTTTGGTGTGGTTGTTTGCAATATGAGGATATAGGAATTGAAGGTGAGGCTTGTTATGGAACGGAAGAGGAAATGAGAGTAACAACATCTTAGTTTCTATATATATATTCTAGCTTTGCTTGGTGTCCTATAGCTTTACTGTGTATACTCCTAATACTCTGTTAAGTTTATAGCTCCTCCTTGTCTTTACATGACTTAGCCATATACTAACAACTCATGCTCACAAACTCCCACCTCCTGCTAGCAATTCTAACTGACTTAGCTTCTGTTTTTAATTATCTCCCACCTCTTGCTTACTACACATATATCACATACATTACATTATATATTATACACGATACATTAATAAATTATAATTACTTCATCTTTTCAATAAAAATGAAACTAATACATTAAATAAAATAATTTATTTAATGTAACGAAAATATTAAAATAATTAATATTTAATCAACTATTTTAATTCAAATATTTAATGTATACAACTATCTTGTATAAATAAATATAATTATTTTATTCTTTCCATAAATTGTTTTTATTCAATTTATTCACATTACAAATATATAATTTAATATATTCCTTACTTTAATTAAAATGAATTTAATTTACATTCATTTTGCTTAATATTAAATATTATTTTATTATTCATGCTACAAGTAATTTATTATAATATAACCATTCTTATAAAAAAAATTATTTATTTATTTAATTAGAATAAACGTTGTAATCCATAAATTTTAATTAGTGAATTACCTTTCCCATATCATCTCGTAACCAATTCAAGCTAATTATAATTATTAAATATTATTCTTTAAAACAAATATATATGTTCCATATTTATTTTACGCATCTAATCCGTCACGTAATTACCACATATAAACATATACGAAATCAAACACACCTAACATATATAAAAATTATTTATTTCTTTTCTTATTTTAATAATATATAAATATCCAGATTACTACAGGAATGCTCCTTTAGAAGATGAGGTACACCATTCCAATAGCAGAAATTCTTCCTCTACAATATTGCGAGTATTTCTTGTGAGTATAAGGATACTTTGTGTGTAGTTTATAGTCTAAGATTTTTTCAGAATAATATCCGGTATACCAGTCAAATCTAGTTTCCTACTAAGGTAAATGATATTATTTTTCTAGTAACGGATGTTATCTTCTTTCAATACTTTTAAGGGTTGTCCTTCTATTCCTTATTAATCTATGGGAATAATCTATCTACGCGGATTACCGCATGCATGGCGAATAACTCTTCGTATTCATTCTTTATTAATTTGTGGGAATAACCTGTCTACGCGAATTACCGCATGCCTGGTGAATAACCCTTTGTATTCATTCTTTATTAAATTATGGAAATGATCTGTCTACGCGGACTACCGCATGATGGGTGAAAATCCATTTATAGTTTCGTATATTATCTCATTTCAGATTCCTAACTCTAAACTTACTATAGTAAGTATTACTTCCATAATTCCTAAAATGATTAGAAATTGCTTAATATTTTTGCTTCATCTAATATTATTTCATTGGAATATTGGTCTGAACTTCTTATTGAAATTTAATATTTTTATGTCGGGATATTATTCATTCGAGTACTATTCATGTAGTACTATTCATAGGATACTATTCATGACAAAATTAAAAAAAAAATCTTTGTCCAAGTTATCTTTTATAGATCTTATTCTTGAAATTGGATCCATGTTTTGATCTTCAATCTTGAATTTTACTCTACAATTGATTATTATTGACCATTCTTGAACTTGGATAAATTAAATTACGAATCTCTAATATTTATCCTTTATCTCACTTGATTCATTCTTTATATCATTTTTCATTATCCTCAGTCTTAAATTATGATGAAAGTTATCTTTGGCCCGTAGTGCAAAGATGAACTATTGATTGATGAATATATTTGGCCCGTAGTGCAAAGATGAACAGTTGATTTATGAATATCTTTGGCCCGTAGTGCAAAGATGGACAAGTGTTTGGCATGATCATGACCATTGGTGATACAAACGAATATCTTTGGCCCGTAGTGCATTGATAATTCGTTGATTGAAAATATTATTGATTGGTGTTACAGGGATAAAATATTGATGATGAACTTTTAAATCATAGAAGATAGTAGACATCATTCTCTACTTGACTCTTCTAATGGATTGTTATTTCTGCTGCAGTTGTTGATCTAAAACTTGTTGTCTATTGTATCCTATCAGATTTTTCCCTGTTGAGGACTAAGGATAATTTGTTCTACATTATCTTAGTCATAATATTCTTTACTGGACTAGTTGAGCTCACCATTTTCTTCCATTATTCTCTTCAAGAAATGAGAATATCGCGGGGACTAGTCGGGGAATGGAGTGATGGTCCGAGATAGAGCTGTAATAGTCCTCACTATTTTGTAAAATAGTGTGATAATAATTGTAATGAGGACTAATTTGAGCGTTTATATTTTTGTATTATATACGATCTGTATTAAAGCTCATAGTTTGTGTGGTCGTATTTTGCACTATCGTTTAACATAATAAAGATTTGTATTTGAATTTTGTACCATGTATTTGGCGACTCAGAATGGGTTGTGTACTGAACCTATTTTGGGGGCGTCACACACTTACTTAACCGCTGAAACCGTTTGTCGGTGTCGTCCTCTAAAGGCAACATATCTGGCTTCTTTGATCGAGTTTGCATGCACTACTCGAGATTACCTGAAATAACAAATAAAATAAAAATAAGAATAGAAATATATATAGGTTTAACTAAAACTGATCTAATTAAACTAATATTGTAAGTAATAAATGCAATTACTATCCCCGGCAATAGGGCCAAAAACTTGTTGGATAAAATCTATACGCGCAACATGCAAGTGTACGTGATCAACAAGTAATATAATGATAAGAAAAGTTTCGTTCCCATAGAGACAATAATTACAATTTATCCGAACAATTACAAATTTTATACTATTTCAATTTTATTAAACCAATGATTAAATGATGATATTTATGAAAAACTACTACTCAGACTATAATTAACACTAGTTTAAGAATTTAACAAGTTTACAGAGAATTAAGCCTACAACTTCACTTATTGTTTCACTTCGAATGTCATACTTCCTTTTAACTTATATCAATTATTCCAGATTATTAACCAAGAACACAAAAGTAGATATAACCATCTCTCAATGCATTACATCCATACTCACTCAAATCCACAATTGATAGAATTAAGCAAGACACCTTAATTAGCTAACTCACTATATCTCTATGTGAATTATAATTGAAAAAGGTTTAGAATCAAGTTCTTTTCAGATTACGCATGATGCATAGATATCTCTATCCTACACATGAATTATGAATTCCAACTTACTGTAGAAATCACAAACATACGTCACTATGATCAGTTATAATCCCATATGTCATCTCTCGAGTTCATATGGGATAACAAGTAATTGGTGATCAAGTAATAACATAAATTAAGCGCAAACCATTGTAAATAATCTAAAAATAATCCCCATAAGCTAAAGTGAAAGCATGTCAATTCTTAGTTACATAATAAGATCCGTTGTAAACTTAAATAGCAAATTTGTTCATCATAGCTGAAGAAAAAACCATAATCCACAAAGTAAATAACATTCTGAATACAAAGTATAGAAGAAGAGAGAAGATAGATTCTGAAATTATATCACTACCCGTCTTCACGTTCGCCTTGTGTTCGTCATACTTCGCCTTGCTTCAATCCTCCTCATGTATCAACTTTCACGAACTAGGGTTTGTTAATGTCTCTATATATCCCATATAAGCCTCTCTGTTAGCCTTATATCATCTCCTAATCACGAGCCAAAACCTCCGCTTTCTTTTCAGCAGAATCCCAGTTAAACAAGGAAACAAAAATCCAATCTGCCGCGAAACTCGCCTAGGCGAGTTTTCCCTCTTGAAGAAGTTCGCCCCAGCATACCTGCGCCTAGGCGAGGTTTGCTAGCTATAAAATTGTGCCTTAGCAAAGTTTGCAAGACTTGTGCAGATTCCTTAAAGCCCTCATTTCCCTGCAGCTTTCCATCCTGGCCATTCCCTGCACATAAACTAATGCAAATGCATAAATAGAACCTAAAAAGTACTTGAAGTAGCAACATCTTCGGTTTAACTGGTATCAATTCGTAGGTATGAAACCTACTTATCATATGGCCCTATTAATATTGACTAGGGCTAAAAAGAGTATGCGTCAAGTAGTGCTCAGCAAAAGCCAAATGATTCAGCAGCTGCCTTCTACAAGATGCTATCTGAATCGGGGGGTTCCATTGTATCCTGGAAATGATAAGCACACCAGGCTTTTTGCAGTGACGAAGCTTTTACATTTCTAGAATAAGCATGACTGCAGTGAGAGAGGATTCAATTACTTGCTTGATATTATCAGTGAGTTCTTACCTAGGAATAATACTCTACCCGCGAATTACTATGAAGTGAAGAAGATGGTTAAGGGGTTGAATCTCGGGTATGAGAAGATCGATGCTTGTGAGCATGACTGCATGTTATACTATGGGGAGGACAAAGATAAGTTGCAGTGTGATATCTGTAACTTGCCTAGGTACAAGACAATAAAAAGTGGGGGGAAGGAGAAACATGTTCGAAAGAAGATCTTACGGTACTTTCCTCTTGTGTCGAGGTTGCAGCGATTATTTATGTCTTCGCACACTACTGAGCATATAAGTTGACATAGAACAAGGGATGTCGTGCCTGGTCAGCTGACCCACCCTACAGATGGAGATGAATGAAAGAAGTTGTTGGGTTTGTACGAAATCGTGATGCAATCAAATTGCAAAAATTAGCGGAAGCATGGTATATCAGAGTTTAAAATATTTCTACAAAATCATTACCCGGATCATCCTTTATGCAAATTATTAATTTAAAATAATAAATAAGAAGTTATGGAATCATACCCTTGTAGAACGAAGCTTCCACAGGTACGAATTTAACTCCTTGTTCTTCGTGATCTCCTTGAATTTTTGGGTTAGATTCCTTCCTTTGATCAATGTTAGGGGTTTGGCCTCTAGAGGTGATCCACCAAGGAAGAGAAATTATCAAGAAGGAAGGTGTTTGGCTAAACCTTAGTTTTCTATCCTCTATAGAAATGGAGTACTCTCCAACCATTAAAATTGCATCAACTGATATCTATTATAAGACTTCTCTTATATAGATATTGGTCAACCCTTCTAATCCTATTAGACATGGGATTTTATTTAATTAATTAAACTCCTTTAATTAATTTAGGCTTCCCACCACATTGGGAATAATTAATTAAATTCATTTAATTAATTTGTCTTCTAATCTTATTAGGAATAAATGAGAGTACTAATATTAAATTAATTACTAAACTCCTTTAGACATTAAAATAATAATAATTATAATAATATTAATAAGACTCCTCTTATTAATTTATATTTAATATTTCCAAAATATTAAATAATAAACATTAAGCTATTTAATTTATTCTATCACCATAGATTAAATTAATTATACTTAATGCATTATTACGATTATGCCATTACCTTCTTAAATAATTATTCTTCCTTTTATGGTGTGACCCTTTAGGTTCTCCATATTAAACCGATTGTGAATAAATCAATTAGAACAATTCTAATCTTATTTAAATAAATTAATTAAACTAATAATCTATTTAAATAAATAATATTTATTCTACAATAGGGATAAGCCTCCCTGGCGATCAACGACTTTCCAGATAATATAGATTTCAACATTAATCATAAAAGAACCTGTGAGTAATAGTTACCGTACAATTCAATCCTTCCAACATACAATATCCCAATTAAATATAAGACATGGATTTACTGTCAAGTCTTATTTTATTTAATTATATGTATTTCGATTAGAAAATGCATAACTCCAAATAATGCAAATTAGAAACTCCTTTCTAATTTCATTCCACCTTGGCCAAGGGTTCGTGAGTTGTCATTTAACGAATCACATAGGACATATCTCCTCTTTTACTAGAGGTGGTAGATTCTTTATTGATCATACATTATCTCCATATGTAACTCATTATACCCATGCATACCCTATATATATACCCTAAAGGGTCTTAAGGAATAAGTCAAAGTATAATTTATTACATACATGATACTATGATGATCACAAGTCCAAGGATCACTTGTACTACTATCACATTAGGAATTCCTATTGACAGGCGAGTAAAACTCCATTAGGTATTCCATAGCGAGTCACGTTTAGTGAACTTATTCTCCAACAAGCACCTACATACTTGCTTTAGTGTCTCCACACAAATGACCATGAGATCAGTCATCCGCATCCAATGAGCAAGCAACATATGTACCAATCTATCCGAATTTACTAATCCTCTTTTTAGTAATCCCACGATTGGGAACTATTTTAGTTTTAAGTTTTCTAAGAATTTAAATCTCATTAGCATGATCAACATCATGATTCTAAAAGCATTGCTTAAAACTATGGGTTATTTACATATTATAAAAACAGCATCATGTAGATAATTAAATGCCTTTAATAAATGAATATTTTTATTAATAAATAAATAAGATTGTCTCCAAAGTATATGCTTTATCATCATATATGATTGGCTTATATGCATACTACTTTCAGAAGTTTGATGCCAATTTTTAAAATTTGGTGAGAAATTTAGGAATGTCAGGCTTGGCATGGCTACATATGGCTTTTGTCCATTTAATAATTTTAGTCAGCCCTACTCTATTTAGCCAGTGATCATAGTAGCTTACAATCTTCCACCATCAATGTGCATGAGGAATCCATATCTTTTTTTGACTTTACTCATACCGGGGGATAAGAGTCCTACAAAAGACTTCAACGTGTACCTCAGGCCATTAGTCGATAAACTTAAGATGTTGTGGGAAACAAGTGTTCAGACTTATGATAAGGCTATCAGGCAGAATTTTGTTATGAAGGCATCATTGTTGTGGACTATTACTGACTTTCCGGTACTAGGGATGATCAGTGGTTGGACGACTCACGGGAAGCTGTCATATCCAGTCTGTATGGGGGATGTACATGGCACACAACTACGTCATGGGCGAAAAACTAGTTTCTTTGGAACTACTCGTACATTCTTGCCTGTTGAGCACAGTTATAGAAAGATGTCTACACAATTCAACAAAAAGACAAAGAAGAATGGGGTTGTTGGCTGCTTGTTGGGCAGCGAGGTATTGGGCTGGCTAAATGATCTGACATTTCCACCGCCTGGGAAGGAGTATGGTAAGTTGAGAACAATAGGGTATGGGAAAACTCATAACTGGACACACTTTCCCATTTGGTTTGAGTTTCCATACTGGGTCACACTATCACTTCGTCATTGTATAGATGTCATGCATACAGAGAAGAATGATTTCGAGAACTTATTTTACACAGATCTAGATGCGAGTGGTAAAATAAAAGATAATAATAAAGCACGTAAAGACTTGGAGGCAATGAACATCAGTCGGGAATTATGGCTCCGACCTAACAACTAAAAACCAAAAGCTCCATTTTGTCTTACCAAGCAACAGGTTGAAGACATTTGTAAGTGGCTTAGTGCATTGAAGCTCCTAGATAGATATGCTTCTAACATAACTCGTTATAGTAAGTTTAAGCAGTTGAAAATTACTGGGTTTAAAAGTCACGAGTGTCATGTATTCAAGCAGATGTTGATGCTAATTGCATTTCGTGAGATGTTACCGATAAATAATATTGATGCCTTTACCACACTTTCAAATTTCTTTCAGAATATTTTGTAAGACCCCTAACTTTTATGAATAAAGATTTAATTTTCTTTATATATTATTTTGAAATAGTAGGAAAGAGGCCAACATGTGTCAGGTCGATGATTTAAACATTTTACAGAGTCGCCAGTTGGTAGATTTGAAAATGGTTGTACCAACTCAACTGAGTTTTGATTTGAAAGAGGCCCAATTGTTGGACACTGTCGAAACTTGATCTTTCAAATCGGAGTTTTGAGTTCGGGGGCTTGGTTAAGTGTGGGGAAGGTGTTAGGCACCCCATGACTTTCGTGTAAACACGGTACCACATCTTTTCAATATTTCCCGTAAAACTGTGAATGCGTGAGTGAATGTTGTTTGAAAATTGGGCCTATTGATTTGATTGATTGAAAGTAGTGCTTTGCTTTGTTGAACCTATATACGAAGGGTTTGATTTGATTTTGAAAATCAGTCTTTGATTTGATTTGAAAAAGAGTTTTGATTAAATTTGCAAAAGCTTTTCTTTTGAATTGAATTGACATTGATGTTTTGAAAGCTGTTTATCAACACCTGCACTGACATAGGAATTGAAGCCTTTTGATACTTCCAAATTCTATCTTTATAGCCTTAAGGCTGCATGTAAATGGTGATGTGTCGGGTTGCAAAGCATCGTCGATCGTAGAAATAAATACAACTGTCTGTCTCTCATGGGCATGAAAACCATCGGAGGGATGCTGACACTACAAGCCATATTTCACTATATTGAGACCTTATATCGGATAACCGTTTTAAGGTCTGTGCATGTACATTTTACAAAAAAACTGACAGGGTACATCTGTAAACTGGAGTTTGTCCATCGTGGGAATCAGATTCCGATCGATATGATCGTGAATCCCACGATTCCTAGGCTCACATATGAGTAACCAATAAATCTGCAAAGTTCAAATTTGCACAGAAATAGATATACACATCCTCACGTCACAATGGAACCAAGGATTCATCAGTAAATCCTGGCTGCGCGTGGCCAAAGCGTCTCGTTCCCACTAGATAGCGATCTAAGGGATGCGAGTTTGCTTTCAGAGCTGAAACTATAAAAATAACTAGATTTAAAGAAATCTTAGCCATTATAGCTTTCAAGTTCTGTCGGGACCCGTTTGAACCACTAGAAAGCTAGACGTGGCGAGATTTGGATAAATCTAGTCCGCCCACAAATATGTCAGTGCCGATTCATATAAAATGAATATTAAATGCAGCAGTTGAATAGATGGAGTAAAATAATATATAGATATAGTTATACATATGCAAAAGCTGTAAAGGGGTGATTGGTTTTCACTCGCAAGCCCGGACTAGAATTGAAATATATATATATATATATATATAGAAAAATAGTAAAAAGGGCGATGGGTTTTCACGCCGGTGCCCGTACTGGAATTGAAATTGACAGAAAAGTAGTCAACCAGTGACTGGGGAGAGCACCTAGTATTGCGAAGTGTGCAAAAGTAGTAAAATAGCCACGAAGTAATCCAGGCCGGATTGAAAATATATAAATATATATATTGACAGAAATGTAGTCAACCAGGACTGATATGAGTACCAGTGATGGTGAAAGTCGCTTATATATGCGTAAATATATATAAATGCGGTAAACTACCACTGATTTGACATCCGGACTTGACAGAATTGAAATGTTAGTATATATTCAATTAAATATATACAAAAATGGGCCAAACTCGGACTGGGAAGATAACCCAGTCCCACGAAGTTGCCAAAAATGTGTGCGCTAGTGCATTGAAGCTGCTGGAGCTGACGGATCGTCAATCCGAGTTGTAGAAATGCAAAAAACTGCGTTTATGTACAGAAATGTACCAAATTTTGACGAAAACGGCCACGAAACTAAGTTCCGGGCATATTTAGAAAGTGAAACTTTGTGTGCAAGTGTAAAACAACGCAAAGAAGTAATAGCAACTTTCTGATCGTAAAAATACTTACAATAGCCTGCAAAATGGGCTTTTTGCCACTTAGTGGGCCTTAAACATCCAAATCTATTGGTGGATTTTTTATATGTGGTAGCATATGGGTATATCTACATGTTGGAATAAAAATATTTGGATTTGGAAGAGGTGTTAAAAGTCAAAAAATCGAACAGGCAGAGCTTCGCTGCATTTTTGAATTGTTTAAAATGAACGAGGGTGCACCTCTATATATAGGACAGGAAGCCGCAACTATACCTAAGGAAGCTATAGGTAGAGGCCTGGCTCCCCTAAGTGGGGTCCACATACCCGGTGTGGTCATCTCGAGGTGCGTGCATGCCGGGCAACGCGATGTCAAGTTCGAAACTTCATAACTTTTGATCGGAGCGTCTGTTTGGGGTGTGTTACAGCTTTCCGGAAAGCCCTCACCGAGAGTGTCATAATGATATTGGTTTTAACCCTTTTTAAGTCCCCCAAGGTGGGTTCATGACCGGGTCTTCATTTCCCCACAGTTTGTCCGTCGAGCCGTCTGGTGCTGTTTTTACCCGGGATCACTGTTGTGGTTTTTTTTGACCTTGGTGGCATCAATTCAGCTTGATTTTGATTGAATTGGCTGAGAGTTGGTGAAATGACCATTTTGCCCCTCCCGGGGTTGCCCTTAGTGTCGATATGACCTCTAGTTAACTTCCGTGAGCTGTTTCCAAGACTTGGATCCCATTAGAGTCTGTTTATCCCCAGTATTGCCTCTGTGGCTGACGTGGATGTTCCAGGTTTTCTTCTAGAGGTGTTGTGATGCTTAAGGTTTATGTCTGATGGCGACCTAACTTCCCGGTTTACTGTCGGAGCTGACCTGCACTTCCCGGGTTCCTGTCGGTGCTGATCTGTACCGCCCGGGTTGTTGCTGGGGCTGATTTAACATCCTGATATGGTTGATCGGTGCTATGGCTATCCCGATATTAGTGATCGGGCTGATGTCCCGATATTAAGATCGGGGATGATCTGACGGTTCGATTGACGATCAGAGCTGGCTTGACGGTCCGATTGACTATCGGAGCTAGATTGACGGTCTGATTGACTATCGGAGCTGGATTGATGGTCTGATTGACTATCGGAGCTGGATTGACAGTCTAATTGACGATCAGAGTAGGCTGGAGTACCGATATTAGTGATCAAATTTGACAAGAGTTGACCGATATTGGGGATCGGATTTAGGTTTACTGTCATTGGTGATCGGATTTAGGCTGAAGGACCGGCATTAGTGGCCGGATTTAGATTGGATGTCTGGCGTCAGGACCGGGGTTAGCTTGATTGACAGTTTTGCCCTCCTATAATGTTAGTATTGGGGCAAGAAAAATTTTGAGTGTCTACACCCCCTATAATTTTTACTAATCTCATGTATTGATAAGTTTCGCAATTATAAATCGAATATAAATTTATTGCAATACATAACATGATTCAAATACTGAAAAACTTAATAAGTCAGATATATTTGCAAAACACTCCTGACGTGTTCAGTATACCACTTCAAAGATGGAATCAAGTATTTAACTCTAGCAAGTACCAAAATGAATAAAAATATAAATACAAAAAAATTGTTCAAACTCAAGGTTGGTAAAATTTAACCTGAATCTAGTCTATCTAGATGTACAATAACCTTTAAAGTTAGTCTATTTACACTCAATATATCAAAATGAAAGCACCAAAACTTTGATCATAAAATAAGCAAAGTACATAGAAAATGTTGGATTAAGATCCCTTCCATCACACCCATCCTCGAATTCCTCCAATACACATTAAACGACATAAATATTGCTTTTAGTGACGGTAGTAGGGAAACATTTATTTACGACGAATTTTATTATGTGGTTAACTTGTGACAAATTTTATTGTATCGCAAAATATGTATTAAGAGAAATTGGAGGATAAGTTGAATGGAGAATATCATAATTCAAAAATGTATAAGAATGTAAATGTCAACGAAAACATTTTATATAAATAAATGCAATTTCGAAAAAAATAATGCTACTATCACATAATTTTGAGTCACATAATGCTCACATACACACACATGCATACTGTTAGTCCTGCATTTGAGGTCTTGGACCCAATTTGGGCTCGGTTATGGTTGGGCCAATTTGAGTCCATGTAGGAGATTGCTTGGGGAAACTCCTAATTATATAGGAATTATGATTATGGAAAAAGGAGTTGATTATTGATTTAACTTCCTAAATCCTAGGAGATTTGGTGTTATCCTAATATCGAAGGATATATGGGGGAACCCTAATCCAATTTAGAGATGGAGTCTAGCAAAGATGTGAGAACACTATAAATACATGGCTTGACCCTAATTCTAAGGTACACACATAATATCATTACTTTCCAGCACTAGAGCTTATTGCCTCCATTGTTAACCTTGTTCAGCCTATACTTATTCTCACACCGGAGCTATCCCCCAGCGGCCCAAGCCATCAAGCTTTTGGTTCTTACCCATTTTTGTGCAGGATTGGACGCGCTTCGATGATTAGGAGCGTGTGGACGGATCTTGGCGTTAATATTGGCGCTAGAAGGAGGGCTCTCTAGTGTTGTACTCAATCACAACCAGCAGATCACTGTGTTGGAAAGCATGGTGAATAATAAAACTGCTTCTGGCATGGGACAGCTGACGACAACAGCGTCGGCTCAACAGAAAGGTTCGATGAAGGATAGATTATGGCCGTCCAAAAGTATCCATACACGACTTGGCCCCTAGACCAACTCGGCAGGGTCCAAGGTAGGAAATCAGGATGACGTGCGGTGGAATCTGTTCTCCAAAGCCAGCACAAATAGATGAGATCAAAGGGGGGTAGGAGGCACACCGCCTCGAACCCAACTTCGAGAAGACGAGAAGGCTGCTGTGGCTCAGAAAGCAAAAGAGATAGAAGAGACAGAAGAGGCGTTGTTGGTCGTTTTCCCAGTCAATATATGCGTGCAAGTATACATGGTCAACAAGTAATAAAGAGTAATGAAAGTATCGTCCCACAGAGAATTAACTAATAAAATTCACCAAGCACTAACCCATAACCATTTCAATCTTATTTAAACGAATGATTTAATAAAATGATTAAACTATGAAATTAACCTAATTCTAATTATCCCTAGAATGAAACTAGATAATGAAGAGATGAGACTACAATATCAAATTGTCGACGTTGGAAAATTTAAGAATCCCGCGGGCCAGGTTCGTAACCCGAGTTTTCTCAAATCGATCTTCCTAAGTTATCTCTACCCTTATTCTTTTTATTTAGGAAAAAAGTTTTGAAGGATTTTTTAGGAAAGAGGCCAACATGTGTAATGTCGACGATTTGATTTGTTTAACAGAGTTCCAGTTGGTAGATTTGAAAATGGTTGTACCAACTCAACCGAATTTTGATTTAAAAGAGGCCTAATTGCTGAACACTGTCGAAACTTGATCTTTGAAATCGGAGTTTTGAGCTCGGGGGTTTGGTTAAGTGTGAGGAAGGTGTTAGGAACCCCACGATTCCTGTTTAAACATGTTACCACATCTTTTCAATATGTCCCTCTAAAAATTAGAATGCGTAAGTGAATGCTGTTTTGAAAATTGGGCCTTTTGATTTGATTAATTGAAAGTAGTGCTTTGCTTCGTTGAACCTATATACGAAGGGTTTGATTTGATTTTGAAAATCAGTCTTTGATTTGATTTGCAAAAAGCGTTTTGATTATATTTGCAAAAGCTTTGAAATTAAATTGACGGTGATGTTTTGAAAGCTGTTTGTCAAACCCCTACGCTGACATAGGAATTGAAGCCTTTTGATACTTCCAAATTTTATCTTTATAGCCTTAAGGCTGCATGTGAATGGTTATGTGTCGGGATGCAAAGCATCCTCAATCGCAGAAATAAATACAAGTGTCGGTCTCCTCATGGGCATGAAAACCATCGGAGGGACGCTGACACTACAAGCCATATTTCACTATGTCGAGACCTTAAATCCGGATAACCATTTTAAGGTCTATGTATGTATATTTTACAGAAAAACTGGCAGGGTACATCTATAACTGGAGTTTGTCCATCATGGGAATCAGATCCCGATCGATTTGATCATGAATCCCACGATTCCTAGGCTCACATATGAGTAGCCAATAAACCTGCACAGTTCAAATTTGCATAGAAATAGATATATACATCCTCACGTCGCAATGGAACCAAGTATCCATCAGTAAATCCTGGCTGCGCATGGCCAAAGCGTCTCGTTCCCACTAAATAGCGATCTAAGGGACGCGAGTTTGCTTTTAAAGCTACAACTATAAAAATAACTAGATTTAAAGAAATTCCCAGCCATTATAGCTTCCAGGTTCTGTCGGGACTTGTTTGAACCGGTTGAAAGCTAGAATTGGCAAGATTTGGATAAATCTAGTCTGCCCGCAGATATGTCAATGCCAATTCATATAAAAATGTATATTAAATGCAGCAGTTGAATAGATGGAGTAAAGCAATATATATATATATATATATATAGTTATATATAAATATACAGAAGCTGTAAAAGAGCGATGTGTTTTCACTCGCAAGCCCGGACAAGAATTAAAATATATATATATATATATATATGTATAATTATAAATAGCCACGAAATAATTCAGGCTTAACAGAAATGAAATATATATATATATAGAAAAACAGTAAAAAGGGCGATGTTTTTTCACGTCGGTGCCCGTACTAGAATTAAATTGACATAAAAGTAGTCAACTAGTGATTGGGGAGAGCACCCAGTATGGCAAAGTGTGCAAAAGCGGTAAAATGGCCGAAGTAATCCAGGCCGGAGTGAAAATATATAATATATATATATATATATATATATATATATATATATATATTGACAGAAATGTAGTCATCCAAGACTGATATGAGTACCAATGATGGTGAAAACCACTTATATATGCGTAAATATATATAAAAACGATAAACTACCACGGATTTGACATTCTGGCTTAACGGAATTGAAATGTTAGTATATTTGCAGTTAAATATATACAAAAAAGGGCCAAACCCAGACTAGGAAGATAACCTAATCTGGCGAAGTTGCCAAAATTGTGTGTGCTAGTGCATTGAAGCTGCTAGAGCTGACGGATCGTCAATTCGAGTTGTAAAATGCAAAAAACTGCGTTTATATACAGAAATGTACCAAATTTTGATGAAAACGACCACAAAACTAAGTTCCGAGCATATTTAGAAAGCGAAACTTGATGTGCATGTGTAAACCAGCGCAAAGTAGTAGTATTGACTTGCTGATCGTAAAAATACTTACAATGGGCTGTAATACGGGCTTTTTGCCACTTAGTGGGCTTCAAACAACCAAATCTACCGGTTATTTTCTAATATGTGATAGTATGTGGGTCTATTTGCGTGTTGGAGTAAAAATATTTGGGTTTGGAAGAGGTGTAAATGTCAGAAAATTAGACGGGCAGAGCTTTGCTACGTTTCAAAATTGTTGAAAATGAACGGGGGTGCACCTTTATATATAGTCCAGGGTGCTGCGGCTCTACCTATGGCACCCGTAGGTAGAGGTACGGCTCCCCTAAATGGGGCTTACATGCTCGGTTTGGTCGTCTCGAGGTGCGTGCATGACGGGTGACGCGATGTTAGGTTCGAAACTTCATAACTTTTGATCGAAGCGTCCATTTAGGGCGTGCTATAGCTTTCCGAAAATCCCTCACTGTGAGTGTCACAATGACATTGGTATTAACCCTTTTTAAGTCCCCCAAGGTGGTTTCATGACCGGGTCTTCGTTTCCTCATAATTTATCCGTCGAGCCGTCTGGTGCTGTTTTCACCCGGGATCACCGATGTGGTTCTTTCTGACCTTGGTGGCATCAATTCAGCTTAATTTTGACTGAATCGACTGAGAGTTAGAAAAATGACCATTTCCCCCCCCCCCCGGGGGTTGCCCTTGGTGTCAGCATAGCCTCTAGTTGACTTTCGAGAGCTGTTTCCAAGACTTGGATCCCATTCGAGTCTGTTTATCCCCAGTATTGCCTCTGTGGCTAACGTGGGTGTTCTAGGTTTTCTTTTGGAGGTGTTGTGATGCTTAAGGTTTATGTCTGAAGGTGATCTGACTTCCCAGGTTGCTGCCGAGGCTGACCTGCACTTCCCGGGTTGCTGCTGGGGCTGATCTGTACCTCTCGGGTTGCTGTCGGGGCTGATTTAACATTCTGATATGGTTGATCGGTGCTGTGGTTATCCCAATATTGGTGACCGGGCTTGAGCTGATTTCCCAATATTGAGATCGGAGCTGGATTGAAGGTCCGATTAACGATCGGAGTGGGCAGGAGTACCGATATTGGTGATCAGATTTGACTGGAGTTGATCGATATTGGGGATCAAATTTATGTTTACCGACATTAGTGATCGAATTTAGGCTGAAGGACCGGCATTGGTGGCCGAATTTAGATTGGATGTCTGGTGGCGGGACTGGGGTTGGCTTGATTGACGGTTTTGCCCTCCTACAGTGTTAGTATTGGGGCAAGGAAAATTTTGAGTGTCTACAGATGCCCCTCTTTATCATGTTTATGTAATGTGATGGAATAAACAGGATAAAGATTGCCAGACAGTTGAAATATGACAAGATATTAATAATGCAAATCGCAATGTAATAAATGTTAACATGTTTTTGTAAATCGCATCTTGTATCGCAAATTGCATATCGCATCTCAAATAGCATCGTATCGCAAATCGCATCGCATCACATCGCATCGTAAATCGCATATCGCATCGTAAATTGCATCATATCGCATTACATATCACATCGCATCGCATATCGCTCACCCTTACCGGTGCCTGTGTTGGGGCTGATTTCAACGATTGACTTTCATCAGTGCTGTTGATGTCTTTGCTGGTGTTGACTCCAATGGTCTGATTTCCATTGGTGTAGCTGATGCTTATTTGATGAAGATAAACTGAAATGTTTCCCATATTTCTGCTAGGGATGACATTCTTTATGATAGCCTTTGCTGTTATCATGGTTTTAAGACCAATGGTTTCCTCAGTCGCTACTATCAGGGGCAATTTTCTTTTGGCTGATGCCGTTGTACATTTCTAAAGGCTCCTCTGATGGGGATATATCTCTTTTGCCGAGTTACCTCATTAGATGCTCCCGATGCCTATCCTGATGATAACTTACATCGGTAGTTTGCAATAGCGCCTATCCTGATGGTAGGGACAATGGTTGATCATTGGACTATCTCGGTGCCTACTCGAATGGTAGCAGACTTTTTCATCTAGTTTGTGTGTTAAATGTGTATGCATTTTTGACTCTATTGAGTATGTATGCCTAATGTTTTAATGGAGATGTGCGCTGATGTAGCGCTTGTTGCACATGTGCAGACCAGATATGATAAGATGATCTTAATTTGTCCTAGGTTGATGCATATGCTTAATTGAATTGATGTAGAACCATACCTCACCCTTTCTGAGGTGATTAGGAGTTTCTTTTCAGGCATGGATTTTGATAGGCTTAGCAGCTCCCATTCCTGTATGGCTCCTTTTGTTATTCGCAGAGCAGATTCAATCCCTGGATCCTTTTCAACACCCCTTCTAAGTATTTGTATAACAGATTCCATCATCTGTCCTCTGTGGGGATGGATCAGAGTTGATCTGACGACCCGTTTAGAGATTGGGGTTGATTTGATTTGATTTACCGATATTGGAGACCAGATTTGGGTTAAAGGACCGATATTGGGGATCGAATTTGGGTTAAAGGACCGATATTAGGGATCAGATTTTAGTTAAAGGATCGATATTGGGGATCAGATTTGGGTTAAAGGACCGATATTGGGGATCAAATTTGGGTTAAAGGACAGATATTGGGGATCGGATTTGATATACTGTCTTCGCCCCTGGATCATTCCTCGATGCTATGCTGGGGTTATGCCAACGGCTGGTCATTGAGTGTGGAAATGGGCCAAGTCTTTACTTGCGACCGTACTGGTTTAGCTCTAGCTTGGCTGATGACCCGGGTGATGCTGATGTCATGGAGGACGTAGCCCGTTCTTTCATTGCCTAGATTTGAACTTCAGTGTAGAGGCCTCGACTGATGAGGACTTGGCGCATGTTGACATGTTTGATGATGCAAATTTCCTTCTCTAGATCTTTTTGTCATCGGGCATCTTCTCTTCCAGAGTTAAGGACTTTGTTGATAATTTTCTTTCTTTTGTAGGGGCAAGCTAATGTTGCCGTGATTTCTTTTAGGAGTTCTTCCCCTTCCTTTTGATGAGAGGTTTGGTCCCGCCATAGACTCCTTCCATGTCATTGAATAGCTAAATGCCCCAGTCCTTTCGCATGTTGTTACTGGGGTTCACAGAAGAAACTTGCTTTGTTGACCACATCCAGAGTGAGCAATATCCTGCACATGAGACAAATAACAAAATGTGCCCAAAATCTTGATGGCTCGGGCTTTCGGGATTAGTGTGAGGCATTTGAAATTTAGAGTTTATGAAATTGAATGCTTGTATTCAATGCGCTCTTAACTTATCCCTAAAGATCTTAAAATGGAGTATGAAAATGAATTTTCTAAAGAAATCAAAGTCTTCGCTTGACAAGCTATGAAATCACAAGAAAACTTTTTAAGTGTCCATGGTAATTTTTTATGGGTAGGATTAGATTCAAAAGACTCATCTTCCTTTATCAGAGACACCTCATCTTCGCTCTAGACACTGCTCTTCACAAGATTAACATCATATGACATGTGCACTACGTGTGATGCAAGCCCTTAGCAGGGGTTTCTCTTCTATGACTTCTAGATGAACTCATTCTCTTGCAAAAATTTCTTTCCTCTCTTAACTTTGTCTGGTTTTCTTAGGCTATTCAGGTACCCATGTAACGAGTTTTGGACCAATGACTCCCAAACCTAATAGCTTTAGGGCACTTGATGTTAAGACACCCCTTCAGGTTTACTAGCTCGAGTAACAAAGGCCACACTTCGAGATAAGTCAGGCAGACTACTCTTTTTGATCCTCACCTGAGCTGGTGCAAGATTTATTTTCTTAGGCTCTAAATTACCTGTGTAGCGAGTGTTGGGCCGGTGACTCCTAAACCAGACAGCTTCAGGACACCAGGTGTAGAGACACCCCTCGGGCTTAATTACTCGAGTAACCTAGGCCACGATTCGGATCTGATCAGGTTTTGATTTATTGTAATGCTCGTTTTCTTAGGCACTGAGTTACCCATGTAACGAGCTTTGGGCCTGTGGTTCCCAAACCAGATGGCTTTAGGGCACCAGGTGTGGTTCAGACTTAATAGCTCATGTAACCCAGGCCACGATTTAAGACATTAGGCTAGCTAGTAATTGGCATCCTTGTCGTCATAGTTTCATAGCCCACAACTAAGAGTCAGGTCAATTGTAAAGTGCAGACATACATATGAGGTCAAGTTTGTTCTAAAAAGTGCTTTGAACTAGGGCGTCATCCCTAATCAAAAGGTTGAATAGTCTTAAATCTCTAATCGCTTTCATAATTCTTGCTCCACGGACGCTTATCATAATTAATCCAATTCATAACAAGTTAAGCAAAAATCTTTTTTTTCTTTTCCTGAGACTCTAATGTAGGACTTATGTGTACTATTGCTAATGCATGGAAATTGAAAACACATAAAGAGATGAAAGAGTCATACCTTATCAGCGAATCGTAGTATTCTAAGAAAATTATGATTGACAAAGATCGATTGGTCATACCGGATCGCCAATGATGGAAGCTTGGATGATGATGGACCATGCTGATGGTGTCGACTGGTGCATGTTGATTAGATGGTTGATAAATGCCCTAGTATTAAATTATGCAATTTCCAAAATTGGTCCAGTCTTGTTATAACGGTCCCCACGTCGGGTTGTCATTGACTTTGAACTCGCCCCAGTCTTGCTTGTTATCTGGGAGGATTTCTTGGTTGTATTTGACCTATGAGCTGATAAGATGCCGAGATCGCAAAAGTCTTTAATTGCATGACCCCCATAGGTGAACAGGTAGTGGATTTTGGCTTTAATGCTTGGATGCCCCAGTCATTGTTTTTGATTTGTAGGAGCAATTGGCTTTGATGACCTTTCTTCTGGTTTGCTGAAGTTTTCAAATTGAGGCTTCAGCTCTTCGAAGGTCCTTGCAGATGTTTATGCATGATATATCACTGTGTTGTTGTTCTAACTTTAACTATTGATGTTGAGATGCCTTCGGAGTCCAATGAATTGGACTCAAGGGCTTATGATGGTTGGTGATGATGACTTTAACCGCGGCTTTGGTTGGTGACCTACCGAGTGTCCTTGTCGGGATAGATCTGGCTATCGTTGATTCACTAGCTCAGATGACCTTTGAGAGGAATTAGGCTAGGGTGTTGATGTTGACAACCCTATCTGGCAGAGGTACAGCTTTTGCCGCTAGAGACGAGCCTCAACCTACTCGGGATGCAAGCATTGAGGAGAGAGATGAGATGTGTTCAGTCAGAGATGCAGCCTTTGAGGAGATTGAGGAGGTTTTAGTTGCTCGGGATGTCGCTTTTACTGAGAGGGACGAGGCCATAGTATGCAGATGGCAGTGGATGTTCTAGCTCAGTATGGAGACCGAGAGTTAGGAGCTTGCAGCTGTTCCTCTATCTTCAGAGAGATGCCATGTTGGCACTGTTATCCCGCAAGTCCACGGGTTCAGAGTCCAACTTTGATTTTCCTCAATAGGGCCTGTTGATCAGGGACCTTGATAGAGTTTAGCTTTTATTTGTCTTTGGTGTCTTGGAACTAGTCTTTATTTTTTTGTTTTTTCTTGAAGGTCAAACCGGACCGTAGATAGCCTACGTACTCCCGGGTTGAGAAAGATCAGGTCATTCGTAGTTCTGTTTGTTTGAGAGTCTGGAGAAGTGTCTCTTTTGGGGATCGAGTTTGGTTTGATATGTTTTTGAATTTTTGTGTTGGGATTCGAGGGTTTTTGAATTTTTTGTTTGGTTTGACCGCACCAAGATGGTTGCCTACGTACTCCCGGGTTGAGGGAGATCAGGTCTTTCGTAGTTCACGTTTTTGGCTTGAAAGGCTCGATTTTTGATTTTTTTTTTTTTTGATTTTTTGATTTTTTGATTTTTGATTTTTTGATTTTTTGATTTTTTTTTGGTCTTTTGATTTTGTATGCATGGAAAATAAAAGGAATAATGCTAAGAAAAGGGTAACGTCCCAACATCCTCTGGAACTTGCACCTTTCCTCTGGATCTACATCCTCCTGGCTAGCTGAGGCCTGATAGTCTAGTCGTCCGTGGTTATGTTGCCTTCAAGGCTTGTGATAGAGGTTCTCTCTTGGCTCTGAATATATTCAATCCCTGCCATAAATTGATCGCCTCCTGAATCAGCATATCCCTTAAGAAGGCTTAAATTGGACTCGTCGCAGAAAGGTATGAACTCCAGATTCCTCGAGGGGTTGGCTTCCTTGAGAACTTCGCCACCTTTTTCTTCATCATCTTTTTCATGAGCTTGAGAGGTTTGGACTATGAGATCACTCTCTAACTATTGTTGTACTTCTCGCAAGGGACTTCCCTTTTGGGCTTTTCCTTCACGGGGAAGTATCAGTATCTCCTCTTCATCTTCCAGGAGGATACGGTCAGGAATGTCGTTGTTGGCTTTGGGCATCAAGATATTTGATGATGGTGGATGAACTTCGTTGGGAGATTCTTTTGTCTCCTCGGTCACTCCCATTATTAGGATCGGTCCACCTTGTGTTCTGCCAGGATTGGCGCTCAGTAGCCGTCCCATCCTTTGAATTGCCCGTTTCGAGTGGACATCTTAAGCTCTTGATTTTCATTTCGCCTTCTCTGGTCATAGGGACTTCTATCTGTAGTTCTCCATTTTCAATGAGATTCCTGAATTTTGTGTTTCAGAGCCCAACATTCTTTGGTCGCATGTCCTGGTGCTCTGGAATGATAAGCACATCTCTTGTTGAGATTATATCGCATTCCTTTGGGATCCATAGGTGTAGCAAGCTCAGTGATCTTTTTTTGCGAAATCAACAAGGCTAATATATTTTTCGACTAGTCCCCCAAAGGTGTGAATACCCTTCTTTTCCTACTCTCCCCGACTTTCGGTGCCGTAGGATTTCGAGGGTTTGCCAGTGTTTGGCATGTTTATTGACACTTCTTATTTGGGAATTCACATTCCTCTAGACGATTTTTCCTTTGTCGAGATCTTCTGGGAATTTTATCATTCCACATTTCTTGTCTATTCAGAATGCTTTGATCTTCTTCGATTAGCTGGCTGATATTAGAGGGAGATATGCTTATATTCTGAATAACCTCCTCTTTATCTTGGCTTTCTGATAGTTGAGTGAAAACCTACCTCGTATCCTGATGTTGGCGTACTACTAGATTAGCCAACAGAGTTTCTTGGTGTTGGATCGTATCCAATTTTTGCATTATTAACATACCCTCCTCTGTGTTTTCCAACTTGAGGACATTTGTTATGTTCCTTTGGGGATATTCCTCTATCCTTCGTATGTATTTACGATTTGGATACATTTCATCGCTTCCTGACCCAATCATGTTTACTTCCTCTGTATCATGCGGCATCAGAAGGTTGGGGTTGTCATTGGGATGGTCATGTTTTTGGACCACAATATCGCCGTTTTCGATCAGGTTTTTGATTTTATGCTTCAAGGACCAACAATCTTGTGTATCGTGTCATGGAGATCCTGAATGGTAAGAACATCTCTGGCTAGGATTGTGTCTTTTGCTTTTTGGATCCAGAGGTGGAGCCAGTTCGGTAATTTTTTTATGATCTATTAACATCACCAACATGTTTTCAAGGGAATCGCCTAGTGGAGTGAACACCCGATTTTTCGTTCTTTCGAATTTTCTCTTTCTCTTCTGGTAATTGTTGAATACAGTCTGTTGTGACGGCAGATTGCTTTCCGTCTTCTAAATGGGGGAACTATGGTTAGACTGCCCCTATACAACAAGGGATACATCTTCATCGCCTTCCTTGGGTAACCTTATGGGATCATTCGTATAGTTGCCTGACTGTATATGATCGGCGACTACTTTTAAGGCTATGAGATCTTTGATCTTGCCTGCTTTCAGGCCCATCTTTGTCATTTCGCCATGTTTGATCATCTCTGAGAATGGTTTTCCTATTCCGGCCAGGATCCTCTCATAGTAAGGTGCCTCTTGGATGTCTATAAATGTCATCACCATTTCAGCTTCGGTCATAGGCGGGCTAACTTGTGCTGCCAGACGTCTCCATCTTTGGGCATACTCACGGAAAGACTCGGTACTCTACTTTTTGACTTTAGGACACTTGATACTGATCCGGAACCATTTGAGACTGGAAGCTGTATTAAGTTAGGAAGGCATGAGCTAACTCTTCCCAACTGTGAATTTTGGCATTGTAAAGTCGAGCATACCACGTCCTAGCCTCTCCAGTGAGACTCTTTTGGAAAAGCTGCATTCGGAGGCTTTCATCTTCAGCATAAGACCATAGCTCGCTAATGTATACTTTCAAGTGCGTATAAGGATCGCCTGCCCCCATTGTACTTTTCAAACTCTGGGACTTGGAATTTGTCAGGATATCTATCCCCTGGGAATATGCAAAGATCTGAATAGGTGACACTTCCAAGGTTTCCAGTCCCTTTGATTGCCAGGATGGTTTCTTCCATTTGTTGGACTTTCCTTCGGATATCGCCAGTTTCCCAATCTTCCCTGAGATTTGTGATTTTAGGTGTTTTGTTGGTTCTTTTACTGTATCGCGGTTCAGGGATCTGCATTTCCCCCTTTTTGTCAGCACTTTGATTACCACCCTGTGAGGAGGACTCTATTTGATTGAGTGTTGGCTGGCCCTGAGTGGTTTACTTTGTTCTCTTAGAAGGATTGACAACTCTGCTATTTGATTCTTAAGTCTCTCAAACTCTTTTCGAGATACGGAACCCGACTCGCATTGGCTACTTTCAGCCATGTCGATGGATAGGCTTTGTGCCTTTTCAGATTATGATCTAAGTAGTGAGACCACTTTTTTGTACCTACAACAAAACGTAGGCATGTCAATTTCCTGAGGTAGACAAGGATTGGATGCATGATGTTCCTGCAAAACAGAGGTTAGTCTTTTTGATGATAGGATGACATGACATATATTTGACAAGGAAAGTAAATCTTTCATTATTGATATTTACATTGTGCTCCTCAGTAATTGGAGACTTGACATGGAATTAAAAGAGGAAGGCATAAAGAAGCTTCCCTTCGGATTTGGTTAATCAGAGGCTGACCTATCATAGGTTACTCTCGCGGCTTTTGTTTCGGCATGAAGGCTCCCAGATCATCGCAATCTACTAGAAGGGAAGTTAATTCGATCGTTCAATTGGAGCGAATCTGAGTGGTGTATTTTCATGAGGCACCCCTAGAGACTTAATCGTCCCTAGAGTCATTACTTAACACCGATCGGGTTATCCTCCTTGTGAGAGGAACACACAACATACATTCACATACAGCGTGCCTCACCGTTTATGCATGCAATGACAGTTCGTGCGAAGCACTAATATGGGTGTGAAGCACTAAAAAGTAGGAAAGCATTCATTCACATTAATTCAATGTAAAGACGCAGTATTCACTCATCCATTGACTGTGGAGACGCAAGATTTCACGCATTCAATAGTTTTGAAAGGGAAATGTTTGAAAAGATTAGAAAGTGGCCTAAGCCCTTTACTGTCCCCAGCAGAGTCGCCACCTGTCGACGTTGGAAAATTTAAGAATCCTGCGGGTCGGTTCGTAACCCGGGTTTTCTCAAATCGATCTTCCTAAGTTATCTCTACTCTTATTCTTTTTATTTAGGAAAAAGATTTTGAAGGGTTTTTTAGGAAAGAGGCCAACATGTGTAATGTCGACGATTTGATTTCTTTAACAAAGTCGCCAATTGGTAGATTTGAAAATGGTTGTACCAACTCAATAGAGTTTTGATTTGAAAGAGGCCCAATTGCCGGACACTATCGAAACTTGATCTTTGAAATCAGAGTTTTGAGCTCGGGGGCTTGGTTAAGTGTGGGGAAGGTGTTAGGCACCCCATGACTCCCGTGTAAACACAGTACCACATCTTTTCAATATTTCCATCTAAAAATTGGAATGCGTGAGTGAATGCTATTTTGAAAATTGGGCCTTTTGATTTGATTAATTGAAAGTAGTGCTTTGCTTCGTTGAACCTATATACAAAGGGTTTGATTTGATTTTGAAAATCAGTCTTTGATTTGATTTGCAAAAAGCGTTTTGATTAGATTTGCAAAAGCTTTGAAATTGAATTGACAGTGATGTTTTGAAAAGCTGTTTGTCAAACCCCTACGCTGACATAGGAATTGAAGCCTTTTGATACTTTTAAATTTTATCTTTATAGCCTTAAGGCTGCATGTGAATGGTGATGTGACGGGATGCGAAGCATCCTCGACCGCAGAAATAAATACAAGTGTCGGTCTCCTCATGGGCATGAAAATCATCGGAGGGACGCTGACACTACAAGCCATATTTCACTATGTCGAGACCTGAAATCCGGATAACCACTTTAAGGTCTTTGTATATACATTTTACAGAAAAACTGGCAAGGTACATCTGTAAACTAGAGTTTGTCCATCATGGAAATCTGATCCCGATCGATTTGATCGTGAATCCCACGATTCCTAGGCTCATATATGAGTAGCCAATACACCTGCACAGTTCAAATTTGCACAGAAATAGATATATACATCCTCACGTCGCAATGGAACCAAGGATCCATCAATAAATCCTGGTTGCGCGTGGCCAAAGCGTCTCGTTCCCACTAGATTGCGATCTAAGGGACGGGAGTTTTCTTTTGAAGCTAAAACTATAAAAATAACTAGATTTAAATAAATCCCAGCCATTATAGCTTCCAGGTTCTGTCGGGACCTGTTTGAACCGGTTGAAAGCTAGAATTGGCAAGATTTGGATAAATCTAGTCTGCCCGCAGATATGTCAATGCTAATTCATATAAAAATGTATATTAAATGCAGCAGTTGAATAGATGGAGTAAAGCAATATATATATAGTTATATATAAATATACAAAAGCTGTAAAAGGGTGTTGTGTTTTCAGTCGCAAGCCCGGACTAGAATTGAAATATATATATATATATATATAAAATTATAAATAGCCACGAAATAATTCAGGCTTAACAGAAATAAAATATATGTATATATAGAAAAACAGTAAAAAGGGCGATGGTTTTTCACGCCGGTGCCCGTACTGGAATTTAATTGACATAAAAGTAGTCAACCAGTGACTGGAGAGAGCACCTAGTATGGCGAAGTGTGCAAAAGTGGTAAAATGGCCACGAAGTAATCCAGGCCGGACTGAAAATATATATATATATATATATATATATATATTGACAGAAATATAGTCAACCATGACTGATATGAGTACCAGTGATGCTGAAAATCACTTATATATGCGTAAATATATATAAAAGCGGTAAACTACCACGGATTTGACATCTGGGCTTGATGGAATTGCAATGTTAGTACATTTACAGTTAAATATATACAAAAAGGGCCAAACCCGGACTGGGAAGATAACCCAATCCGGCGAAGTTGCCAAAATTGTGTGTGCTAGTGCATTAAAGCTGCTGGAGCTGACGGATCGTCAATCCGAGTTGTAGAAATGCAAAAAATAGCGTTTATGTACAAAAATGTACCAAATTTTGACGAAAACGGCCACGGAACTAAGTTCTGGGCATATTTAGAAAGCAAAACTTGATGTGCACGTGTAAAACAGCGAAAAGTAGTAGTATTGACTTGTTGATCGTAAAAATACTTACAATGGGCTGCAATACGAGCTTTTTGCCACTTAGTGGGCTTCAAACGACCAAATATACCGGTTATTTTCTGATATGTGGTAGTATGTGGGTCTATCTATGTGTTGGAGTAAAAATATTTAGGTTTGGAAGATGTGTAAATGTCGGAATATCAGACAGGCAGAGCTTCACTGCGTTTCAAAATTATTAAAAATGAACGGGGGTGCACCTCTATATATAGGCCAGGGAGCCGCAGCTCTACCTAGGGCAGCCACAGGTAGAGGTGCGACACCCCTAAGTGGGTCCCACATGCTCAATTTGGTCGTCTCGAGGTGCGTGCATGCCGGGCGACGCGATGTTAGGTTCAAAACTTCATAACTTTTTATCGGAGCGTTCGTTTGGGACGTGCTATAGCTTTCCGAAAAGCCCTCACTGAGAGTGTCATAATGACATTGGTTTTAACCCTTTTTAAGTCCCCCAAGGTGGGTTCATGATCGAGTCTTGTTTCCCCACTGTTTATCCGTCGAGCCGTCTGGTGTTATTTTCACCTGGGATCACCGTTATGGTTCTTTCTGACCTTGGTGGCATCAATTCAGCTTGATTTTGACTGAATCAACTAAGAGTTGGTAAAATAACCATTTTGCCCCTCCTGGGGTTGCCCTTAGTGTCGGCATGGCCTCTAGTTGACTTCCGAGAGCTGTTTCCAAGACTTGGATCCCATTCGAGTATGTTTATCCCCAGTATTGCCTCTGTGGCTGACGTGAGTGTTCAAGGTTTTCTTTTGGAGGTGTTATGATGCTTAAGGTTTATGTCTGAAGGCCACCTGACTTCCCGGGTTACTGTCGGGGCTGACCTGCACTTCCCAGGTTGCTGCCGGGGCTGATTTGTACCTCCCAGGTTGCTTCTGGGGCTGATTTAACATCCCGATATAGTTGATCGATGATGTGGTTGTCTCGATATTGGTGACCGGGGCTTGAGCTGATGTCCCGATATTGAGATCAGAGCTGGATTGACGGTCCCGATTGACTATCAGAGCTGGATTGACGGTCCGATTAATGATCGGAGTGGGCTGGAGTACTAATATTGGTCGAATTTAGGTTTACAGACATTCGTGATAGGATTTAGGCTGAAGGACCGACATTGGTGGCCAAATTTAGATTGGATGTCTAGGTGTCGGGACCGGGGTTGGTTTGATTGACGGTTTTGCCCTCCTATAGTGCTAGTATTGGGGCAAGGAAAATTTTGAGTGTCTACACATTATTTCATCTAAATCAACACACTTCCCGTTAAGTCAAATTAATTATAACAGATTGTTAGTCAAGAACACGAAAGCAAGGCAAGGCCATCTTTCGATGTACCAAGTCCATATCACATATAATCCACAAATGATAGAATACACGTGAACACCCAAATTATATAAATCACTATATTTTTATCTGACTTAACAATAATAAGGGTTTAAGCACAAGTTTTCAAATGACTACAAGCGGTGCTTCAGTATATGTCTATCCGAAGCACAAATCATACATTCCAACGCCATGTAGAACATACAAACACAAGCTTTTAAGATCAGATCTAAACCCATACTCCGTTTCTCAAGTTCATATGGATTATCATGGTAATTCATGGCCAATCAAGTAAGAAATTAGGTATGAATCATAATAGACAATCCAATAATAATAAATAAGACTAACAAGGAAGTATATCAAAATAAACTACTCAATAGAATCCATTATAATCTCAAAATGGAGTTTATTTCATGATTGAAGTGAAATCCATAATCCACAACTGAGTAAACATTGAAAGATACAAAGAAAGAAGGAGAGAATTTAGGGTTTGGAGTAAGCAAATCTGAATTCTCTTGCTTCCAATATGAATCTCCAATGATCTTCAAGAGCTTCAATCTTCAACTCTAATCTAATCTAGGATTTTAATAATCTAACCTAATCTAATGATAAAATTCAAGAGAAGATGAGAACATATGTCTACCCTTGATCCCAAGGGGTGGAATTCCCTCTTACATACTGATATGTTTCTCTTTTATAAGCCCTAATATGACTCCCACATCAAGTTATGTTTCAATCACACTCTTTAATGAAAAAGTCAACTCTGGTCAGCTTTAGAAGTGGCACGGCAGCGCTGGAAATGGCCTGGAATTGGGTGCCAGCGCGCTAGTAACAAATATCATTTTTTTGTCCTAGGGAAGAGCGCGGCCGCGCTCCAAATACACTACAAAATGGCACGGTCGCGCCGCAGAAATTCTGATGCAGTGACCTATGGTAGAACAGCCATAATTTTTGATCCATGAGGAGTTACGTGGCTTGCCACTTGTCAAAACGAAGATATTGACAAGCTCTACAACTTTCATTCTTTGAGAATTGAGAAATAATGGACGGATGAAGGTCGAAATTGGGCTCCAAGTGACAGCTGTGCAATGGCAACCCAAAACTGTGAAGTTCAATGTCCGATGGTACAAGGGTCATAACTCTCGCCTCCAAACTCCGATTGGGATGATTCAAGATATTCCGAAAAGCTTAGAAGAAGCTCTATAATAAGACCGAAGTTCCAATCCAAGAATATGAAATGAAAATGAAAGCCCAAACGGTGTCCGGAATTGTATTTCCTTCCCTTTTCATACCAATAGCCGCTTACACAGGTCCCAAGCATAAGATCTACAAAATAACCACAAAATGCATGAAAAGTAACTATGAAACATAGGTTTAAGCAACTAATTCAAGTAATAGACACCGAATAAGTAAGTATAAAACTGACTTATCAAATACCCCCAAACTTGAACCGTTGTTTGTCCCCAAGCAACACATATAATGCAATGCAATGAACTAAACAAAATGCAATCTACTATAAATGCTAACGAATCCAAATACCAGGAAGATATTAAGCTCACCAGAATTGCCTCAGAGAAACTACAAAATCTTCAAACAGGGAATCCAACCAAGAACAAGGCAATAATGCATATTATTCTGTAAATCAAAACTTGTCATCACTGATGTAGTGTGTGTGTGTGTGCTTAGCTACCATTAAACTTGCTATAGGACAAATACTTCACATACTATGCTTCTTAGAGGGAAAAATGTAATGACTGTGAATTTCAAACTTCATTATTAATTTAATATGTGATTTAAATTTTAATGAGTTAGCTTTGTGAGTTTATTTAAACCTTATGTGGTTATGTGAATTTGTGAAATGATTAAAGGGAGTCACTAATAGTTTATTAGCGGACTAACCCTAAGACTTTAATATTAGAGAATTGATAGGATTATTAATAATTAAATATTTAATTTATTTGAATATATTGGCAAGAATCGAACATATTGATTAATTGCAATTATGAGTAATTAATTGATAATGTTTTGATTAACAATTATTATGAATAAATAATAATTAATGAATGAGAGATTAATAAATATAATAATATTATATTTATTTAATTTATTATTTTATACAAGCATGCGATATTAGACCTTTAATATATGGTAGTTAACTACATAATATATGGTAAGGTGACACATTAATATGTCTATATATTATATAGTAAGATTTATTTGCATTAGTAGAGTTACACAATAATATGGTTTATGTGACATGAAGTGTGTGAGTAAACATTCATGTATACATCATCAACATAAAGTAATATCAATAAATAATTATTAATTGCTAAATAATCTCAGTAAGTTATTATAATAATGATAGTTGTAATAATAATACCCAATTACTTTATATTCGGTGTTAATATAAAATACATGGATTATATGATTGGTGTATATGTACCTACTTGATACATTGTAATGAGAAATTACATTTATAATTCAAACCCAAACTATATAAAATGAATGTGTATACATATATAACCTAAGTGTTATACTACAAATGCAAGTTACTGAGTTAACTGGCTTATACCATATTGAGTGCCCATTTCATTCTCCTCACGTGAACTCCTAGCTATCCTATATCTCCTCAAATTCATCAATTCTAGCTAATGATTATAAGGATGTGGATTTCATGATGAGATATACCAACTAATCAACCACCCTCTCTTATCCATTGTACATTCTTGCAATCCTTTGAATTGATTTGGAAGATAATAGCATTAACTAGATAAGGAATTGCCTATAAATTGAGCCTTCTCTTCCTCTTATTTCAATTGCTGAGGTTTTATATTGATTTAAGGGAGAGTAGCATAGTAGCATTATATAATTTGTTTAGCAGCAAGATCATTACTCAATTGCAGAGGTATATCATTTCCCATTTTTTGTTCTTCAAAGTCTGTAAATTGCTAAATTTTTGATTCTTTGATTTAACATGGATTGATTAATAACTTGATTTAAGTATGCTTATTAGTTGCTACGATAGTTTACTACCATGTTAGAACTATATTGCAGTAATTTAGAACGTTTTTCGTTAAGAATTTTCTGAGATGGGTTAGCAGAACTGCCGAATCAGCCTGTATCCGCCTCTGGTCGGAGCCCTGCGCAGCTGCGCCAAGTTTTGAATTGGCCAGCGGCGCAGCTGCGCCAGGACCAGTTCCCAGATTTTAATTTTTGTTAAGCTGCTGCCATGAACTAGCATATGGTACCTTGTTAGAGCAAGCATGTAAACTGGATTAGCACACATATATGAGTATATGCATGTAGTATGAACAAGTATAACAATGTTAGTACACATGATTGACGCAACACTTATGGTTTTGTACTGAAACTTGTAGTTTCGATTGTGAACTTAGACACATACGTAACATGTGCATATTTTGATATTCTAAAAATGATCGTATGGTTTATATTGACATGAAATGCATGTTTAAAGTGTTAATCATACACTAGCATACTTGATTGAAAGATTCAAGAGGTTTTGCAAGAAAAACTTAGAAAATTTGAAAGCAAACTTGACCAAGACTTATGTCTTTTAAATTCTGACCATATAAGAGCGTTTATATAGCTTAGTAATGTATTTTAATACATGTGAATCATGGTCACAAAACACTTTGTTTATACTAAACGACCTTTGTGAACTTAGTATACTTTTCAAAGAAAACTTAAGATTTGAAAGTTAATAACATTAATTACCATGTGGGTTATGTTATGAGCATGCAGGCATGAAGAGTAGGAGTTCACTATGCCTATAGACATATTAACATGAACATCATTTGTTTATATACAGATTTCACATATGCACGCATATTCATAACAAGTGGATTTCTAAGGCATGAACTATGTGATTAAAGTATACATGTGTTGTTTACGCACAAGCATGACTACTTAACATTGTTTAGCCTCGTTATGTGGTAGTGTGACTTTAATAGTTAACCTTGAGGCATGGACTTGATTAAATTGAAGTGCTATGTGTTCAAGCCTATATTGATGCATAGAAACTAGATAATCTAAAGTTATTAAATCTAAGACAGGATTAGATTGACTTACGTGAATTACGTGATAAACTTATATGATAAGTAGATACCTGTATGTGTAGACTCATATTAGTTTACACATGCTAATTGAAAGACCGACTTGTTAATGATAGGTTGTTTCAACGAGTTTAATTAAAGCTAGAACTTATTTGTAGCTGAGCAAACAGGCAAGTTCCTTAATTCTTACTCTTTTACTTGAGCAAGTATCCTAACCTATGCATTTACTTTATGCAAGGAATCTATAATTGTGCAAGTTCCCGAACTTCGTTTCTTTGGTTATGAAAGTTCTCTAAACTTATACAAATTCGTATATTGTGCAAGTTTCTAAACTTCAGTTTTTATCGTGCAAGTTTCCTATCCTTCTCATATTGTATTGAGTAGATTATTACTGTATTGAAAGATATTCATTTGAGCTTGAATCTTATTTCCAAGCATATTATTAAGTGGTTTAATTACTTTACAATTAATTCCACATCGATATTATTGATATTCACACTTGGTGCACTTGAGTTCGTACAGTCTTGGACTTGTACATCATTTAAAGTTCTATAATTCTTGAACTGTGTCAGATAGAGTCTGAACCTTTGTTCGGTCAGACAAGTGTATAAAGTTTTATAAAAGCTATCCAAACCAATTGATGGTAAGGATTCTTAGACTGAAAGAACACCCCTTATATGATAGGGGAGTACCCCAGGTATCTAGTATAAAGATACAAACAATAGAGTTAAATGTTATGCATATACATAGGGTATGCGAGGCTGATACCCTCAAGTACTTATTCTGTAGCCAGTAACCAAAGGGTCAATTAGGTATTGAATCCATTGGAGAGTTATAGTTCAAAGTCTACTTGACTATCAGTTATTCTAAAAGCAATCATTATCTTTGCTTCTAATATTCATATTGTTGAATCCTTCAGATATTCATATTGTTGAATCCTTCAAATGTTCATATTGTTAAATCTTTCAAATATTCATATTATTGAATTCATTGTCAGATATTTTCCATTCATCATGATATATTCTTTATTGCTGTATTTAAACTTGCTGAGCAAACTTGTTGCTCATTCTTGCTATATCATGAATTTTATTGTAATTAAGCCCGAGACCTCAGGGAAGGACAAGGGTAAAGGAAAGATGTAGGATAGTTTGCAAGGAGCGGACTTTACCTTATGCTTAATTTAATTACTATTATTGTAATTTAAACCCTAATGACTATTATAGGGTATGTTTGTAAGATTGTATTAAGGTTATCGAATCTTGGGACTAGTAACACCTTTTGAATGAACGACGTACGTTTATTATTTTTCGCATTTTAGTTATCGTATGTTGTTTAGAGGTGGATGTTTGTATTGTATCGTGACGACCGGACCAGGGTCAGAGGACCCGGATTCGGGGGTGTCACAAAAAACACAGTTTCAACTCAAGAAAGGCAGTAAACAAGATAAGCTTCAACCAAGACTATGCATCAACTAAGTTAAGAGTCAACAAAGGGTTTATTCTGCTTTTATTTACTCACGAGGGCGATTTTCGCACTTTACCGTGTTTACAATAGACCGTGCAATGTCTAGCCCTCTTAGGCTTTTCAATGATACCCATGTAGCGAGCTTTCGACCAACGACTCCCAAACCAAAAGGCTTTAGGGCGCTGGGTGCAAAGACACCCCTAGGGCGTACTGGCTCGAATATCAAAGGCCACAGGACTCGACTAGCCAAAGTGTTTATTCATATTCTATTTTTTTTCTTTTCTTTTTCTTTTTTTCTCTTTTTTTTATTTTATTTTTATATATGTATAGCATGCATACCCCTTGTTTTCCCCCAAACTTAAGCTTTTGCGCAATCCTAGTTATTACTAATTGTTTACTTACTCTCTTTCATTAAAACAAAAATTCCCCACCAGAGGACAAGTATGTGACCATTTAAACTGAGCAAATCATAATAGTGACTCAAAAGTGCTATCCTGTTACATCAGCATCAAACAGATAAGGATTTACATCATGCTATGACATTACAACCAAGCCTAAGTCATCAAAACTGATCAAAAATCATGCAGTTCCAATCTCCTCATAGGCCAAATAAATTTCACATAAACTGAAAGCTTAGATTCATGCAATATGACCTAACTAAATGCAACAATTAAAAACAAATATTAACAAATATTTTTTAAAATTTTTGATTTTCTCAATTTATTAGATGCAACATATGCGTAAAAACTAAACTATATGCAATACACATGAATATACTAATATGCACCCTAAAGAAGAACAATCCCCCCAAACTTAAAATGAATAATGCCCTCATTATAATAAAAAGTGAAAGACTACTCCCCTAAGTGGCATCATCATCTCCGTCCGCCTCCACATGATCCGATGGTGTATCAGGCGTTGGATAAGTCTGGATGGATCCAAAAGTTGGGAACTGAGCGTGGGCTTCTCTAATGCCTTGGGAATTTGGCCTACAATCCCCCCAAACTTATTTGGCACTCCAATTTAGTGTTTCAGCCCTTTTTAGAAACCCTTGCAGTGCGCTTTGTTTTTGACTTCTATTCTGATCATTCATCCTCATAACAATTGAATTGAACCTGAGAGGATCAAAAACAACCTATTAATACTACTATAATCTACCAAAATTTTACTTAATATCAAAACTTACGAATAATTAAACACAGAGGGAGAAATGAGTGAATGTGTAAATAAGAATTAAACAAGGAGGGAGAAACATTGGATGGGGTGCCTCCCATCGAACGCTTGGTTTACAGTTCTTTAGTTGGACTTTTTCTTATCAACGCTATCTAATTCCTCTTCGATAACTGAGGAACCCTCCATCCATCAAGACCAATGTATGCTTTGAGAGGTTCCCATTAGTGATAGCCTTTAAATTTAAGTCACCTAGCTTGCTTCTTGTAGATAAGTTCCCAATTTTGAATGTCGAATAGCTAGGTGTTTTCGCCGTTGTGTTCATAAACAGATTGGGCCATTGGGGCATGAAAAGCACAACGGGCTCTTCTTTAATTTTCTCTTCCTCGGCCCATAATAGATTCAAGATTGTAATGTCTCTCATATCATAAAGATCATTGTCCGTCGATGTGACTACCAAGGGGGCATGGGTGAGCAAAACTGACTGGATTCTTAAAATTTGGAGGAGAAGGCACTTGGGGTACTAGCAAAGTTGGCTCATATTCTTTGTGACTTAGAGTTAACTCTTTGATGGCCTCATTTTCCTTATCCCCATTTGTCTCCTCGGTTTCAAATTCTTGTAGCTCATCCAGTTGCATATACAGCTCGGGCTCTCCATCAGTATCAGAATCCATGTCATAGCACCAATTATTTTGAGGACAGTTGTTCAAGGCTTTAAACATTTGATCCATCTGACTCTGAAGATTTTGAATTGACATTGCTTGACTAATCATCATCTCCTTCATTGATGCTATGAACCACAATTCCTCCAATCTTGAATTTTCTGTTTCAGCCTCATACCTTTCTTCTTGTGGAGGTGGAGATTGATATATGAATTTTGGTGCATATGTTGGACTTGGATCACAGTAGTGGTTTTGATAATCATAACTCCATGAAGAATCTGGGTGATACCCCAAACCTTGATGATAATTGGGGTGAGCATCAAAATTTAGGTAATCACACCCATACTGTACTTGTCCAAAACTGACGATGCATTGATGACTCGGATGTTTGCCAGCACAATAATCACAAGGAACTGCTATCTCTCAAGTACGTTGGGTTGCAACAACGTCCAACTTCCTTGAAAGTGTCTCAAGTTGTGCTGATAATACAGAAATTGTGTTGAGTCCATCAATCCCTGTGTGTCTTGGTTGAGTCATCCTCGTGTATAGCCATTGATAAGCAAAGCCATCCATAGTACCTGAAAAGAGAGAAATATAAGGAAGAGAATTAAAAACCAAAATAAAATATTTAAATTAAGACTAATTTGATTGAAGCTAATGTTGGCAAAAATTATTAAACTAACTCCCCAGCAACGGCGCCAAAAACTTGTTGGTCATTTTCCCGATCAATATATGTGTGCAAGTATACACGGTCAATGAGTAATAAAAAGTAAGTAAAGTATCGTCCTACAGAGAATTAACTAATAAAATTCACCAAGCACTAACCCATAACCATTTCAATCTTATTTAAACGAATGATTTAATATATTGATGAAACTATGAAATTAAACTAATTCTAATTATCCCTAGAATGAAACTAGATAATGAAGAGATGAGACTACAATATCACTTATTGTTTCATCTAAATCAATACACTTTCTGTTAAGTCAAATTAATTATCACAGATTGTTAGTCAAGAACACGAAAGCAAGACAAGGCCATCTTTCAATGTACCAAGTCCATATCGCATATAATCCACAAATGATAGAATACACGTGAACACCCAAATTATATAAACCACTATATTTCTATGTGACTTAACAGTAATAAGGGTTTAAGCACAAGTTCTCAAATGACTATAAGCGGTGCTTCGGTATATGTCTATCCGAAGCACAAATTACATTCCAACGCCATGTAGAACATACAAACACAAGCTATTAAGATCAGATCTAAATCCATACTCCGTTTCTCAAGTTTATATGGATTATCACGGTAATTCATGGCCAATCAAGTAAGAAATTAGGTATGAATCATAATAGACAATTCAATAATAATCAATAAGACTAACAATGAAGTATATCCAAATAAACTACTCAATAGAATCCATTATAATCTCAAAATGGAGTAAATTTCATGATTGAAGTGAAATTCATAATCTACAATTGAACAAACATTGAAAGATACAAAGAAAGAATGAGAGAATTTAGGGTTTGGAGTAAGCAAATCTGAATTCTCTTGCTTCCAATATGAATCTCCAATGACCTTCAAGAGCTTCAATCTTCAACTCTAATCTAATCTAAGGTTCTAATAATCTAACCTAATCTAATGATAAAATTCAAGAGAAGAAGAGAACATATGTCTACCCTTGATCCCAAGTGGTGGAAGACCCTTTTACATACTAATATGTTTCTCTTTTATACGCCCTAATATGACTCCCACGTCAAGTTACGCTTTAATCGCACTCTTTAATGAAAAAGTCAACTCTGGTCAGCTTTAGGAGTGGCGCAGGCCGTGCTGGAAATGGCCTGGAATTGGGCGTGGGCACGCTAGTAACAAATAGCATTTTTTTGGCCTGGGGAAGAGCACGGCCGCGCTCCAAATACACTACAAAATGGCATGACCGCGCCGTAGAAATTCTGCTGTAGTGACCTCTGGTAGAACAGCCATAACTTTTGGTCCAGGAGGAGTTACGGGTCCTGCCACCTGTCAAATCGAAGATATCAACGAGATCTACAACTTTCCTTCTTTGAATATTGAGAAATAATAAACGAATGAAGGTTGAAATTGGGCTTCAAGTGACAGCTGTGCAATGGCATTCCAAAACTATGAAGTTCAATGTCCGTTGGTACAAGGGTCATAACTCTCGCATCCGAACTCCGATTGGGATAATTCAAGATATTTCGGAAAGCTTAGAAGAAGCTTTACAATAAGACCCAAGTTCCAATCCAAGAACATGAAATGAACATGAAAGCCCAAACGGTGTCCGGATTGCATTTCCTTCCCTTTTCATACCAATAGCCGCTTACATAGTTCCCAAGCATAAGATTTACAAAATAACCACAAAATGCATGAAAAGCAACTATGAAACATAGGTTTAAGCAACTAATTCAAGTAGTAGATACCAGATAAGTAGGTATAAAACTAACTTATCAAGCGTTAAAAGTCCTTCTGTTGTAGAAGGAGAAGATCGCCAAATAGATGGTGCACATGGCCGAGCGGGAGAACGAGGCCTACAGCCGCAGTTGTCCTAAAGAGCGAATGAGGTCTCCAGAGAGACAACCTAGAGGTAAACATATTGAGGACACTAGGCAAACCGAGAGCAGACTTCGAAGCCGCTCTCGCGATAGGAGCAGATCTGAAGGTCGCCGAACTGGGGGACGTTTGAGGGTACACCGCCCTAACAGCCCCCAGTACAGCGAAAGGAGGCGCCGAAGCTATTCTTGGGATGACAGTTCAGAGGGAAACGGTAACAGAGACCAAGGAAAGATAGTCATCCATGGAAAAGAGGCTCATCTGAATGCAGAGATGTCAGAGATAAAACCAAAAGTTAATCGTCGCGATAGTCCTCGGTGCAACAGGGACAGATACCGAAGCCCTTCCCGGGCTGGTAGTACAGAGGACAGGGATCGGAGGGATCAAAGGTACAAAAACTCTCCAAAAAATGATGTGGACCCGGCCCTAGCAGGAATAAAATTATTGACCAAAAAGCTAGATGAGATGCAAAAACAGCTGGTGGATGCACATCAAATAAAAGTGAGTTCGGGAAAGAAGGCCTCGTCGTTCTCTGCTGAGATCATCAGGGAGAAGGCAGACCCCGCGAAAAAGTTGCCATACATGAAGAGCTACGATGGGTCTTATTAATATATGCCCAGAATAATCCTTTTTCTTTCGTTGATTTGATTCTTTCGATAGATCACGAGACTCAGACTCCTACGGGAGGCAGCAGTGGGGAATTTTCAGCAATGGGCGAAAGCCTGACGGAGCAATGCCGCGTGGAGGTAGAAGGCCCACGGGTCGTGAACTTTTTTTTTCACAAATAGGAAGTTTCGAATCCAATTTGGATATTAGGTCTTCCCGCTCCGTCATCTCTAAAATATCACAATGTGATAAAAGAATCAATTCAAAAAGATCCCCTAATTCCAATTAGGAGATCCATATGAACACAGTCAGTCGTATGACAAACTGATGTATTACTACGATTACACTGATGTGGCGAAGTGCCATACCTTCATGACGACTCTGAGAACGGACGCCAGATAATGGATGATAACGTTGGCCCTGAACTCAATCGCATCCTAGGAAGAACTCTGTGACAAATTTAATGCTCGGTTCGGGAGCAACAAAAGGAGAGGAAGGCCGACTGGATCATTTTCCCAGGTCAGACAGTATTCTAATGAAATGCTGGGTCAGTATGTGAAGAGATTCAAAAAAGCAGTAGGTCAGGTGACAAACCTCAATGACCTGCAAACGGTAGGGCTTTTTCAAAACGGGCTGGATCTGGTGAGGTCAGAGAAGCTGTGCCGAAGAGTCTAGCCGAAGCGTTTGAGAAAGCAGAAGGCTTCATAGTGATAGAAGAGGTCATGGACAGTCTAAAATGAGGATCTACTGAGAAGTCGAAGGACAAAGACAAGGAAAAAATAAAATTAGATGGGAACCTAAAGAGGTATGGAAATGATAGGTCAGACAATTATTAGAAGAAGTAGAACGACAACAACAGGAGTTCGGGAGGAGGTCGCCCACCATTCCCAAGCCAGAAGGTGAACCGAGTGTATACCCAGCTTAACACCGATCGGTCCGCCATCCTAGAATACATAAAAAAATAACCTGGCTACCAGATGCCTCGGGACAATCTGAAGCCTGGTTCAGGAAACCCCAATAGATATTGCGACTATCATGAGGCGGCAGGGCACCATACGGACGATTGTTGGGTTTAATGGAGCTGATTGAGAAGAATGTGCAACATAGTGGGTTGGTTCAGTTTATGACAGGACAGGAGGTTCCAAGGACACAGCAGACGAATAGTACCCCCACCCAAGCTGACCAACAATCACAACAGAATTAGACTCAAGACATTCACCTGGTGGTGGACATTATCACTGGCGGTACGATGGGGAACGTTGCGGGCAAAAAGAGACGGGGATATCTAGATACCGTGATGTTAGTTGTCGACTAGCCCATAAGGCACGAGAGATCTTACTCGGGTTTGGTCATCTCTTTCACGGACAAAGATTTCCCCACAGAACCGATCGAACCACATGAAGGAGCATTGGTGATTACAGCACAGGTGGGGTCGGTCGACATGAAAAAGATGATGATAGACAATGGGTCTTCAATGGACATACTGTATGCGCACGCCTATCAGAGGATGAACCTGAATGGAAGGAAGATGGAGATCGGGCAGGAGTCTCCGTTGTATGGGTTCAACAACGAGCCAGTCAAAGTTATTGGGACTATCGAGCTGCCAGTGGTCTTCAGAACGGCTCCACATCAGGTGGAAATTATGTGGAGGTTTTTGTGGTACACGTGGATTCGGCGTACAACGCGATCCTGGGAAGGCCTATTCTGACAGCTCTACATGAGGTAACATCAATCCCCCACTTCAAAATCAAATTCCCTACACCACATTGGGTCAGAGAAGTAACAGAGGACCTGGATCTGGCTAGAAGATGCTACCAGAATTCGCTGATCACTTCGAGAGTAGGGGTCCGCAAGCAGAAGCAGACTATGGCGATAGAGATCGAGCCTTTCACAGAGAGCAACACAGAGCCACTAGTCATGCCAAAAGGAGAGACCAAAGAGATAGAGCTGATACTCGGGAAGAAGGACAAGACAGTGAGGATCGGGTCGAGATTGTCGGAACCTTTCGGGACCCACCTGATGCAATTGTTACAGAGCTACGTGGATATCTTCGTATGGGTACCCAGTGATATGCTCGGGGTAGATTTGAAAGTAGCTGAGCACAGGCTACACGTGGACCAGATAAAAAAGCCAGTTCGGCAAAAGAGGAGGATCTTCGCTCCGGAAAGACAAAAAATAATTGACGAAGAGATAGCAAAGCTTCTAGCAGCGAACTTCATTTTTGAGATTGACTACCTGGAGTGGATGGCCAACGTGGTGTTAGTGCAGAAGCAGAACGGGAAATGGTGGGTGTGCATAGTATATACCTATCTGAACAAGGCGTGCCCGAAGAACTTCTACCCTCTACCACACATTGATCAACTTATTGATGCGACTTCGGGGAATGCTTTGCTTAGTTTTATGGATGCGTTCTCAGGATATCATCAAATCTCGATGTGCAAGGAGGATATCCCGAAGACGGCGTTCATCACGCATCGGTCAGTGTACGCCTACAAAAAGATGACTTTTGGATTGCTGAACGCGGGAGCCACTTATCAAAGGATGATGAACTATGTGTTCGACAAACAGTTAGGGAAAAGCATGGAGGTCTACGTAGATGACATAATCGTCAAAAGTATGTCAGTTAGAGGTTATTTGGATGACTTAGAGGATTGCTTTCAGACAATTCGACACTACAACTTAAGGTTAAATCCGACCAAGTGTACCTTCGGACTGGGAGCGAGGAAATTCTTGGGGTATATGATCAGCCAGAGAGGAATAGAGGTGAATCCATAGAAGATAAAGGCTATTCTGGACATGAAGTCTCCACAGTCATACAAAGATATTCAGCGTCTGATGGGTTGAATAGCAGCTTTAAGGAGATTCATGTCCAAATCGGTAGAGAGGTGCTTGCCATTTTTTGATACTTTAAAATGGCCAAAGAATGCAAAGAGCTTTCAGTAGACATCAGAATGTGAAGATGTTTTTCAAGGGATAAAGTGGTATTTATCTTCAGGCGCCTTTGTTGGTGAAGCTCGTTCCCATCGAGCCGTTGTACTTGTATTTGGCAGTAAGTTCGTTGGCTGTGGGAGCAGTTTTGGTGTGGGAGATTGGGGGTAAGCAGCACCGAGTTTACTATATAAACCATTCCCTAAGGGATGCAAAAATAAGGTATCCGAACCTGGAAAATTTTGCTTATGCTTTGGTTATAGCCAGTAGGAAGCTTCGACAATATTTCCAGGGTCGGTTGATAGTGGTATACACGGATCAGCCTTTGAAGAAGGTCCTGAGCAGACCAGAGGTTTCAGGAAGGCTGGTAACTTGGACTATAGAGTTGTCACAGTTCATACTAGAGTACCACTCTCGGACGGCTATTAAAGGGCAGGCGTTGGCTGATTTTGTGGTGGAGTGTTTGTTCTCAAAAGCAGACGACAGCTTGGATTGGGCCGAAGAGACTGAACAGGCTGTTGCAGTGATTCGACCAGGGTAGAATTCTTGGACCTTGTATACAGATGGATCAACCACTTCGGATATCAGTGGGGCTGGGGTCATTTTAACCAGTCCAGAGGTTAACAAGGCTGAGTACGAAGCAGTTCTGACACGGATTGCGGCTAGCAAAAAGTCTTGAAGTACAAAGGTTGATCATCTTCAGTGACTCACAGCTGGTCGTTAAGCAGATTTTGGGAGAATACGAAGCTCGAGGAACCAGGATAGTGAAGTACTTAGCAGAGACAAAGGATCGGCTGCAACTGTTCAAGTCGTATGAATTTCAAGGGGTAGATCGGTCGAATAATACCATAGCTGATGCATCGACAAGGTTGGCCACGATTGAGGCGGGAAAATTCAGTGGATCGGTCTACCTAGAAGTTCTGAATTAGCCAAGTATCCAACACACCGAGGTGATGTGTGTAGAACGGTTAACTTGCTGGATGGACCCATACCTGGAGTATCTAGCCGATGGTGTATTACCTTCGGATCGGTTGTTAGCAAAGAAGATAAAACACATAAGCCCAAACTTTGTGCTGATAGATGGAGATCTATACCGAAGGGCTTATTCTTCCCCGTTGTTGAAGTGTTTAATTCCGTCCAAAGCGGAGTATGTTCTCCAGGAAGTTCATGAGGGGATATGCGGAGATCATATGGTGGCGAAGTCTTTGGCATATAAGGTGCTTCGGCAGGGATATTATTGAGCTACAATATTCAAAGAAGCAACTGAGTATGTGAAGAAGTGTCCGAAGTGCCAGCTGAACAGTCCTATCACTCATCAGCCACCAGAAGAATTATACTCAGTGTTATCACCTATTCCCTTTGCCATTTGGGGTGTGGATATACTGGGTCCATTGCCGAAGGCTAAGGGACGAGTTAGCTTTGTGATAGTTGCTATAGATTACATGTCTAAATGGGTGGAAGCCAAGCCTGTTCGGCTGATCACAGAGCAAGAATGTCTAAAATTTTTGAAAGAATGTGTCGTGTTTCGATTCGGCATTCCTATGGCAGTGGTTTCGAATAATGGTCGACAGTTTATGGGATCTAAGTTCGAGGCATTTTTGAAAGAGTTGGGCATACAGCATATAAATACTTCCGTAGCCCATCCTCAATCTAACGGTCAGGTGGAAGTGACTAATAGAACTCTGCTGAATGGGATCAAGAGAAGACTGGATGAGGCTAATGGGAGGTGGCCTGAAGAGTTGCTTAGTATTTTATGTGCGTATCGGACCACACCTTGATCTATCACAGGGTATTTTCCGTTCAGGTTGGCTTATGGCACAGATGCTCTGGTACCGGTAGAGATCGGATCTACTTCTCTTCGGGTCAGTCAGTTCCAATAAATATTCAATGAAGACAGACTTCGGGCCAACTTGGATTTGTTAAAGGAGGTTAGAGAAGCAACTTTGGTGAAGCTTACTGCATAACAGCGAAGGGTGGCCAAATATTACAATAAAGGGGTAAAACTCAGGAGGTTCAAAGTAGGAGATTTTTTCCTTCAGGAAGTAGAAGCTTCTATGCCCCAAAATCAGGGGAAGTTAAAGCCGAATTGGGAGGGTCCATATGAGATTATTGAGGTACCCAAGCCTGGCACCTATCGGCTCCAAGCAATGGATGGGACAGAGATCAAGAACACTTGGCATGCAGGCAGGCTAAGGAAGTACTTTCAATAGGGCAGAAGTCAGAGTCTCGGGTTTATAATAGTTCCAGAGATTATCAATAAAAGATGCATTTTTTCCTCCAATAATTTTATTTAATGTATTTGTCCTATACCTGCCCGACTGTAGGGAGCGGGCGAGGTCTTTGGTATAAAGTTGGATTCATTCGACTCTTGGGAGCGAATGTGTTTGGTTGAACCTGTTCGACTCTCAAAGAGAACGAGGTTGCCAGTTATAAGGTTGGATTCATTCGACTCTTGGGAGTGAATGTGTTTGGTTGAACCTATTTGGCTCTCGAAGAGAACGAGGTTGCCAATTATAAGGTTGGATTCTTTCAGCTCTTTTGGGAGTAAAGTGAATATTTTTGGTTGAACCTGTTCAGCTCTAAAAGAGAACGAGGTTGTCAGTTATAAGGTTGGATTCTTTCGGCTCTTTTGGGAGCGAAGTGAATAGTTTTGGTTGAACCTGTTCGGCTCTCGGAGAGAACGAGGTTGCTTGTTATAAAGTTGGGTTGATTCGACTTTTGGGAGCGAATAATATTTTTTATTTTGATGATGCTTTAACTTTTTATAACTCTTTTTTGGGACTGAATATTATATGTGCTTATGACATAAATACAGTTCGGGAAATTATATAAACAAAAGATGGATATTTTCATTGATATTTGACTTGGGCAGGGAATTCGGATTTTTACAAGAAGGTTCCTAGTCTGAAGAAGGATCTTCATTGTCATCTTTTTCGGAATCCAAAGTATCAAGAAGAGCTGGGTTCACGCAACGTTCAGCCATCTTAGCTTTGCCCTTGTTTTGGCAAGCTTCATATCCTTCGGAGAACATCTTGGCTATCTTCGCGTTCAGCTCGGTCAATTCTCAATACTCCTGGATGATCTGAAGCCGAAGATCAAAGGTAAGAATTGGCCCCAGAAAAGTTATTTCTCCAGCGTAGTGCACACCTGGCGAGTGTCTTCTTTTGTGTCTTCAAGTCAGAGTTTTGTTGTTGAAGTGTAAGGTTGCTCTACTTCAGCTGGTAGATCTTTGCTTGGTCAGCTTCAGACTTCTCCAGGAGGATTTTGCATTTAGTGTCAGTTCGCTCTGTATATTCCTTCAGGCTAGTGTTCTCATGCTGGAGGCTGGAGATTTCGCTTTGAAGGTACTTGTTGGTATGATCGATTTTAGCATGAGCAGCTTGTTCGAGAAGAAGAGCGGTGCGGAGGGTTTCCTTCTATTGCCGGGATCGTTCCTCTTCGACGTCGATACCTTTCCATTTCCTGATGACACGATCCCATATAGAGTCGACCTGAAAAAACATATGAAGATAAGGAAAAACCTAAAGGGTAGTAGTAAGAATAGATGGTTGAGATAAAAGAAGATTACCCTGCCCTGTTGCATGATGCCGGAAAGAATGAGGTCATTGTAGGGAATGTCTTTAAATTTATTATCATCGCCAGGAAGAACGAAGCTATCAAAGGCTTCAAGGGGATATTTGTGAGTATCTTGGGTGTAGAATGTGGTTTGGGGAGAGTCCTCTTCGGTTGGTGGGGGAGAAGGTGGTCTTGACGAGGGGGCGGTTTGGTGTGTGGCTTTTTAGGGGGAGGTTTGGTGGTACGATTCTCAGTGTCTTTTCATTTTTTGCTAGAAGTTTGGGTAGGGTTAACTTCGGTTGGAGGAGTATAGGCTTCGGATAAGGGGACCCTTAGGTCTTCGGCTATAAAAGGGGTTATTATAGTGCGTTTCTTCTTGGTATGAATAATTCGGGCTCGTTTGGCCACAGGTAGGTCAAGAAGACTTTTGCTGGGGGGTCGGTTGTTTGTGTTTGGGAAGAACCTTTGGTGGCTCTCCTCTTCTTTTGGCTGGTTATTGCAGGTTCAGAAGTTGGGGTTTCAGTATGGTCGGATTGGGGAGTTGGTGTGTTAAAGGTTGGGACTTCGGCAAGTGGCGACATCGGCAGCTTGAGCTTCGGGACACTCGTCGGGAGTTTTTTCTGTAAGGAAGATCTATAAGTCCCGACGATCGATGGATGTGGGTTTGATGAGGGATACTGCACAGTTTAGATATGAGAGGGTGACGCAGTGGTTCTATGGCAAAAATATTTGGTAATTACAAAGTATTTGGGTTCGAAGACTTACATTTGTGATCATAGAGCCATACTTGTTTGGTCAAGAGGATGTATCTCCATTCTTGCAGGGGTAGCTTTGCGATCTGGTTGTGTAATACCCGAGAATTTTTGAATATTATTAATGAATAAATTAATGAAAGTCGAATATTTATTGGAATATAAATGATTATGTGTTATGAGATGAGTTAACTTAATTACTTCAAATTGAATTTATGATAATATGGAGAATTTTGATAAACTTGTAGAATGCCTTGTGTGGCACGCGAATGAAAGTGATGAAAAGCTTAACTTAATGTTTATATGAATTGCCTAGTGTGGCAAGGTGATAAGATAAGTACATGATTAATCTAAGTAATTTAGTATAAATTTCCCTAGAGTGGCTCAGCTACGCCACTTCTGTGCAGTAAACCAGCGCAGTTGTGCCGGTAGTAAAACTTGGAATGTAATTTCTGCATACATGAGATACAATGTGTTAATTTCCAACATTAAAATGATGGGAGATTAATAAGTAAATCGATTAACTAATATCATATTGTTAATTGATTTTGATTATGAAGGATAGACTATTAATGAGTAATTAGTTGATAAAATGTCGATTAATATAATATTAATGAGTAAATGATGTATAAATATAATAAGATTATATTTACTCGATTAATTTTTATGTGCAATGTATGCGATAATTAAACATATAATATATAGTAGTTACACCTATATTATATAAAGTGTAATGTGACGCTTTAATGTGACTATATAACATATAGAAACTATATGTTATGATTAAATAAATTATATGAGTTACATAATGAGGTTATGTGACAATATGCGGTGTATGAGAACATTAATGTGTACCCCATTAATATATAATAAAACTCAATAAATAATTGTTACTTAATAATGATTTCAATAATTTAATAATAGAGTTGGGATAATGTAATGGAATAATACCCAATCGAATTATATCCGGTAGGATGAAATGTACATGGATTATAAGTTGAATATATGTGCCCCAACTTACTACATTGCAGTATTATTTCCTCATTAGAATTACATTGTGACTCTAATTAAATATATAACCTAAGTATATATAATGTATATGTATATAATTTAAGTGTTGTATTTTTCAAATGCTAAACTTTCTTGCCTTGTTCCTAATTGAGTGACCCAATTCCTTCTCACATGTATAGTTTATAAAGCCTAAGCCTATTCCTTCTCAAACTCAGCAAGAATTATAGCAAATCATCATAAGGGGAGTGGGCATCATGATGGAATTCACCAACTATCAACAACTCTTCCTTAACCATCATGCAATCCTTCAATTCATTGGTTTGATTTAGTGGAGAAATGCATTGACTGTATATTAGATTTTCTATAAATAAAACTCCCTCCTTCACAATTCAATTTACTGAGAATTTTTGAGTAAGTGAGAATAGAGAGTGAATATATATATCAGTGGTGAGAATACAAAGAATTAAGGATATCATATAGCAGCAAGTACATTCAATTAACAGAGGTATAACTCATTTTATGCTCTTCATTCTTGGATTTGCTAGCTTCTTGATTATGCATGAATTGAATGTTAATTGGATTGGAGAATGCTTGTTAAGTGTTATATAAACTAATAAGCATGTTAGAACTACAATGTAGTTAGTTTAAAATCAAATTCGTAGAGAGAATTTGTAATTGGCTTTGCCTTCTGCCGTAGCAGAAGCTGTTCTAGTTCTGGCCGAAACACGGTGCAGCTGTGCCCTTTTTGTACTAGGGTACAGCGCAGCTGCGCCAGGCACCTATTTAGTTTTCTGTTTCTATTAGTTTCTTTATATAATGCTAACTTGTTGGTATCCCTTAGATAAGCATGATGACAGGTTTAGCATGTGTTGTAGTATACCTAGACCTGGCATGAACATATTTGACTATGTTAGTATACATTATTGATGTAAAACTTATAGTTTGAAAATGGACTTATAATTTTGAAGTGAGCTTTGACATGTACGAATCATGTTTATATTCTGACTTTTTGAGCATGATTGTATGGTCTATATATGCATGAAATGTTAGTCTAAGGTATTGAGTACACACTAGCATACATGGTTTAAGTTTAAAATAATTTTAAAAGCTAAACTTGAAAGTTTTGGAAAGCTAAAGTTGCATGAACGTGCTATCATAGTGTTCTGATACTTTTGAACGTACATGAGAGTGCTTTTAACATCACTAAGATATCATACATGTGCACACACTTGTTAGTTACAATGGAAGTTAGTCAAACATAAGTTTAAGCATGTTTTAAAGGAATAAACAATGCTAGCCATGCGTAGATGATATGAACGCATATGAGCAGGCTTATTGACAGATTATGTGACCACTTTATGTGTATGAATGACAAGCATGATAGCCTATATGATTTCATAACCTTTGTAGACACTCAAAATTTCGTTTTCCTGTTACTAACACTGTAGGAGGGCAAAGCTGTCTTTTTAACTCAACCCCGGTCCTGATATCGGGCCTTAAACCTAAATCCGATCCCTAATGTCAATAAACCTAAATCTGATCCCCAATGTCGGTACTCCAACCAACTTCGATCGTCAATCGGACAGTTTATCCAGCTCCAATCTTCAATCGGACCGTTTATCTAGCTCCAATCTTCAATCGGACCGTCTATCCAGCTCTGATCGTCAATCAGACCGTCTATCCAGCCCCAATCATAAATCGGACCGTTCATCCAACTCTGATCGTCAATCGGACCGTTAGATCATCCTCGATCTCAATATCGGGATATCAGCTCAAACCCGGTCACCAATATCGGGACCACCACAGCACCGATCAACCATATCGGGATGTCAACTCAGCCCCGACAGCAACCCGGGAGAAACAAATCAACCCCGGCAGCAACCCGGGAAGTGCAAGTCATCCCCGACAGCAACTCAGGAAGTTAGGACAACCTCAGGCACAAACCTGAAGCATCACAACACCTCTAGAAGAAAACATGGAATGACCACGTCAGCCTCAAAGACAACACTGAGGACAAACAGACTCGAATGGGATCCAAGTCTTGGAAATAGCTCCCGGAAGTCAACCAGAGGCCATGCCAACACCAAGGGCAACTCCGGGAGGGGCAAAATGATCATTTTACCAACTCTCAGCCGATTTGTTCAAATTCAAGCTGAATTGATACCAACAAGGTCAGAAAGACCCATAACAATGATCCCGAATGCAAACATCGCAAGACGGCTCGACGGACAAACTGCGAGAAAACAAAGACCCGGTCATGAACCTATATTTTGGGACTTAAAAGGGTTAAATCCTATGTCATTTCAACACTCTCGGTGAGGGCTTTCCGTAAAGCTATAACACGCCTCAAACAGACGCTCCGATCAAAAGTTATGAAGTTTCGAACTTGACATCATAGTACTTGACATGCACGCACTTTGAGACGACGAAGCCGGGAATGTGGACCCACCTTGGGGAGCCGCACCTCTACCTACGGCAGCAGCAGGTAGAGTGGAGGCTCCCTGTCCTATAAATAAATGCGCAGCCCCCCTCATATTTCACAATTCCAAAACGCAGCGAAGCTCTACCCGTCTGATTTTCTGACTTTTACACCTCTTCCAAACCCAAATATTTTTACTCTAACACATAGACAGACCCACATACTACCACATATCAAAAATTCACCGGTAGATTTGGTCGTTTAAAGCCCACTAAGTGGCAAAAAGCCCGTTGTGCTGTCCATTGTAAGTATTTTTACAATTAGCAAGTCAATACTACTACTTTGCACTGTTTTACACTTGCACACAAAATTTTGCCATCTAAATATGCCCGGAACTTAGTTCTGCGGCCGTTTTTGTCAAAATTTGGTACATTTCTGTACATAAACTGATTTTTTGGCATTTTTAAAACTCGGATTGACGATCCGGCAGCTCCAGCAGCTTCAATGCACTAGCATACACATTTTTGGCAAACTTCGCCGGACTGGGTTATCTTCCCAGTCCGGGTTTGGCCCTTTTCTGTATATATTTAATTATATATATACTAACATTTCAATTCTGTCAAGACCGGATGTCAAATCCGAGGTAGTTTACCACATTTATATATATTTACGCATATATAAGCGATTTTCACCATCACTGGTTCTCTTACCAGTCTTGGTTGACTACATTTCTGTCAATATATATATATATATATATATATATATTTATATATTTTCAGTCCGATCTGGATTATTTCGTGGCCATTTTACTGCTTTTGCACTCTTCGCCATACTGGGTAAACTCCCCAGTCACTGGTTGACTACATTTCTGTCAATATATATATATATATATATATATATATATTTAGCACGGCCTGGATTATTTCGTGGCCATTTTACTGCTTTTGCACACTTCGCCATACTGAGTGCTCTCCCCAGTCACTGGTTGACTACTTTTATGTTAATTTCAATTCTAGTACGGGCATCGGCGTGAAAACCCATTGCCCTTTTTACTCTTTTTCTATATATATATATATATATATATATATATATTTCTGTCAAGCCTGGATTATTTCGTAGCTATTTACAGTTTTTTTATAAATATATATATATATATATATATATATATTTCAATTTCAGTCCGGGCTTGCGAGTGAAATCCCATCGCCTTTTTACAGCTTTTGTATATATATATTGCTTTACTCAATTTATTCAATTGCTGCATTTTTATATGACTTGGTACTGACATATCTGCGGGCAGACTAGATTTATCCAAATCTTGCCAATTCTAACTTTCAAACAGTTCAAACAGGTCCAGACAGAACCTAAAAGCTATAATGGCTAAGATTTATTTAAATCTTGTTATTCATATAGTTTCAGCTTTGAAAGCAAACTCGCGGCCCTTAGATCTCTATCTAGTGGGAACGAGATGCTATGGCCACGAGCAGCCAAGATTTACTGATGAATCCTTGGTTCCATTGCGACGTGAGGATGTATATATCTATTTTTGTGCAAATTTGAACTGCGCAGGTTTATTGGCTACTCATATGTGAGCCTAGGAATCGTGGGATTCACGATCAAAACGATCGGAATCTGATTCCCACGATGGACAAAACTCCGATTTACAGATGTACCCTACCAGTTTTTCTAGTAAAATGTACATACGCAAGACCTTAAAACGGTTATCCGAATTTAAGGTCTCATTATAGTGAAATGTGGCTTGTCGTGTCAGCGTCCCTCCGATGGTTTTCATGCCTATGAGGAGACCGACACGTGTATTTATTTTCCTGGTTGATAATGCTTCACATCACCATTCACATGCAGCCTTAAGGCTATAAAGATAAAATTTGGAAGTATCAAAAGGCTTCAATTCCTATGTCATCGTAGGGGTTTGATAAAAAGCTTTCAAAACATCACTTTCAATTCAATCAAAAGAAAAGCTTTTGCAAATCAAATTAAATACTTTTGCAAATCAAATCAAAGATTGATTTTCAAATCAAATCAAACCCTTCGTATATAGGTTCAACGAAGCAAAGCACTACTTTCAATCAATCAAATCAAAAGGCCCAATTTTCAAAATAGCATTCACTCACGCATTCCAGTTTTAAGGGAAATATTGAAAAGATGCGATATCGTGTTTACACGGGAGTCAGTGGGGTGCCTAACACCTTCCCCACACTTAACCAAGCCCCCGAGCTCAAACTTTGTTTTCAAAGATCAAGTTTCGACAGTGTCCAGTAATTAGGCCTCATTCAAAAAAACTCGGTTCAGTTGGTACAACCATTTTCAAATCTACCAACTGCCAACTCTGTAAAATGTTCAAATTGTCGTACATGATACATGTTGGCCTTTTTCCTAAAAAACCCTTTAAAACCTTTTTCCTAAATAAAAAATAATAAGGGTAGAGATAACTTAGGAAGAGGAATTAAAAGTTTTGGGTTATGACCCGACCCGCGGAATTTTTAAACCGACGTCGACAGGTGGCGACTCTGCTGGGGACAGTAGAGGGCTTAGGCCGCTTTCAAATCTTTTCAAACATTTCCTTTTTAAAACTATTGAATGCCTGAAATTCACCGTCTCCACGGTTAATGAATGAGTGAATGCTACGTCTTTACATTTAATGAATGTGAATGAATGCTTTACATTGAATGAATGTGAATGAATGCTTTCTTACTTTTAGTGCTTCGCACCCATATTAGTGCTTTGCATGAACTGTCATTACATGCATAAACGGTAAGGCACGATATATGTGAATGTATGTTGTTTGTCCCTCTCACAAGGAGGAAAACCCGGTCGGTGATAAGTAATGACTATGGGGACGACTAAGTCTCTGGGGATGACTCATGAAAATGCACCACTCAGATTCGCTCCAGTTGAACGATCGGGTTAACTTCCCTTCTAGTAGATTGCGATGATCTGGGAGCCTTCATGTTGAAACAAAAGCCGCGAGAGTAACCTAGGATAGGTCAGACTCTGATTAACCAAATCCGAAGGGAAGCTTCTTCATGCCTTCTTCTTTCAATTCCATGTTAAGTCTCCAATTACCAAGGAGCACCATATAAATATCATAATGAAAGATTTAATTTTCCTGTCGAAATACCGTGTCATCCTGTCATCAAAACAGCTAACCTCGATTTTGCAGGATAAAATCTAAAAAACACATCATACATCCTGTCCTTACCTACATCAGGAAATTGACACGCCTACGTTTTGTTGTAGGTACAAAAAGTGGTCTTATTACTAGATCATAATCTGAAAAGGCACAAAGCCTACCCAACCGACATGGCTAAAAGTAGCCAATATGAGTCGGATTCCGTATCACAAAAAGAGTTCGAAGGACTTAAGAATCAAATAGCAGAGTTGGCTATCCTCCTAAGAGAACAAAGTAAAAACACTCAGGGCCAGCCAACACTCAATCAAATAGATACCTCCTCACAGGGTGGTAATCAAAGTGCTGACAAAAAGAGGAAAATGCATATCCCTGAACCGCGATACAGTGAAAAAACCAAAAAAAATCCCTGAAATCACAAATCTCAGGGAAGATCGGGAAACTGGCGATATCCGAAGGAAAGTCCAACAAATGGAAGAAACCATCATGGGTAATCAAAGGGACTGGAAACCTTGGAAGTGTCACCTATTTAGATCTCTGTATATTTCCAGAGGTTAGATATCCTGAAAAATTCTAAGTCCCAGAGTTTGAAATGTACAATGGGGCAGGCAATCCCTATACGCACTTAAAAGTATACATTGGCAAGCTAGGGTCTTATGCTGAAGATGAAAACCTCAGAATGCAGCTTTTGCAAAAGAGTCTCACTGGAGAGGCTAGGACATGGTATGCTCGACTTGATAATGCAAAAATCCACAGTTGGGAAGAGCTAGCTCATGCCTTCCTAACTCAATACAGCTCCCAGTCTCAGATGGCTCCGGATCGATATCAATTGACCAAAGTCAAAAAGTAGAGCAACGAGTCTTTCTGTGAATATGCCCAAAGATGGAGACGTCTGGCAACACAAGTCAGCCCGCCTATGACAGAAACTGAAATGGTGATGACTTTCGTAGACATCCAAGAGGCACCTTACTATGAGAGGATCCTAGCTGGAATAGGAAAGCCATTACAGAGATGATCAAACACGGCAAAATGACATAGATGGGCCTGAAAGCAGGCAAGAATAAAGATCTCACGGCCTTGAAAGTAGACGCCGATCATATACAGTCTGGCAACTATGCGAGTGATCCCATAAGGATACCCAAGAAAGGCGATGAAGATGTATCCCTCATTGTACAGGGTCAATCTAGGAGACCAAACCATAGTCCCCCCATTTGGAAAAGGGAAGGCAATCTGTCGTCACAACAAACTGCATTCAATAATTACCAGGACCGAAAGAGAAAATTTGAAAGAACGGAAAATCGGGTGTTCACTCCACTAGGCGATTCCCTTGAAAACATGTTGGTGATGCTAATAGATCACAAGAAAATTATCGAACTGGCTCCACCTCTGGATCCAAAAAGCAAATGATATAATCCTAGCCAGAGATGTTCTTACCATTCAGGATCTTCAGGACACAATACACAAGATTGTTGGTCCTTAAAGCATAAAATCCAAAACCTGATCAAAAACGGCGTTATTGTGGTCCAACAACCTGACCATCCAAATGTCAACACTAACCTTCTGATGCCGCATAATACGAATGGAGTAAACATGATTAGGTCAGGAAGTGATGAAATGTATCCAAATCGTAAATACATACAAAGGATAGAGGATTACCCCCGAAGGAACATAACAAATGTCCTAGAGTCAGAAAATTCAGAGGAGGGTATGACAATAATGCAAAAATTAGAGGCGATCCAACATCAAGTAACTCTGCTGGCTAATCTGGTAGTGCGCCAACATCAGGATACAAGGCAGCATTTCACTCAACTATCAGAAAGCCAAGAGAAAGAGGAGGATATTCAGAATGTAAGCAGATCTCCCTCCAAGATCAGCCAACTGAATGAAGAAGAGCAAAGCAGGTCGAATGGACAAGAAAGGTGGAATGACAAAGCTACCAGAAAATCTCGACAAAAGAAAAATAGTCCGGAAGATTGCGAATTCCCAAAGAGGACATATCAAGAGACATTCCAAACACGAGAAAACCCTCAAAATCCTACGGCACCCAGAGTCGGGGAGAGTAGGCGAAGAAGGATATTCACACCTTTGGGGGACTAGTCGAAAATGTATTAGCCATGTTGATTGCGCAAAAAAAGATCACTGAGCTCGCTCCACCTATGGATCCCAAAGGAAGACAATATGATCTCAACAAGAGGTGTGCTTACCATTCTAACTCACCTAGACATTCAACTGAGGAATGCTGGTCTCTAAAGCATAAAATCCAGGATCTCATTGAAAATGGAGAATTGAAGAAAGAATTCCCCATGACCAGAAAAGGCGAAAGGGAAATAAAGAGCTCAATATGTCCACTCGAAACGGGCAGTTCAAAAGATGTGACGGCTATGAGCGCCAATCCTGGCATAGCACAATGTGGACTGATCTTAATATCGGGAGTGAGAGAGGAGATAGGAGAGTCCTCTAAGGAAATTCATCCACCATCATCAAACATCTTGTTGCTAGAAATTAGCAACCACATTCCTGACCTTATCCTCTTGGAAGATGAGGAGGAGATATTAATCCTTTCCCGTGTGGAAAAAGCCCAAAAGGGAAGTCCCTTGTGAGAAGTACGACAACAGTTTGAGAGTGATCTCATAGTCAAATCCTCTCAAGCCCATGAGAAAGGTGAAGGAACCAACGAAGAAAAAGGTGGCGAAATTGTTAGGGAAACCAACCCCTCGAAGAATCTGGAGTTCATCCCTTTCTGCGACGAGTCCAGTTTGAACCTCCTTAATGGATATGCTGATTCAGGAGGTGATCAACTTATGGCAGGGATTGAAGATATTCAGAGCCAAGAGGGAACCTCTATCGCAAGCCTCAAAGGCAACATAACCATGGACGAATGGACTATCAGGCCTCAGCTAGCTAGGAGGACATAGATCCAAAGGAAAGTTGCGAGTTCCAGGGGATGTTGGAACGTTATCACTTACTTAGCTTTATGCCTTTTATTTTCCACGCATGTAGAAAAAAAATCAAATCAAAAAATTAAAAAAAAACCCAAATAAATAAAAAAAAATCAAAATCAGAAAATCCAAAATCAAACCATTCCGGTAAAGCGAACTACGAATGACCTAATATCCCTCCACCCGGGAGTACGTAGGCAGCCATTCCTGGTGCAGTCAAACCAAACAAAAAATTCAAAACCCTTTCAAAAGAAACAAAAATTCAAAAACCGATCAAACTCAAACCTAAAAGAGACACTTCTCAAAACCTCTCACATGAAAACCCAGAACTACGAATGACCTGATCTCCCTCAACCCGGGAGTACGTAGGCAGCCATTCAATAGTGCGGTGTGACCATCAAAGAAAAACAAAAAACCAATATAAAACTAGTTCCAAGACACCAAAACCCTATAAATCCAAATTATATCAAACCTCCTGGTCAACAGGTCCTAATGAGGAAAATCAAAGCTAGTCTCTGAACCCATGGATAAGCGGGATAACAATGCCAAAATGGCATCTCTCTGAAGATGGAGAAGCAACTGCATAGAAGGCTTTATGCAACGCCCCTGTTTCGTTGCATAAACCCTACTTTACCATTGCATTAGCCTTTATGCAACGGTCACCTAAGTGCCGCATCTGCTTCCGTAACATATTCTCATATGCAACGATTTTTTGAGCTTATGCAACGGTTGGCAAATCCATATCAATTTAGGTACTATATGCAACGATTTTTTGGTGAAGCAAATGCTACGATTTTTTTCCACAATATGCAACGCTTTTGAAAACAAAATACCACGATTTTATCTCCAAATATACAACGCTTTCTTAAACTAAATACCACGGGTTTTTGACAAAATATGCAACGCTTTTATAAACTAAATACCACGGTGTTTTGTCAAAATATGCAACGCTTTCGTAAACTAAATACCACGATTATAAAAGGCAAATGCAACGGTCGGAATATTTAATGCCACGACCACAATATTATATGCAACGCTTATGATAGTTCACAAGTTTTGCTAATGTCCACGGTATTTGTTGTCATATGCAACGCTTTGTAACAACTAATGCCACGATTTTTATTTTCATATGCAACGCTCAAGTATAGAAAATGCCACGTTTGCATATCATTATGCAACAGTTTAAATAGATTTTATGTCCCTTTAATCATTTTATGCAACGCTTTTGAAAATAAAATGCTACGCTTTTCAAAAGTACTCTATATAAATAATAAAAGTTCTTAAGGAACATAGTATATACAACGATTTCATATATAAAATAACTATTCAATAGTTAATAATACTACGAAATCCCAATATATTCGTCTACATAAGCTTAATCCCAAAACTAATCAATTTTTTAACACCTCTTCCATATAGCCGAACACGACCTTTTACTGACACTCCCAAATCTCCCACAATCTCATTTAACAAATGGCTTTTATCACCATTACATTCTTCAGCTTGAATCTTTTCGATGCGAGCCTGAAACAATAGAGTAATTCGACTAAAGTGATTAAAACTTCTCACAAGACAAATAAAACTTCTAAGTATTTATAAAACGCATAAAAGTTGAACCATGCACATACAATTTTTTCGCCAACTTCATCTAGCTGCTTGTATAATTTCCCAACCTTTCTCTTTCTCAGTTGCCACAAACATTTCAGCAATGGAAAGTGGTTCATCATTTCCTTTTTCCTTGTGCTATATAAGTATGGGATTATAATATTCAATTGATTCTATAAGTAAACAATCTTGTAAGTATGAGATTATAATATGGGATTAAAATATTTATAATTTGAATTATATAGTCGTGCAAAACTATGTGCATCTGCATGACCTGCCACTCATTTATAGGAGGTTTCCAGACCATTAGACCCACACTCACACCCACACATATATATGCCATTCAGTAATTTAGAACCCTTTTTACCAGTTGAAATTTTTTCACACTACAATAGGAGAAATATTTTTCAACAAATAGTTCAGGAGGAGACGTACCTGATCATAGTGCAAGTACACATGGTAAAACATATAAACAAACAGTAGTATTCTTGCAACCTTGCATTTCCAATATTTAATTCAGCAAGCATGTCTAAATGATAAGTACTTAACATTCAAATGATGGTAAAAAAAGGAAAATACATTTTGTGAGAACATTAATAGACGATGTCCCATCTAGTGAGGCACTTTAAAAGGCTGAAAATTGTAATTTGACATTCACAAGTGGTAAACATATCTCACATGCCATTGAGTGGCAAGAACAACCAGTTTGTTTCCTTGTATAGATGCCTCCCTTAGTTTTAGTTTTTTCTTTTTAAAAAGTGGATGTTCGTCTTATGCTTTCCTTGAGTATCCTGGATGTTTGTCTTATGTATTCCTTGAACAACATAAGCATTGGCGGAAGACAGATAAGTGGTCGCATAACAAGTAATTTGAAAAGAAAAAGAAAATAAGCAATTGACAACAGTGTCTGCAAACTATAAGTTGCAGCAGAAAGGTAGAATCAGCTGCAAGAGGAAAAGTAAGTTGAAAATAAAAAAGCAGAGTGATTGCAATCAAGAGATATATTTGTGAAGTTGTAGGACAGAAAATTCAATACCGGAATTCCAAAAGTTATGTTCAGTGAGAAGGTGGGAGCTATCGTTTACACTCCTAAATTAACCTCACTTTCACTTCACGAATTTAAATAATTAGCACAGTAGTAAGTAAGGATCGATCCCACAGAGAGTAAGTTTGTTTTAGATTTATTCTAATATTTTAATAGAAAATAAAGATAGGGGATTTTTGAAATTGTTTTAAACTAAGAAAAATAGAATTTAAATAAAGAGATTAACCAAATATGTAAAAACTTCAGTTCTGTAGTTCAGTTTCACCAAGCACAGCAATCAATTAATCAAGTTATTATTCTTTACCCTTCAATGAAACTATTAACCCTAGATAACAATAAGCTTGCTATCCGAAATTCTCCTTAGATATTCACTGTATAAAACAAGCTCTTCACCAGATTCAACTAGCATATAACCTAGAACAAGCTCTCTAGATTTAATATGATAGAAGCATTAAGAAATAGAGAATTAGGCTAATCCAAGCAACAAACACATAAGCTCGATTTGTTTAACTTATTTTCTGATAATCTTAGCAATACACAAAAGCTTGTCCACAATTAGTATCACTAATTTACTACTTGTGATGAAGACAGATATCAATTACACGTAATATCAATCTTAATCTAGCATATGATAATGATTAAATTAACTCAATTGGCCATATCAAATTAATTAGATCAATTAGCATGCAATCAATGAAAACAGATTATCAGAAGAAATTTCATACAAGAAAGAATAAATAATAATACTTAATTAATCAATTACTTGTAACAAGGTTCCACCTCCCTTTAGAACTGAATAAAGAAACTAGTCTGACATGCTCCAAGTCTGCACTTCAATGAGGTATGATAGTTGGTAGAAAATTGAATGAATAAAACCTTGACTATCATCCTTTATTTATAGTGCTAGACAAAGACCTAAATCCTATGAGAACTAGGAATCCAAATCCTAATAGGAATTAAAAAACATAACTATTTTCCATAAAGAAATAGAATCTAATTTAAAAATAAATATTAATCTCAAGGAAATCCTAAATCTACTAGAAATAAAAATCCCACAACTGCCGTGTGACTGAGTCTTTAATTCCTTGCTGCCTTCGAATTTTGCAACTTTCGCGTGAACCACTCTCCTGGTTGCATTCCTTTTGTAATTTGGATGCTTCAATTCGTGTTTTGCTTGGAAATTGATTTGCTTTGTAACCCGTGAGCAGCTATGACTCCTTTCTCCATTTGGACTTGCAATCCCTTTTGGCAATGGCCTTACAATAAGCTGGCGGCATGATGACTTGGCAAGCTCCTTAATTGCCGAATTTTTGCTGTGTAGCTCTCCCTTTGCAAAGTTTGGACTTGAGCTGCTTGGAGTAAATTGCTACAAACATGTAACCGTGGGCCCACATGTTAACAATCCTTTAATTGCTTTGCTCCTTTGCTGAAACCGAGAGCTGCTAGTGAAAAGAAGGCTGGGCTGCTCCTCAATCTCCAGATCTGTGGCCCACTTGATGAATTAAATCCCCATTTACATGCCATTACTGAATTAGATTTTAAAAACCCACAACCTTATTCCTTTTTCATCATTTCAGCCCTTTTAGCTCTAGTTCCTCCTGAAACCAATAAATATCTTAATAAGTCCATATACACTATAAATTACGTAATAAACTAAATATAAAAGAATAAAAATAAATGAATATTATGCACTTATCAAATTCCCCCACACTTAGCCTTTACACGTCCTCGTGTAAACCAAAAGTTTGATTTTCAAAAATTCTACTCAACCATAACGTCAAAAGGATTTCAGACCAAATCATGATTATCAATACTAAATCCACAAAAGCATGATCAATGTTCATCAATTAACTCAAGATAACCACCCTGCCACTTCACCAATGAATTTCATTAAATCAAATAGTATCCACATAAACACTCTTTTATGATCCACACACTTACTCAACATAGTTACTATGGAGCAAAAACCGTGCACACCACTCAAAAACTTAAAACATATTATTTCTGCTTTATTTTTTATTTTATTTCCTTTCACTAGGACCTTTTCATTTTTCCTCTTTGTTTCCGGTGAATGCATTTTATGCTCCATTTCACCTTCCTCAATCATTCTTCTGTAAAGTGAGTACATTTTATGCTCCATCTCACTTATTCACACGTGTTTATGGGAGAGTGCGTTTTACGCTCCATCTCATCCCACCACATGACTTCTCTTGTGTTTCTTTTTCAACAATTTCACTAGTTTTCAATTTTTCTTATTATTTTTTCTCATGGTCTTGCAAAAAGCTTAAGCAGTTCAATAGTTCTCGAGCATGAGATTAGTGCACATAGACAACTCCACAGATAACTTAGCCAACTAAGCATATATCACATGTTCAAGTACTCATGAGATACAAATTCAACTCAAATCAATTACTATGGATCATGACTTAGTTTTTCTCAATCATTAACCAATTACGCATTAAATAGATTTTGAATTTTTAGCATTGATTCTCATTTGTTGATCTTAACCTTCGAACACATAGGCAAATAGAATCATGGAATCCAATTTTTTTCAAAAATCTTCAAAGGCGTCTAGATGGTCCTATTTCCTATCAAAATCAGCAGATCAATATCACTAAAATAAAAAACCTAAATCTCTCCCCCCACACTCAAACCTTACATTGTCCCCAATGTAAGAAAATCATGCAAAGAAGAAAGAACTACATGCAAAAATAAAAAAATAAAAAAAAACTAAATAGTAAAGGGATAGAAAAGATCAAATCTGGATTCTTGGGTTGCCTCCCAAGAAGCTGCACTCGTTTATTGTCATTGGCTTGACATCATGTCTCTATTCTCATTCTTCATAGACCGGATCATCTAGCTCCACCATCTCAATATTTTCCACCTGATGTCCCTCATAGAACGGTTTCAATCTATGTCCATTCACTTTAAAAATCTTTCCTGTACTTGGACTATGAATCTCGACTGCACCATGAGAAAACACATTAGTGATAACAAAAGGACCAACCCATCTAGATCTCAATTTACCTGGAAATAGCTTAAGCCGAGAATGATATAACAAAACTTTCTGTCCCACAACATAGGTTTTCCGCACAATTTGCTTATCATGAAAGGCCTTAGTCTTTTCCTTGTAAATCTTTGAACTTTCATAGGCTTCATTCCTTAATTCTTCCAATTCTTGTAACTGCAACTTCCTATGTACTCCAGCTGCTTCCAAACTCATGTTGCACTGCTTGATTGCCCAAAAAGCCCTATGCTCTAACTCAACTGGTAAGTGGCAGGGTTTCCCAAATACAATCCGATATGGTGACATCCCAATAGGAGTTTTGAATGCCGTTCGATAGGCCCAAAGTGCATCATCTAGTCTCAAACTCCAATCCTTCCTGCTTGGGTTGACTACCTTCTCCAAAATGGATTTGATCTCCCGGTTAGACACCTCAGCTTGGCCATTACTTTGCGGATGGTAGGATGTAGAAACCTTGTGCAAAACATTGTACTTCTTGAACAAAGCCGCTAATACCCTATTACAAAAATGAGTTCCGCGATCGCTAATGATGGCCCGTGGTGCTCCAAACCTGACAAATATGTTAGTCCTGACAAAATCTACAACAACTTTAGAATCGTCAGTCCTAGTGGCTTTAGTTTCCACCCATTTTGAGACATAATCAACAGCCAAAAGAATATATACATTCCCAAAGGATGAAGGAAAAGGTCCCATAAAATCTATACCCCAAACATCAAAAATCTCAACAACTAAAATAGGAGTTTGGGGCATTTGATTTCTTTGAGAGATATTCCCCGTCCTTTGGCAATTATCACATGTTTTACAAAACAGATAGGAATCTTTAAAAAGTGACGGCCAATAAAAACCACTTTCCAAAACTTTGTTAGCAGTTCTTTTTGGACCAAAATGTCCTCCACAAGCCTGAGAATGGCAAAAAACTAGAATAGATTGGAATTCATTATTTGGCACACATCTTCTAATTATCTGGTCAGCACAAAATTTCATAAGTATGGATCATCCCAAACATAGTGTCTAGCATCACTCTTTAGCTTTTCCTTCTGGGATTTGGAAAATTCCTTAGGAAAATATGCACTTACCAAATAGTTCACCAAATTTGCATACCATGGAGTTTCAGCACGGATGGAAAGTAACTGCCCATCTAGGAAGGAATCACGCAAGGGTAGTTCATCCTCTTCTCTCAACAACCTACTCAGGTGATCCGCTACCAAGTTGTCTGCACCCTTCTTATCTTTGATCTCCAAGTCAAATTCTTGCAAAAGGAGAATCCATCTAATAATCCTAGGTTTGGAGTCCTTCTTAGTTAGCAAATACCTGAGAGCAGCATGGTCAGAATAAACTATAACTTTAGTGCCAAGCAAATATGATCGAAATTTATCTAAAGCAAAAACCACAGATAAAAGTTCCTTTTCAGTTGTGGAATAGTTTATCTGAGCTCCATTCAAAGTTCTAGAAGCATAGTAGATATCATGAACAACTTTGTCAATCCTTTGTCCCAAAACAGCCCCCACTGCATAGTTGCTTGCGTCACACATGATTTCAAATGGAAACTTCCAATTCGGTGGTTGGATCACAGGGGCAGAGGTCAGCAATTTCTTTAAAATATCAAAAGCCTCCTTGCACTCATCATTAAACTGAAAGTCCACATCCTTTTGTAGCAACTTACACAAGGGCAATGCAATCTTCGAGAACTCCTTGATAAACCTTCGATAGAATCCTGCATGACCAAGAGAAGAACGAATCTCCCGCACACTGACGGGGTAAGGCAAAGCAGAAATAATATCTATTTTAGCTTTATCAACTTCGAGACCCTTAGATGATACAACATGACCAAGTACTATTCCTTGTTCTACCATAAAATGACATTTTTCCCAGTTTAGAACAAGATTAATTTCTATGCATCTATCCAAAACACGACTCAAATTATCTAAGCATGCATCCAAAGACTCACCATGTATTGTGAAGTCATCCATAAAGACCTCAATGCAGTTTTCTAAAAGATCTGAAAAAATGCTTACCATGCATCTCTGAAAAGTACCGGGAGCATTACAGTGACATACGTCGGTATGCAAATGTGCCGAAGGGACATGTGAATGTGGTCTTTTCTTGGTCCTCGGGTGCAATCACAATCTGGTTATATCCTGAAAAAACCATCTAGAAAACAATAATAAGTGTGCCCAGCTAATCTTTCCAACATTTGATCAATAAAAGGAAGAGGAAAGTGATCTTTTCTTGTTACAGCATTTAATTTCCTGTAGTCAATACACACTCTCCATCCTGTTTGTATCCGTGTGGGCACTAACTCATTCTCATCGTTCTTGACAACGGTGATTCCGAATTTCTTTGGGACTACCTGCACTGGACTCACCCATTGACTATCGGAAATGGGATAAATTATGCCGGCATCAAGCAGTTTGAGCACCTCTTTTTTCACCACCTCCATCATGGGTGGATTCAATCTTCTTTGTGCGTCCCTCGTAGGCTGAGCTTCATCCTCTAACAATATTCGATGCCTGCACATCGCAGGACTAATACCTTTGATATCTGCTATCGTCCAACTAAAAACTGTGACATGGTCCCTTAGGACTCTCAGCAATTTATCTTCCTGCATTTTAGTTAGATTGCTAGCAATAATAACATGCAAAGTATCATTAGTCCCCAAATATGCATTTTTCAAATGTGCAGGTAATTGTTTCAATTCTAGGGTTGGAGCTTGCACAACAGATGGTAGTAACTTTTGATGAGAAACAGGTAATTGAATAAAATGTACTGCTGACTTATCTGAGAATTTCGGCAACGAGTGTAGTGCAGCCACAATTTCATTCAATTCCTGAGTTCGCTCAACTTCATCTTCCTTGTCCATATCCATACTGTTGGTGATGACAACCTCCAAACTATCCCTATGTATTCTTTCCAAAGCTCTATGCACTAAGGAATCTCTCACATCAATAGCAAAAACCTGCCCTATATCACTAGGGTACCTCATGGCATCATAGATGTTAAATTGAATCTTTTCTCCATCGAATTCCATTGTCAAGGTCCCATTATGCACATCAATCATGGTTTTTGCTGTTTTTAGGAATGGCCTTCCTAACAAGATATGGGAAGGGTTTGGTGATATATCATCTTCCATGTCCACAATGTAAAAATCTGCAGGAAAGATTAGTTCGTTCACCTGCACTAAGACATCTTCAATTACCCCTCGGGGGTAAGTGTTAGTACGATCTGCCAATTGAATAATCACACCAGTATTTTTCAAAGGACCTAGATTTAAAGAGGCATAAATAGATAAAGGCATAACATTAATTGAAGCTCCTAAATCTAGCATGGCCTTTTTAAATCTGGTGTTTCTTATTTTGCATGGGATTGTGAACATTCCTAGATCTTTACATTTAGGAGGCATTTTTCTTTGAAGGACAGCAGATACATTTTCTCCAACAGTAACTCTTTCATCATTTTGCAATTTTCTTTTATTAGTGCATAATTCTTTTAAAAATTTTGCATATCTTGGCACTTGTTTGATTGCATCAAGGAGAGGGATGTTTACTTCTACTTTCCTAAAAGTTTCCAGAATTTCTTTTTCTTTTTCATCTTTCTTTGTGGTTTTAGAATTTCTAGGAGGAAATGGAAGAGGAATGTTTTTAAGCTGATTAGGAGGGTCAGGTTGTACCTTGGATTTTTCTGTTTCCTCCTTAGCTGCTTCCTCCTCAAACTCTACGGGGGTGGGTGGTGTATGTAACTGTGTTCCATTCCGCAAAGTTATGGCACTTGCATTCTCCCTTGGGTTGACTACTGTTTGAGATGGTTATTTTCCTGAGTCTTTGGATTCCAATATCCCCACAGTTGTAGCCAGCTGTCCTACTTGGTTTCTCAAATCTTGAACCAAAGCTTTTGTCTCCTGTTGGAACTGTTGTGTCTGATTCATGAACTGTTGTGTCTATCCCATGAATGCTTTGAACATATCCTCCAATGTTGTTCCAGTAGGTGCAGGTGCTGCTTGCTTCGGCTGATATTGGGGTTGGGTTGGTTGGAAGCCCTGTTGCCTAGGTGGGAACACTCCTTGTGTTTGTGGCCTGTTCCCTCTATAACTGAGGTTCAGATGATCTCTCCAGCCTGGATTGTAAGTGTTTGAGTAGGGATCATATTTCTTTGGCTGTGTTTGGTAGTTACCTACTACATTGGCTTGCTGTGCATTCTCATCCTCTTGCAATGTTGGGCACCCATCAGTAGTATGCCCTGCCATTAAGCATAATCCGCAAGCCTTCGCAACCGGCACGTTTCCTGTTGTTAATTGTTGCACCACAGCAGTTAAGTTAGAAATCTGTTGTACCAATTCACTCGTGCTTACCTCATTTACCTTTTTCGGAGTATGATCATTCCTTGTTCCGTATTGTTGTGAGTTAGCAGCCATGTTTGCAATCAGATTTCTTGCAGCCTCTGGTGTCTTGTCCACTAATGCTCCTCCACTAGCCGCATCGATCATACTTCTTTCCATTGGTATTAATCCCTCGTAGAAGTACTGAATCAAGTGTTGCTCGTCGATTTGGTGGGGAGGGCAGCTGGAGCACAATTTCTTGAATCTCTCCCAGTACTCGTACAGTGTCTCTCCACTAAATTGTCGGATCCCGCAAATCTCCTTCCTTATGTTGGCCACTCTTGAAGCAGGAAAATATTTCTCTAAGAATAGCCCTTTCATGTCGCTCCATGAATTTATTGATCCGGATGGGAGATAGTACAGCCAATCCTTTGCTAAATCTGCTAGGGAGAATGGGAAGGCTCTTAATTTGATTTGTTCCTCTGAAATTCCCGTGCGGTTTCATGGTCGAGCACACCACATTGAACTCCTTCAAATGCTTGTATGGATCTTCACCTGTAAGACCACGAAAACTAGGCAAAAAATGAATTAGTCCGGATTTAAGTTCAAATGCAGCATTTAAAGCAGGATATTCAATGCACAAAGGTTGATGAGTAAGATTAGGAGTAGCCAATTGTTTCAATGTCCGATTGTTGTTGGGCTCCGCCATCTTTTCTTCTTCGTCTGATTCGGTGAATGATTTGTCAGAAAGTAATTCCAAAGCTAAGTTGAGGCCCGGTGATGATGCAGAAGCCTCGTCTAAATCTGCAGTAGACTGTTGAACTTTTTGCTTTCTTAGCCTCCTTGCAGTTTTCTCAATCTCTGGATCAAAATCTAATATAGTAGCCTGAGAAGATCGAGTCATAAAACAAAAACAAAAGAAATAATAGAATAAAAACAAAACGCACAATTACTCCCCGGCAACGGCGCCAAAATTTGGGAGCTGTCGTTTACACTCCTAAATTAACCTCACTTTCACTTCACGAATTTAAATAATTAGCACAGTAGTAAGTAAGGATCGATCCCACAGAGAGTAAGTTTGTTTTAGATTTATTCTAATATTTTAACAGAAAATAAAGATGGGGGATTTTTGAAATTGTTTTAAACTAAGAAAAACAGAATTTAAATAAAGAGATTAACCAAATATGTAAAAACTTCAGTTCTGTAGTTCAGTTTCACCAAGCACAGCAATCAATTAATCAAGTTATTATTCTTTACCCTTTAATGAAACTATTAACCCTAGATAACAATAAGCTCTGCTATCCGAAATTCTCCTTAGATATTCACTGTATGAAATAAGCTCTTCACCAGATTCAACTAGCATATAACCTAGAACAAGCTCTCTAGATTTAATATGATAGAAGCATTAAGAAATAGAGAATTAGGCTAATCCAAGCAACAAACACATAAGCTCGATTTGTTTAACTTATTTTCTGATAATCTTAGCAATACACAAAAGCTTGTCCACAATTAGTATCACTAATTTACTACTTGTGATGAAGACAGATATCAATTACACGTAATATCAATCTTAATCTAGCATATGATAATGATTAAATTAACTCAATTGGTCATATCAAATTAATTAGATCAATTAGCATGCAATCAATGAAAACAGATTATCAGAAGAAATTTCATACAAGAAAGAATAAATAATAATACTTAATTAATCAATTACTTGTAACAAGGTTCCACCTCCCTTTAGAACTGAATAAAGAAACTAGCCTGACATGCTCCAAGTCTGCACTTCAATGAGGTATGATAGTTGGTAGAAAATTGAATGAATAAAACCTTGACTATCATCCTTTATTTATAGTGCTAGACAAAGACCTAAATCCTATGAGAACTAGGAATCCAAATCCTAATAGGAATTAAAAAACATAACTAGTTTCCATAAAGAAATAGAATCTAATTTAAAAATAAATATTAATCTCAAGGAAATCCTAAATCTACTAGAAATAAAAATCCCACAACTGCCGTGTGACTGAGTCTTCAATTCCTTGCTGCCTTCGGATTTTGCAACTTTCGCGTGAACCACTCTCCTGGTTGCATTCCTTTTGTAATTTGGATGCTTCAATTCGTGTTTTGCTTGGAAATTGATTTGCTTTGTAACCCGTGAGCAGCTATGACTCCTTTCTCCATTTGGACTTGCAATCCCTTTTGGCAATGGCCTTACAATAAGCTGGCGGCATGATGACTTGGCAAGCTCCTTAATTGCCGAATTTTTGCTGTGTAGCTCTCCCTTTGCAAAGTTTGGACTTGAGCTGCTTGGAGTAAATTGCTACAAACATGTAACCGTGGGCCCACATGTTAACAATCCTTTAATTGCTTTGCTCCTTTGCTGAAACCGAGAGCTGCTAGTGAAAGGAAGGCTGGGCTGCTCCTCAATCTCCAGATCTGTGGCCCACTTGATGAATTAAATCCCCATTTACATGCCATTACCGAATTAGATTTAAAAAACCCACAATCTTATTCCTTTTTCATCATTTCAGCCCTTTTAGCTCTAGTTCCTCTTGAAACCAATAAATATCTTAATAAGTCCATATACACTATAAATTACGTAATAAACTAAATATAAAAAATAAAAATAAATGAATATTATGCACTTATCAGAAGGGCTGGGAGAGACTTTCGAACAAAGTCCAAATCGCCAGTTCTAATAAATATATCTACAATCATTGCACTCAGGAGTGGAGGTTGGCTGCAGAAGAGTCCCACCAAAGTGTAACTTCCTTTTAGCATATATAAATGAATGGAAGAGACAGAAGCAGGTTGCAGTTGTTGATTGCAATTTTTTAATTACCGAGAATTTTAAACTAGTTAATATCAATCCATCATTTGTAAGATAAGCGAAAGTGAGTGCATTAAACCTTATGCATGATAATTAAACCTTGAATAATAGAACAATAGTATATATTATATAACTAAAAAAAAACTTACCTTCTATTAGTGTAGTATGCCCTTGCACCATTAAGAACATATCCAAATTCTTCGATGAGAGAAATAAGATTAGTCACAATCCCTTTGGCATTATAAACATACAACTCTGTAAAGCAAATACTTGACATCACTTTCTTTTAGAATTAAATTTCGTTAGCATCTAAAAAATTAAAATTCAATATACCTAATAAGAACAAATCAACTTTAACATAGTCAAAGATCAAACATTAACTTCAAATTTTATTTAAATATAATAATTTCGGGAACATTGACTTGGCAAGTGGACTATGTAATCTATGTGAAAATAAGTAAATTAGACCCAAGTTTGTTGTCCACCAAGTATATAGAGTTTCTCACATTATTTATGAGAAAACCAAGTATATAGAGTTTCTCACATCATCCATCCTCTAATTTATTTATGAATTAAACTGTCACGGAGTATAAATTATTAAGTGTACTTGTCCAAGAAACTAAAACTAGTAAAAACCAAGTATATAGAGTTTCTCACATCATCCATCCTCTAATTTATTTATGAATTAAACTGTCATGGAGTATAAATTATTAAGTGTACTTGTCCAAGAAACTAAAACTACTAAAAAGATTGAAATAAAAATAGAGGGAAAGATCTACCAAATGGTTTGGGGGGCTATGTGTTCCCTCATGCATGGATAAACTTTATTATATGGGATGTCTAGCTAGTATCTAATAATATCCCAACCATGCAATGAGGAGAAGCAGGTGCTTGCTTTTTGTCTTCTATACAATGGAGTATTCTGACTGATTTTATGCTTATTTTTCTCTGTTCCATTCTTTAGGATTTTATTTCAAGAAATTGATTCTTGTTTTGGTACTTTAAAGTCACAACAGCTCTAACACTCTAAATAAGCATATAGGCAGTACCATTTATTTGGTTCAAAAACTGTGTAGATAAATATTTTTATAGGCTAACGCATTTTTTTGGGTGTTTAATAAATAGCTACCCAAAAAATTGGTTTGCACTAAAAATGACTCAAAAGACTATACATATTTTATAAGCTGTTGAGAGAAAAGAGATGGAGTGCCTGAATTCCTTCATTTTATTATATAGAGAGTTATTCTTCACTTAACCTGATAAAAAGAAAAATTAAATGAAAACGTTAAATCAAAGAATTTTCGAGTATGGCTGTCCAAATGAAGTAAAAAAAATGGGATTTTCTCTTTGTTAAAAAAGAGAATCAAATAGAGAGAGGGACCAACAACAAATATGGATTTTCTATGTGAAAGTGATAATAAGAGAGGCCGAAGTTTCTTGTCCACCAAATACTTCCCGTAAGGTACAGATTAAGAGCCCCTCACACAACATCAGTATCCATCAACACGCTACAGGAATTTTCTTTCAAACATGATTCAAAAACAAAGCTATGAAGAAGAATTTTGACTCTAAGATCTATGTCTCAAGGAAGCAAGATGATACTCTGATTTGGTACACTTGTCAAAAATAAAGTTCTGGATATCACCCAACTGATATATACATTTATAACAGAGTAGTATCAGCTAGGTAACTTATAGGTCTATCTCGACCACTGCTGCTGCAACCGCTGCTGTCAAAGACAGCAGCCCTAGCCCTTACTAACTCTTCATTTTTGCTATTTTGTAATTTTTAAAACATAAGCTTAGTTATGCCCAATTTTAAGCATATTATACACAACATATGAAAGTATTTTAGAACATAAAACACCTCCATTTCAGTCTCAATAGGCTGCCCAAAACAGCACTCAAAACTACCTTGACATACCACTTTTTAATTTTTCACTTTGGCTTAAGATTGAATTTCGTTTTAATCTAATAAACTTAAACTCTTTAGTTATGAACCTAGGTAAGATATCTATCCATCCCAAGCTTTAGCTTCCTCCTATAATCGATTTTTAGCTAAAACAGTCCACTTGGGACTTTTGTCAAGCACTTGGAGTGCACTGTTTTAAAACCTTCTTGTCATAGCAATTTGTTTGTGATATAAACTCATTTTACCTCCACATAACCAACCTAATCTCCTCTATTCAAATTCAAACAATAACAATTCAATGTTCAGTCATATATATAGATGACCAACAAATTTATAAACTATCTAATTTACTAACATTTTTTACCTTCACTTCTAGATTCTAATGTATGCAATATGATATAACATGATTTCCATATATACCTCAGTTATACATGCTCACAATAAAAACCCATTCTACTATCGTGATTCCAGAATACCCGAACATCATATTAGATGTACATAGACCAAATTTCTAGTTCAGTTTACATAATCAATAATCTATCTAATAAAACACAAGTGTTTTTGAAAAGAAAAAAAAAACTTTCCCGCTCAGCCTTTTAGAAGATCCTGACCGTCCAAAGTTGGGATAAATCTAACCCTTCAAACATATTTTCGTTGGCTAACCATAAGTCCAGAATTTACTTTCCGGCTCGAACCCAAACCCCCAATTTCAACATTAAAGCTTCCTATTCACCAAAACCCAAACGCACCACCGATCCACAGCCACAGCCTCCGATGCTGCCGGAGAAGAAGTCACTGGCCGTGGCCACCGGAGAGCTCTTCCTCAGCTTCACGTCGCGATTAATCAAGAACCGACTTGAGGCAAAGGGCGAGGACATCAATGCAAATGACGAAAATGTTAGGATGTTTGGGGATGATTTTAAGGAGGGAGAAAATTACTATTGGAGCAAAAAGAAAGAGGGGATTGCGGCGGTTTTGGAGGACCCGGTGCAGCCGAAGGTGGTTTGGGAGCAGAGACTGAAGGATGTTGAGGCAGAGAAGGGACGAAAGGCGGTTTCGAGTCCCGGGTTTAGTTTTTCTGCAGCTGGGCTTTTGTTTCCTTATCATCTTGGGGTTTCTCAGTTTCTTATTGAAAAGGGTTATATAAAGGTAAAACCTTTCTTAAATTATTGGGAAAATTAGGATGACAATCTATTTTACTATGCATATCACTGTAGTTAAAATTGAAGTTATCTTTAAGCATGTAATAATGTAAGTCTGTTTTTTTCCTAACTACCTCACTACATGTACTAACTTTCCTAGCTCCCCGCCCCATCTTCTAATGGGTTTATTGCTATATAGTTGAAACTGTTCTGCATTTGGTTTTGGTGCTCTGCTTATCTGTTTGATATTTTAGCAACTTTGATTTCACAGTAAGGTTAAATGAGAGAAGGAGAAGGAGGGCAGACGTTTCTACACACAAACAATGTTTTTCTGGTAAATAAATTACTACATTTACTACTGAACTTGGTTATTTTGCAAGCAGTTTGAATTATATCGTGATTTGAAAGTCATAGTTTTTCTATATGCCTGTGAATTGCCTATTCATTTATAATTTTTAATTTATGTTACTTCCTGGATTTATTATTCCACTAACATTAAATTTCTTAGATCAATTTTAGGATCTAAATGAAATGGAAATGACGGACTTCCATTCGGGGACGGAGGTACTGTAAGGTTATTAAGTTAAAATGAAATGAGAAATAAATAATTTGAATACCATTCTGTGACTATTAAGGTGGATAATTGAGATTCTCGAGTGTCCTGACATTTTAAGTAGAAGCAGCATGCAGAAGAGTCAATTTTTATCTCTTGGAAGATGTTTGTTCAATTTTCTTAAACAATTGCACTATATAACAGTGAAAGATGAAAAAGTTTTTCCTGAAAATTAGAAGTGTTTGATTTTCTTTTTACAACTGCAGACAGTAATATTGAAGATGAAATGGAGCAGCTTAGGGCCTCAGTTGATTTTCTTGTGGATCTCTGTGAAACTGTTTCTTCTATCCAGGTGTGTGAGTCTCTGTCTTATCTGTGTTTCCCTTTGTTGATGACACTATGCGCTCATTTAAGTAAATATATTTTCCATTTTTGTTTACATTAATTTTTTTTATTGGCAGATAGAGGAGCCTAAATTTGTGAATTGGTCACACCAAGCTGTAGACTTCATTCTAGGTATTTGATAAAATTTGAGTCGTTACAACATGACTTTTCCTCTAAAGTTTATCAATTTTTATGTAGTTTTGAAAATTAGAATTGACTCTCACCTTCATTATTACAGCATTAGTATTATCTGAATCATTATGATTTAAACTTTATAAAAAAATATCCTATCCCATAGTCCCATTAGAATATTGCTTTTAGTATACTTAGAAACTGAGGATGTAAATCACAAGTATATGTAACATAATTGTAGATAACTTCCCGAGTTTAAGACTTGCATTGTGGTGGTAAGGCTGATGTCTATATAATTTTGCTCGGGGAATGATGCCTATTCAAGTGCATGAAAACACCTCTAAGAGGCGATCAGAAAGTTAATTTATCTGGTAATAGATCAAAGAATGGTAAGAAATCATAGAATAATTAATAAATCTCCAGTATCACATTTTACTAGAAAATGGTGTATTGGTTTTTAGTTGCTCCTGTTTGTAGTTGCTGTTGTTTGGTACCAGTATGAAGATAAAGAGCCATGTTGGATGATCTGGTTAATGTGACAGAATGAGTGCACCTATAATGAGAAGTGCTTTATTTAAATCACAAAACCAATATGGAACAGAAATAGGTCAAACAAATGAGGAAGTAGGTTAAAACTTTTAAAACACCTGACCAACAAGGATTTTGCTGTATCCTGAGTTGCAAAAGAAAAACACAATAATTGCTACTTGGTTAGGTTATGGTTTCATAAAGTCGAGTTAAAATTTTAACTTTTGCTGCAAACATCCCTTTCCATCCTCTAACGAGTCTTTTGGCCTTTGCTTTCAACATACTCCTGTGGATTTGTATTAATGGCCAAGTCAGTTACATTGTTTTTCTATGGAATTACTGGGTGTGGTGGTAGACAATAATAAAGATTCAATATTCTTTTCTGGGAAATCCAAGTTGCTTGAACTCATTTAAGGTTGCGACAATAGCCATCACTCTACCATCTCACCCTGATTTTCTTTACTTTGTTTATTGCAGTCGTATATTCTTATGTATTTTTAAAAAAATATTTTTTTTTGAAGCTTCAATAAAGAATCTCTCATTTATGGGGAAGAATGTAGAACCTGTTGATGGAATTGTTAGCAGCTTAATGATGCGTTTGATGAGAAGAATGTGTGCTGCACTTGAAGGAGATGGTAATATTGCAGTTGTTTCGCCTGCAGACAACATAATGTTAACGAAGTTAGAGTATGAAGGTCGATTTTGAGATTGAGAGAGAGAGAGAGAACCTTTCGTTTCCATTTGAGAGATTCGGGTTGAAAAGGAGCAGAGGAGGTAGAAGGAAGATCAGTGGGCGGCGGCGGCGGAGGAGGTTTAGGTTTAGGTTTTTGGAGTAGCTTTGATCGAAAAAGTGCCATTGCTATTGCTACCTTCAGTGATTCATTCGCATCACTAAACGACGTCATGCCCCTGCCTCCCTCTTTTCTCTCTAAACTTTCTCTGCTGATTTAGGCGGGAGGTAGCTTTCGATTAAACGACCTTGTTTTTTTATTTAAAGAAAAATAATCAGTTAAAAGTTTGATACCTTTTGAGTCAATTTCAAGCTGAGATGAAGCAACCATATATATATACTAGCAATATAATTTAGTCTTTAATTGCAATATAATTTGAAAGCTCAAATGAGTATGTATGTAAAAGGGGTTCATTTTAATCAATTTTAGTTGCTCCTTTTTTAGCATTTTTTTCAGTCTGGTATGATATTTTCTTTTGTTTTGATAATTCATGCTTTTATTATTTATTGGAAAATGCACGGTAGTTCAACTAATTTTGTATGCTTTAGTATACCCAGCTGTTAAAATTGTGCTTAAATATAAGTAGCCCTATTTTTTGTAGTTTAAGAAATGATCATCTCGGACGCTGTGTTGTGCATCGGAGAGGAGAGTTCACAGATTGCAGGTTGTGTAAAATATTTGTCCAACTTTTAATCTTTATTGCAACAGGAACCTGAATTAGTTTCAACTTCCAAGAGAGTATGAACATATTTTTCTTTTCAATCCTTTACTCCAATATGTTTTCTTATAAATTACGTATTCTGATTTTCTGCTTTTGTATGATTGCAAACTTCATTAAATCCATTATCATGGCACAAATGTTCAGTTGGTCTCATATGTTTTGTATGTTAAATTTATGAACAACATAGAGTTAAAATTCAAGGCATGAACACTCACTTTGTTTATTGCCAAAGTTATTCTTAAGTTATAAATAATTGCAAAACTTGCAGGATCTGAGATCATTTGGGAAAGAGAGAGGATGGTGCCCGTACTTTTTAGCACGTCATATGGTCCAATTTGTTAATGTGGTGGTTTATAGTTAACAGTACCTGCTTGATCCCAAGTTTGCTGGGATAATATCGAAGGAGATCCAAAGAGAGTCTGTTGTGGTGTTTGATGAGGCCCACAATATTGACAATGTGTGTATTGAGGCCCTAAGTGTCAGTGTAAGGAGGCAGACACTTGAAGGGGCTACAAGGAATCTAAATAAGATGTCTCAGGAGATTGAAAGGTATGTCAATCTGAAGAACTATGTAGTTTCCGTCTGTTATATGGTTCCTTGAATCAAAATTCACTTTTCCCTTCTTTTTTTGGTTTTAAATTTCCACTTTATTTTTTCTTATTTTCTGGATAGTGTCATTGCTGCTTGGGACGAAGTATATGATGATTTTCAATGTAACTGGCTATTTTTTTGTTGGGTAGTTTATAGGTTGAGTAAATATTTGCTCTAAGGAATGTAACCATACATTAGCGGGTTTTAGGATCATGATTCATATCACATCCTATTAAAATAAGGTAGTGTTATCGATACAGATAATTCATTAATGTAGTGATACAATATCAGTAGTGCAAGACAGTGCATGAAAATTAATTCTATGTTGTTATGTTACACCACAATTACTACACGTTCCAATCATAGCAGTACGTTATAAGATAGAATACATTTTCCAGACCAATTTGGATTATTGCTACATTTAGGTAAATAATGAGCATGTAGAGACTTTATTTATATTGGTGCTGTCAATTTAATGTTTTAGGTAAATAATGAGCATGTAGAAAATTTTGATGGACAAGTAAATAATGAGCATGTAGATATTGGAGCTGTCAATTTAATGATTTAGGTAAATAATGAGCATGTAGCAAATTTTGATGGATAAGTAATTAATGAGCATGTAGATACAATCACAATAAACAAGGAATTATCCTAAGAAATTCACATTGTCAACTCACATTTTTCACATTGCCAACTCACATTTTTCATTTAGATTCATCTTTAAGTATTAAATAATTACACGAGTATTCTTAGTGCCGGAGGCACGAGTTAACCCTAGTCTATAATATAAAACAGAGCAGAGATAGAAAATACATAACTGTCGCATCCAATTCCACGTCAGCAGCTCTCTCTCATTCCCCCTATTCAAATTTTAAACCCGCTATATCTCTCTCTCTGTTCTTACGCACACAGAGCTGAGACTCGATCCCTCTCAACCCCCCTAAATCTCTTATCTCTCATACCCAGCCCTAATTCCAGCCCCAAATCTCTCATACCCCTACTCATAACTCTGCTCATCCGCTGCTTCTCTCTTTCAATCGGACCCTAACTCCTTCATAGCCTTCAACGGCGACGTTCAGCAGCTGGAAGCTAAGCTAGGGTTAGACCTTTCACAAAAGGCTGGCTTTATATCCCCCACCCCACTATCTTCATTCTCCACTACTCTTTTCTCTGATCTCTCACTCTCTGTTTGAATACCTAAATTTTGCTCCATGGCTCAAAAATCAGGTACCCTTTCTCTCTCTCATCTCTATCTTTTGTGGGTTATTTAAGAAATAGTAGTATGTTGAGACTCTAACTGATGGTCAATTTTTGATTTGGGTTGGTTGCATTGGTTGCAGCTGAGGTCAACAATGGAGAATAATCTAAGGTTCATGTATTTTCATCATCATCTGAGGTAATGAGATTTACCTTCGTCGGAATTCTTTCTCTTGAGTGGCTTTATTATTGATAAGCGTGTCGTTCAATCTATGTGACCAGATGATATTGGCTTATGAATGTTTATTTTATTGCGTTTTAAAAAACTAATTCCAATTCCATAGTGGCGATAATACATATATGGGTATAGAAAATGCAATCGTATTTCTACTTTATTGTGGGGGTGCTATTTGGGTGGAATTGTTTTGGTCTCTTGATCCCTATGCACCAGCAGAACCACCCCATTGGAGGAACCTAAAAATAGTATATATATATATATATATATATTTGATTTAGACAGTTTGAGTTAGACAGTCTTCCGCCGCAGGTAGCACCGCCCTGAGTACAACCTCAACTTCCTTAACCCTTTTCAGCCGCAGCTGCCGCAAGCTAAGCCACCCACTCAGCCACAGCTCAGGCATCCTCAAATGCAGCCAGCTCAGGTGGCCTAATATATCTGATGCCCCGAAAGAAAGGTAGCTTCTTTAACCCATTTTGGTTGGAATTTTTTGAATGTTATAAATGAGTTAAGTAATTTCGAAGTTGGGGTTTGTAAATATATGAGTTCAGTAGTTTTTTTACTTTTAATTGAAAGTCATGGCTTAAGGGAGTTTGAAAGAAATGATGGGTAAAATTGGATTATAAAGTCTATCTTTTAAGTAATTCGAAGTTGGGGTTTGTGAATATATAAGTTCAGTAGTTTCTTTACTTTTAATTGAAAGTCATGGCTTGAGGTAGTTTGAAAGAAATGATGGGTAAAATTGGATATAAAGTCTGTCTTTTAAGTAATTGGTATACATATATAATATACATTATGTGAATAGGTAATGTGGGTGTAAAACGGTAATACATGTGTTATGTTATGAGATAAGAATTTAAAACATATATGTTATGAATATACCCTTGCATCTACTGATAGTTAGTAAGAATGAGGTGACATTTTGAGCAAGCATGAGTTGTCCTTAGATTAGACTATAGAGGACACTAAGCTATTCAAAGCAAGAAAATAAGTAAAGCTGTCCTAACCCATCCCTTAATTTCTATTTGTTCCAAAAAGAAAGAAACAACCTTTGCTCATTTTCTATGCCCTGCCTTCCGAAAAAAAAAAATAGAAGCAGAAATGAGGTACAAAGCCATCCCTTAACTCATCCGTTCCAAAGAGAGAAACGAGGAACAACCCTTGCACTGCTACATGTCCCACAATACCCAAAGTCTCACCAAATTACTCCAATTTCGGCTAAAACCCAACATGTTCAACAGAGAAATAAATTAGTGACCCAAATTGAGGAAGGGAATTTGAGCAGTAGCAATAAAGTGTAATAAAGTGAGGTTATTCACTGATTTCTAAAGCTTAATTTTAGCAACTCACATTTGGTGTAAGGTAAGAGTGATGTTCTTAACCATTTTTTAATGAAAATTGAATAATTAATGTTTGTGTTTAATTTATTGTTTCTGTGTTTGGGATAGAGAATTAGTAAAAGCAGATTAGTTGTTGTTGTGTGGTGTTATAAGGAGTGTAAAATGGGTTGATAGCTCAAATAAATGGCTATGACATGAATGTTTCAAAACAGTGCACATATAATGCTTGATAAAATTCCCCAATAAACTGTTTTGATTAAAAACCCAATATTAGACGAAACCAAGGCTTGGGATGGATTTATATATTGCATACGACGTTTATTAAAGAGTTTGGGCTAATCAAATTAGAACAAAAAGGTTTTTAAGCTAAAACAAAAATTTGAAACTTGGTATGTCAAGCTACTTTTGGATCTTGTTTTAAGCAGCCTTAAGGGTCTGTTATGGGGGCCTAATATATTTTTCTTAATAGCTTACTATGGTACCTACAACATATTTAAAAATTGGGTATGATCGAAATTTTAGGCTAAAAGTTATAAAGGCGTAAAGTAGCCACGATGTATAAAACGCTGCTGCCCGTAATAGTAGGCAGCAGCATCGCGTTGCAGGGCAGCATATGGGGTCTCCTTTGCACTCTTAATTGCTGTGTTTCATCTACCCAAAATGCTTGGTTGCTATTTTTATATAATAGGTAGGTATACTACTACCTATATAATATTCAAAATTCAGCCTAATTGAACTAATCAAGTGCAAGATATAAATTATCAAAGTGCGAGTCAAGAAGAATAGGCTGCTGCCCAATGGCAGCATCAGTCAACCCCGAGCAACAGCAGGGGCTGTTTTGGAAAGTTAATTTAACGTTGTGTTTGAGTTTGCTAATTGACCCGTAGATATTAGCTTATCTATAATATAAAATAGAGCGGCTTCAACATCCAACAACCTCAATTAAAACTTCATCATCCAACGGTTAATAATATATCTCTCATTTCCCCCCAATCTATCTATACAAAACACAAAGCAACTCCATTATCTCTACCCTATCTTCATCCGTTCCTTTTCTCTCTCTAAAGGTTTGAGCCCCCATATTCTCACTCTCAAATTACCACCAAATTTCAAATAAGTTGAAGCTAGAAACTGGGATTACCAAACAAACCTTACCCCTTTTGATTTGGATTTCAAAGAAATTGAAGCTAGAAACTGGGATTACCAAATAAACCTTAACCCTTTTGATTTGGCTGACATATTCGAGGTCCTGGGGATCTGGGTCGGGTTGTAGTTTGGATTCTTACTGATCCTCCTCGGTGGTGGTGGTGGTGGTGGTGTTGGGTTCAACCTGCAGTTCTGTATCTTCCTTATTAGCGAAAACAAGTCCTTCTGCAGTGCTCCTCCTCCTATGTTGGATAATGGTGGTGGCGAAAAGACAAAGATAAGGATAAGATTTTGTGACAGGAGTGATAGTAGTGTGCATACAAGCCAATCATGTATGATGACAAAGCACATACTTTGTAAACAATCTTATTTATTTATTAATTAATAAAATATTCATTTAAGGCATATAATTATCTACATGGTGCTGTTTTTATAATATGTAAATAACCCATAGTTTTAAGCAATGCTTTTAGAATCATGATGAGATCATGATAATGAGATCTAAATTCTTAGAAAGCTTAAAAATTAAAATAGTTCCCAATTGTGGGATTACTAAAATGGGGATTAGTAAATCCGGATAGATTGGTACATATGTTGCTTGCTCATTGGATGAGGATGACTGATCTCATGGTCATTTGTGTGGAGACAGTAAAGCAAGTATGTAGGTGTTTATTGGAGAATAAGTTCACTGAACGTGACTCGCTATGGAATACCTAATGGAGTTTTACTCGCCTGTCAATAGGAATTCCTAATGTGATAGTAGTACATGTGATCCTTGGACTTGAGATCATCATAGTATCTTGTATGTAACAAATTATACTTTGACTAATTCCTTAAGGCCTTTTAAGGCATATATAGGGTATGCTTGGGTGTAATGAGTTACATATGGAGATAATGAATGATCAATAAAGAATCTACCACCTCTAATAAAAGAGGAGATATGTCCTATATGATTCGTTAAATGACAACCCAGGAATCCTTGGCCAAGGTAAAATGAAATTAGAAAGAGGTTTCTAATTTGCATTATTTGGAGTTGTGCATTTTCTAATCGAAATACATATGATTAAATAAATTAAGACTTGACAGTAAATCCATGTCTTATATTTAATTGGGACATTGTATGGTGGAAGGATTGAATTGTACGGTAACTATTAACTCACAGGTTCTTTTATGATTAATGTTAAAATCTATATTATCTGGAAAGTCGTTGATCGCTAGGGAGGCTTATCCCTATTGTAGAATAAATGTTATTTATTTAAATAGATTATTAGTTTAATTTGTTTATTTAAATAAGATTAGAATTGTTCTAATTGATTTATTCACAACCGGTTTAATATGGAGAACCTAAAGGGTCACACCATAAAAGGAAGAAGAATTATTTAAGAAGAAAATGACATGATAGTAATAATGCATTAAGTATAATTAATTTAATCTATGATGATAGAATAAATTAAATAGCTTAATGTTTATTATTTAATATTTTAGAAATATTAAATATAAATTAATAAGAGGAGTCTTATTAATATTATTATTATTATTATTATTTTAATTCTAAAGGAGTTTAGGAATTAATATAATATCAGTACTCTCTCTCAATCCTAATAAAGATTAGGATATAAATTAATTAAAAGTATTTAATTAATTAATTAAATAAAACCCTATTCTAATTGGATTAGGAGGGTTAACTTAATATCTATATAAGAGAGTCTTATATCAGAAATAAGGGACGTGAATTTTTCAAGAGTTGGGAGTACACATATTCTATAGAGATAGAAACAAGGGTTAAGCCAATAACCCATCTTACTGAGTTCTTCATCTTCCTTGGTGGATCACCGTTAGAGGCCAAACATTTGGGTGGCTGACATTGATCAAGGGAAGGAGCCACTACAGAGGAATCAAAGGAATCAAATGAGTAGAACTTGTACCTGAGGAAGCTTGTATCTTCAAAGGTATAATTCTGTTTTTCTCCTTCTTCATTCACTGATAATTGATGCACAAGAATGATCATGGTAATGGGTTTGTATAAATTTTTGAAAACCTAGTTTTTACGCTTCCGCCCTATTTATGTGATTTGATTGCATGATTGCGTTACGTACAAACCCAACAGTGGTATCAGAGCCAATCTTGTGCTAATTATCAGTCTATGTGATTCCATACATATATGATATGCGATTGGATCGAGTTCTGGGCAACAAAAATTTTTCAGATTCTGCGAAGCTGCGCAGCTGCGCCGGTACAAGGCAATATTGCTGCGCAGCTGCGCCGGGTGCTGTTCCTGGTTTTCATGCTGCGCAGCTGCGCCGGTTCCCTTTACATTCTTAGCGCAGTTGCGCCACTGGACAGGAACTGATTTTTTTTTTTGTTTTATTTAATTAAATGAATGGTTTATTTAATTAATAAAGGTTTAAAATAAAGATGTTTATTTTATATGAAATGAGATTTCAGAATTGCTAAAATCAAAGAGTTTAATTTGGAATTGTTTTTGAATGAAATAAAGGAGTTTATTTTTCCAAAAACAAAGTTGAGCAAACTTTTGCCCATTAATTGATATTAATACATATATGGAATGAATTTATTTTCATAAGATGAATATGTTTTATTGATACGTATGATGATATATATGGTAATAAAAGGGATTGATTATGGACTATGACCAATGTGATTGGATTTTATTTTGGTTGAATGCTTGAATGAATGGGTTTTATAAAATGGGGTCTGCGTACCTTGTCTTCTCTAGTTTTATTCTCGATGTAAATTCTATCTCCTTTCTATGTACTTCCCCTTGACTGCTGATCAAGGTTTCTATTTAATTTTAAATAGTTAATGTAATAGAGATAGTTAGAATTATTTTGAAGAAATTGGAGACCAAGGAGTAAGGAACGCTGAAGACTCATTTGTATGGAGCCAGGGTTTAAATGTAATAGTTATATTTAAATTTAAATTCTTGCACTCCTAGGTTTGACCTTTTGGTTCACTTGGTGGCTCTAGTGAACCAAACTAGAATAAAAGTCCATAATCAATCCGGGTAGAATATAATATTCTATATTGCATGCTAAATATTATATATATTATATTTTATACAAACATGCTTCGCATGTTTAATAAAATGACGCGTATTTATATATATATATGTGCATGCGCGCTTAAAAAGATGAGACAAATAATAACAAACCCCTCAAAGAAATATTATTAAGTCTGAAGCGTTCAAATGATATTTGGAATATCGAACGTCGCCTTCTAGCATGATTAGTTAATAGAGTATTAAATATTTAATATGAGTTTGTTGTACTATCCACAAGACGAGTATTGAATATTTAAGATGTTAATTAATCACATTTGATGCTTATCAAGAAAATTGAACGATCTAGTCTTGTTGTGCTATCCACAAAGACGAAAATTTTTCTTTTTTGAATTTATGGAAGTGCTAGGCTGGACTTAACTTAAATCATTTTAGTTCGGATGTGCACACACATGACCATTATGATTTAAGAGGCAAAATAAAAGGAGTTACATGGTGATGTAATTGACAAGAGTTGTCTACCTATTTATTTGTATATCGCTTGTTGTGCTATTCACAACAAGGTTATATACATTTGAAATGGGATCCTTAATCTCACTAGCAAATCTTTAATTAGATGTTGCCGAACTATATGAGTGAGGGTAATATAGTTTGATGAAAATAGTGGGAGATACCAATTTAAAATAAAGACCTAAATTTATTTTGGTATGCAAAGTTAATAAAATGAATGTTTGCTAAAATGTTGTCTTTTCACATGCAGAATTTTAAAAATGTCAAAATCACTAATCTCACTACGAAGCATACTTGATGCAAATAAGCTTACCGGCCCGAATTATGAGGACTGGCTAAGAAATCTGAGAATTGTTCTCACTGCTGAAAAGATTTCTTATGTCCTAAATTCCACTATCCTTGAATCTGTTTCAGAAACAGCCTCTGAGGAAGAGATTGCCACTTTCAATAAGTGGCAAGATGATGCATCTGTGGCTCAATGCATCATGCTCGCATCCATGAATAACGAGCTTCAACGTCAGCACGAAAAAATGGATGCTCCTGCTATGCTGCTTCACCTCAAGGAGTTGTATGGTGAACAGAGTAGGACTGCTAGATATGAGATATCTAAGGAGCTCTTCCGATCTCAGATGACCGAGGGCACTGCCGTCGAGACTCATGTTCTGAAGGTAATCAATTTGATTGAACGCATTGGACAGCTTGGGTTCGTCATGGATGGGGAGTTGAGTCAAGACTTGGTCTTGCAGTCACTCCCTGAGACCTTCTCGCAGTTTGTGGTTAATTTTCACATGAATAAGCTAGATGTCAGCTTACTTGAGCTGCTTAACATGCTGAAAACTGCAGAAGGTCACTTCTCATCCAAGAAGAACCATGTCTTGATGGTGGATTCTTACAATAAAAGGAAGAGGCCCAAGGTGTCTTCTGAAAAGAAGAAATCTAAGAAGGCTAAGGGAAAAGGGAAAGAAAAGGAGCAAAAGAAACCTAAACCAGCTAAAGGATTGTGCTTTCATTGCAATGAGCCGGGACATTGGAAGAGGAACTGCAAGAAGTTTCTAGCAGAGAAGAAGCTTGGAGAAGCTTCGACTTCCAATCAAGGTTTGTTTATGATTGAAATTAATTTTTCTGAAAGTCATAATTCTACTTGGGTATTGGATACCGGCTGTGGTTCTCACATATGTAATACTGTGCAGGAACTGGTCAGAAGTAGAAAGCTGAACAAAGATGAGGTGATCTTACGAGTGGGAAATGGAGCAAAAGTTGCTACATTAGCTGTAGGAACTTATTGTTTAGCAATGCCTTCGGGCAAATCCATTTATCTTAATAATTGTTATTATGTTCCGAATATTATTAAAAACATTATTTCAATTTCTGTATTGGATATGGAAGGTTTTGACGTTATTATAAAGAACAATGGTTGTTCTATTTATAAAGACGATGTTTTATATGGTATTGAAAATTTGCGAAATGGACTTTATACACTTGACTTACAAGAAAATATATTTCAAATTGAAAAAATTAAGAAAAGGAAAAGAGATGATATTAATTATACCTATATGTGGCACTGTAGACTCGGTCATATCAATGAAACAAGATTATCCAAGTTGCATAAAGATGGGCTCCTCGAGCTATCTGATTATGAATCATATCCAACTTGTGAATCTTGTCTCATGGGTAAAATGACTAAATCTCCTTTTAGTGGAAAAGGAGAGAGAGTTACAGAGTTGTTGGCATTGATCCACACAGACGTTTGTGGACCTATGACAACAAGTGCACGGGGTGGGTATTCTTATTTTATTACTTTCACTGATGATCACTCAAGATTTGGATATGTGTATTTAATGAAATACAAATCAGAATCATTTGAAAAGTTCAAAGAGTTCAGAAGTGAAGTAGAGAAACAAACGGGCAAGAGTATTAAGATACTTCGATCAGATCGAGGTGGAGAATACTTAAGCAGTGAGTTTCTCAATTGTCTCAGAGAAAATGGTATAATCTCACAATGGACTCCTCCAGGTACACCACAGTTAAATGGAGTATCTGAAAGGAGAAATCGAACACTGTTGGACATGGTTCGATCCATGATGAGTTTTACCGACCTTCCAATTTTCTTCTGGGGATATGCCCTAGAAACGGCTGCATACCTACTTAACAAGGTACCTATCAAATCCGCCCCAAAGACTCCATATGAGATTTGGAAAGGGAGGAAACCAAATCTTAAGCATGTTAAGACTTGGGGTTGTCCAGCTTATGTCAAAAAGTTTGAAAATGATAAGCTACAGACTAAATCTGATAAGTGTAGATTTGTGGGATACCCTAAAGAAACCGTAGGGTATTATTTCTATCATCCAACTGTTCAAAAGGTGTTTGTTGCGAAACATGCTACCTTCTTGGAGAAAGAGTTTATCCATGAAGGGGTCAGTGGGAGCAAGATATATCTTGAAGAAGTTCAAGAACCACAAGTTACCACGGACCAAAGTCAGGTACCTAACCAAGTAGAAGAACCTACTGTACCACACTCTGTTCGTAAATCTGGAAGAGTACCGAAGATACCTGAGAGGTATGGATTTGTTATAGAGGATGACGATGAGGTACACATTATGAATGATGATGATCCATTGAATTACGAACAGGCTATGAGTAATAAAGACTCAGGGAAATGGCTTGAAGCCATGAAATCCGAAATGGACTCCATGTATGAAAACAAAGTATGGTCTTTGGTTTCACCACCTGAAGGTATTAAACCTATTGGGTGTAAATGGGTTTTTAAGAAAAAGACTGGAGCAGACGGAAAGGTAGAGACCTATAAGGCCCGACTGGTTGCAAAAGGTTTCAAACAAAGACAAGGAGTTGACTATGATGAAACCTTCTCACCAGTAGCCATGCTCAAGTCCATTCGGATTTTGCTTGCGATTGCAGCTTACAACGACTATGAGATCTGGCAGATGGACGTGAAAACGGCCTTCCTCAATGGAAACTTGAGGAGGATGTGTATATGACACAGCCAGAGGGATTTATTTCAAAAGTTGGAACAAATCAAGTCTGTAAGCTACAACGATCCATTTATGGGTTGAAGCAAGCTTCTCGTAGATGGAACATTCGTTTTGATGAGACAATCAAAGAGTTTGATTTTATCAAAAACGAGGATGAACCATGTGTATACAAGAAGGTTAGTGGGAGCGCAGTATCATTCCTTGTATTATATGTTGATGATATATTACTGATAGGGAATGACATTCCTATGTTACAATCCATTAAAATCTGGTTATCTAAAAACTTCTCCATGAAGGACTTGGGTGAAGCATCCTATATTTTGGGGATAAAGATCTATAGAGATAGATCTAAAAGGATGCTCGGCTTATCCCAAGGAACGTACATTGATACGATGCTAAAGAGGTTTAGCATGGAAGATTCCAAAAGAGGTCTCATGCCGATGAGCCATGGAATAAATCTCTCCAAGAAACAGGCCCCAAAGACACCTGAGGAGAGAGACCGTATGAGTAAGATCCCTTATGTTTCTGCAATAGGATCTATCATGTACGGTATGATATGTACTAGACCGGATGTTGCTCACGCACTTAGTGTAACAAGCAGATACCAGTCGAATCCAGGAGAAGAGCACCGGAAGGTAGTGAAAAATATCCTAAAGTACTTGAGATGGACTAAAGATATTTTTCTCGTCTACGGTGGGTCTGAATTAAAACTCGAGGGATTCACGGACTCAAGTTTTCAAACAGACCAAGATGACAGTAAATCTATTTCAGGGTATGTGTTTACCTTGAACGGAGGTGCAGTGAGTTGGAAGAGTTCCAAGCAGCAAACGGTTGCTGATTCAGTGACAGAGGTAGAGTATATAGCTGCAAGTGAAGCTGCAAAGGAAGCTGTTTGGATGAAGAAGTTCATAACTGAACTTGGTGTGGTTCCTAGCATTGGGGAAGCAGTTCCCGTATACTGTGACAACACCGGAGCGGTTGCACAGGCTAAGGGACCCAGGTCTCATCAGAAATCTAAACACGTGTTGCTGCGATTTCACTTGATCAGGGAGATCATTGAAAGAGGAGACGTCACCTTGGAGAGTGTAGACTCTCAAGACAACATTGCAGATCCATTTACTAAAGCTTTAACACAACAGCAGTTTGATCGTCACTTAGAAAAGATGGGTATGAGATACCATGGCGATTGGCTTTAGTGCAAGTGGGAGATTGATAGTAGTGTGCATACAAGCCAATCATGTATGATGACAAAGCACATACTTTGTAAACAATCTTATTTATTTATTAATTAATAAAATATTCATTTAAGGCATATAATTATCTACATGGTGTTGTTTTTATAATATGTAAATAACTCATAGTTTTAAGCAATGCTTTTAGAATCATGATGAGATTATGATAATGAGATCTAAATTCTTAGAAAGCTTAAAAACTAAAATAGTTTCCAATTGTGGGATTACTAAAATGGGGATTAGTAAATCCGAATAGATTGGTACATATGTTGCTTGCTCATTGGATGAGAATGACTGATCTCATGGTCATTTGTGTGGAGACACTAAAGCAAGTATGTAGGTGCTTATTGGAGAATAAGTTCACTGAACGTGACTCGCTATGGAATACTTAATGGAGTTTTACTCGCCTGTCAATAGGAATTCCTAATGTGATAGTAGTACATGTGATCCTTGGACTTGAGATCATCATAGTATCTTGTATGTAACAAATTATACTTTGACTAATTCCTTAAGGCCTTTTAAGGCATATATAGGGTATGCTTGGGTGTAATGAGTTACATATGGAGATAATGAATGATCAATAAAGAATCTACCACCTCTAATAAAAGAGGAGATATGTCCTATATGATTCGTTAAATGACAACCCAGGAATCCTTGGCCAAGGTAAAATGAAATTAGAAAGAGGTTTCTAATTTGCATTATTTGGAGTTGTGCATTTTCTAATCGAAATACATATGATTAAATAAATTAAGACTTGACAGTAAATCCATGTCTTATATTTAATTGGGACATTGTATGGTGGAAGGATTGAATTGTACGGTAACTATTAACTCACAGGTTCTTTTATGATTAATGTTGAAATCTATATTATCTGGAAAGTCGTTGATCGCTAGGGAGGCTTATCCCTATTGTAGAATAAATGTTATTTATTTAAATAGATTATTAGTTTAATTTGTTTATTTAAATAAGATTAGAATTGTTCTAATTGATTTATTCACAACCGGTTTAATATGGAGAACCTAAAGGGTCACACCATAAAAGGAAGAAGAATTATTTAAGAAGAAAATGGCATGATAGTAATAATGCATTAAGTATAATTAATTTAATCTATGATGATAGAATAAATTAAATAGCTTAATGTTTATTATTTAATATTTTAGAAATATTAAATATAAATTAATAAGAGGAGTCTTATTAATATTATTATTATTATTATTATTTTAATTCTGAAGGAGTTTAGGAATTAATATAATATCAGTACTCTCTCTCAATCCTAATAAAGATTAGGATATAAATTAATTAAAAGTATTTAATTAATTAATTAAATAAAACTCTATTCTAATTGGATTAGGAGGGTTAACTTAACATCTATATAAGAGAGTCTTATATCAGAAATAAGGGACGTGAATTTTTCAAGAGTTGGGAGTACACATATTCTATAGAGATAGAAACAAGGGTTAAGCCAATAACCCATCTTACTGAGTTCTTCATCTTCCTTGGTGGATCACCGTTAGAGGCCAAACATTTGGGTGGCTGACATTGATCAAGGGAAGGAGCCACTACAGAGGAATCAAAGGAATCAAAGGAGTAGAACTTGTACCTGAGGAAGCTTGTTTCTTCAAAGGTATAATTCTGTTTTTCTCCTTCTTCATTCACTGATAATTGATGCACAAGAATGATCATGGTAACGGGTTTGTATAAATTTTTGAAAACCTAGTTTTTACGCTTCCGCCCTATTTATGTGATTTGATTGCATGATTGCGTTACGTACAAACCCAACAAGGAGGAGGAAGAAGAAGAAGAAGCCGCGGCGCCGGCTCCGGTGGAGGAGGATGCCGGTAGTGGCAATTGTAAAGCCATTATATTTTACTTTATTATATATAGTACCAGCTAATCCTGCTCTATAAATATTGTATGTTTAATTGGGTCACCACCATCGGCGTTCCGAATAAGTTATGCATTGAATTTGAAGCTTTGGCGAAAGAGGGCTAAAATAGTGGGACAGAAAGTGAGCTGATCGTCTTGGTTTGATTCGTGGGTGGCTATCAGAAGAGATTGATTCATTTAGGCTGTGTTTGGTAAGGGCAAAAAGACGAATTCAGATTTGTTCCAATTTACACAATTTGGTTACATATGCTCCTTAGAATTACCCCACCAAACAGTGTCTACACATATTCCTTTTGGAGCTAATGCCGCCTTAAAGAGGAATCAAAATCGAGTTTGAAGCAAATAATTGAGCAAAAACAGAGCTAATAAGAGGTAAGTTTTGTATTTGCTATGTTCTTAACGCCATCAAACCTTAACGCCATGGCTTCACGGAGGCTTTTGGCCTCTCTTCTCCGATCGTCCATACATCGATGTCACTCCAAATTTGCATTCACAAGCTCTAGAGCCCCCTCACGATTCACCTCCCACCATAAGACCAAAGGGTGAGAGTATATACTCTATACTCTCACGATTCACCTCAAATTATATAAATGATGAGACCACTAGCTTAAACCTAAACCTTAAGCCAAGTTAAAAAAGATATGCTCCAATAACTTAAACCTTATCACATATATTCCTATATATTTGGTTGTTCTTTTTGTTTTCTTCCAGAAAATCAAATTCGTTGAAATCCTTTTCATGGACATTATTCTTAATGAAAAATGACACCAATTAAAGAAGTTAAGATGTCAAGAAAATAAACTCAACCTTTTATTCTGATTCAACTTCCAACAGTTTGAAACCTCAACTATTTTCAAAATTGAGGGAATTCCTCTCTTACAGAACAATATATAGTATAAATGTATAGTAAAACAAAAAAAATAGAGCTAGGCTCGGAAGATTTGGAACAATAATATTGAATTTATTTTTGAAACTAAGCATAGTTTTGATCAAATGTTAAGTTTTTGCAGCTTCATTTGCTCATGTTTAACTCATGTTTAATTTATTAAGTTTGATCTTACAGGTTGATCTAAGTGATAGTAACAACATACCTGTCAATGTTTTCTCTGAATGTGCGCTTAATCAATTACATATGGATAAGGTATCGCTACTGGTATTGTTAAAAAATTCATTTTGATATTAGTTTGCATTTTTTGACTAATGTCTTATTTTGTACTTCCTAGGAGAATTCACATGTGAATCACTTGAACAACCTAAGTGTTATTCCATCTTCAACGAAGGGGAAAGAAAAAATTGGTTGTTCTATTGGAAAAGAAAATTGGGTTAATCAATCGGTATGTTGTACTAATCATTGTTTATCTGTTGATAAAAATCAGCTAGAGCATTATACACTAAATTGTCGGTGATATTTTTGAATTCCTCACCCCTCAGTCTCAGTCTCACTCTTACACTTCTCTCTCACGCACACACGACTCCATACCATCATCGAGTAGAATTGTTGTGTTGTGGTATTATTATGAGAGCGATATTATTATGAATTTGATTTTAAAAAGTTATGCTTTTTGGACATGCTAACCTAATGCCTTATTTTGTACTTCCTAGGTGAATTCAAATGTGAATCACTTGAATAACCTAAGAATCGCTCCATCTTCGACGAAGGGGAAACAAAAAATTGGCAGCTCAACTGGAAAAGAAAATTGGTTTACTCAATCGGCATGTTGTACTGATCGTTCTTTAAGTATTTATAAAAATTATTTAACACATCATATCTAATAGCTATCTAACGTGTTGGTATTTCGGTTAGAGCGATATACACTATATTGTCGGTGATATTTTTGAGTTCCTCACCCTTCACTCTCACTCTTACACATCTCTCTCACGCACACACGACTCTATTCTTACATGAATTTCGCAGCTCTAAATGAATTTGATTTTTGACCTGCTAACATATTGTCCAAATTATGTATTGGTTTCCTTAGCCATTGTTACATATTATAGATTCTTAGTTAATTTTTCTTAATTTTCTTTTGTATTGTAGATTAATGCAATTTGTATTAGGGATTTGAAATTATATTAGTTCGATAATTATTTAACTTATTTCACACATCACTTCCTATCTTAGGCTCCCGCATCAAATTTCGCTTCCTCTGAAATTAAGGCCCAAAGCGCCAGACGTGAACGAAATTGCAATGATAGTAGTATGTGCTCGAGGCGTAAGATGGCACAACGCGCACGTCGAGAAAGAGAGCGTTCTGGGAATTACACTCAACCTCTACCCAAAGACTTTCCAGTATTGACACCACCCAAGTCCCTTTCCCAATTCTCCAACCATGCTCCACTTGCTAACATGGTTACTGCAGTCCCCTCGCATTCCCAACCATCTCTTCGTACAATATTGGCTGAACGCTTGCCTACTCAGTTGTGCAATGTCGAGGTACATTTACTATTATCATTGTTTGTATTTGGATTAAAATACATAAAACTAACTATCTGCAATGCCAGAATGAATGCGTACTTGTGCGGGAAACACGAATTATTAGCAATCATATTGCACCTTCAACGTCGAAAGTATGTCACATGCCCACTAATTGTCGGAAAATGGAAAAGAAAATATGTCTACCTCTTTGGCAAGTTTTTTGATTAATGTCTTCGAATTGATACGTATTTCTTTTGCTCTTAAGAAAAATAGAGTTGTAATGTATTGTCTTTCCCCTGTTGGATAGTTGCATAGGAAAATACTGGTGATTTACACTCCCCCACAACCCTTATGTCATGATTTGCAAGACCTACCTCCATTGCACCGAGCCACTATAGCACACCTTCCACAAAAAAGGTCGCGGGCACATAATTTGGAATGTTATCTAACACCTACAATTGCGTCCAACCCAGTTTTCATTCCAACTGACTTTGCTCTATTCTCACTTGTTCTGGTGCGACCTTTACCCTCGCCTCGAAATTTAGTGGCAGACTTTGCTCACTATGAAGTTGTCCCCGATGTAGCACCACATTCTCATCAAACTGACGACAATGTCCTCATGACGTCGTCTCCTGTTCTGGCAGATCTAACAGTATATGTATATTCTACATAGTTTATTAGTTGCCTACTATTTTCTTACTTCTCATATTTGTGTACATACAATTTTTATTTGTAGATTCCCACCAGAACCCTTTAGCGATGTTGACAGTATGTTTAGTGATGACGAATTGAATGTTATTGTCCCTGTCAATAATGAGCATCATTTTTTCGGGCCGATGAATATTCAGTGTCCTTATTGTTCAGCCTTACATTGGCGGGATGAACGATTATCTCGCACAGGATTGTCCAATCCAAGATTCGGAACATGTTGTCTACAAGGCAAAATTAAGTTACCGGAACTCATTGTACCCCCACCTCCTATTCGTGCATTGTACGATGGCCATGATGGTCAAGCAAAATCATTTCGTCGGCATATTAGGGAGTACAATGCAGCTAATGCTTTCACGAGCTTGGGTGCTAAGCTTGACGACAGATTACTCAACTCAAGAGGGCTAACATCATTCACTATCTATGGAGAATTACGTCACCGTACCGGGTCATTGTTACCCCCGGATGGTCGCGCACCCATCTACTGTCAGTTGTACATATATGACCCAGCCACTGCATTGAATATTCGGTGTGCGCTGAATAATAACTTGTGTCGAGATGTCCTCTACACTATACAGAATTGTTTGTTGTCAGTGAATCATTTTGCTTCAAAGTACAAACGTGCCCATGAAATACTAACCGAGTCAGAATCTTCAGATCAGGATTTACGTGCTCACCTTCATTACACCTCATCAACTAATAGGCATCGGTACAATCTTCCAACCACAGATGAAATAGCTGTGATTTTGCCTGGTGATGGTAGTGAGAGTAGTGGTATGCGGGATATTGTTCTGCACCTAAAAGAAGATAATAGAGCCCTGAGCCATATCAATGAGTGTCATCCAGCATATTTACCATTACACTATGTACTTTTATTCCCTACTGGTGAGCTTGGTTGGGAACCTGGTCTACGATAGTGGAACTCCGAACAAAATGATTTTTCAGTACGAAGGATGACACAGATGCAATTTTACAGTTATCGTATGTTTCCATGTCCCACCGAGTATTCAACAATTCTTAGAGGAGGAAAGTTATTTCAAAAGTTTATAGTAGATGCTTGGGCATCAACGGAGCAAAAAAGGTTGTCTTACATCAGACTCAATCAGGATAAGTTGCGTCGGGAGATTTATGCAAATTTGTGTGACGGCAGTGTTGATGAGTTGGGCCCCGATCAGATCGGACAACGCTTTGTTTTGCCATCGTCCTTTACTGGGAGTGCACGTAACATGAGCCAGATTTTTCATGACTTTATGGCCATTACAATGTACCACCAACACCCTGACATCTTTCTCACCATGACGGCCAACCCAAAATGGCCCGAAATAACAGCTGCCTTACTAGAACACCAAACCTCTTTGGATCGTCTAGACATAGTTGCCCGTGTATTTGAGTTAAAACGGCGTGCCCTGATGCATGAGGTAAAAAATGAACAAATTTTTGGTCGAAAAGTTGCTCATGTATTAACCATTGAGTTCCAAAAACGAGGGTTACCACACATGCATGCTTTATTCTTCCTTCATGGCCCTAACAAGATTCAGACAACTGCACAAGTGGATCGGTTAGTTAGTGCTGAATTCCCAGATCCATCCACTAATCCAACTCTGTACGAAACAATCAAGAGTTGTATGGTTCATGGTCCCTGTGGTTCTCGAAACCCATATTCAACTTGCATGGTGAATGGTGCATGTCGGTTCCATTATCCAAAAGCCTCCGCAGATTCGACTACTATGGATGAACATGGGTACCCTATTTACCGTCGTCGTCGTAATGGTCAGTCTTACACCACCAGAGGGCATACATTTGATAATCGAGACGTCGTACCTTACAATCCACACCTATCAAGAAAGTTCAACTGTCATATAAATGTGGAGGTCTGTGCAGGAATGAGGTGCGTCAAATATATCCACAAGTACATTTACAAAGGTCATGACCGCACAACTATGGTTTTAGAGGGACTAGATGGAAACAATGAGATAAAGCAATACCTTGATGCAAGGTATATTGGATCGACAGAGGCTGCATGGCGACTTTTCGGTTATCCTCTCCATGAAGAAATTCCTTCGGTTGTACGACTAGATCTACATTTACCTGGGATGCATCAAGTTGTTTACGATCTTGCTAAAACACTTGAAACAATTAGACTTGGGTCTAGGAGTCAAATCACAACTCTGACTGGATTCTTTGACTGTTGTTCTTCAAATGATGTTGCACGTGCCTACACATACCAAGAATTTCCCCAACATTTCGTTTGGAACAAAGGTCGGAAGATTTGGACTCCGAGGCAGAGTGGGTTTGCAATTGGCAGATTATACTTTGCTACGCCTAATTCTAGGGAGCGGTTTTACCTTTGATTGCTATTAACAGTTGTTAGAGGACCGCATTCTTTTGATGGTCTACGCACGATCAATGGTGTGTTTCATGATAGTTTTAAATCAGCGTGTGTAGCTATGGGGCTCCTGCAAGATGATGCAGAGTGGGTACAATGCCTCCAGGAGGCTTCAACCATGAATATGGGATACCAGTTACAGAGACTATTCTGCATCATTCTGGTAGAATGCTCCCCAATACAGCCATGCACTCTGTGGAATCAATTCTCCGTCCATATATGTGATGATCTTCGTCACAAGCTACAAACAACTTTTGGCATATGCGATCCAACACAGCCTCAAATCGAAGATTACGGTTTATATTTGATTGATCAGTTGCTTACATGAATCTGGCAAAAAATTGGATGACTTCCCACCTATGCCACACCCCGTTCAAAATTGGAGTTCTGTTTCAGGTAATAGATTGTTGATCGATCATATGGAACTACGAAATGAAGCTAATCAACTGAATGACCTTTTGAATATTGATGTTTTAAATAATGCTCAACGTACGACTTATGATGCTATCACTATCTCCATTGCTGAAAATCAGGGCAAAATGTTTTTCCTCAGTGGAGGTGCAGGAACAGGGAAAACCTTTTTGTACAACACCATCACCACTAAAATGCGCAGCGAGGGTCATATCGTCGTTACAGTTGCTTCATCAGGAATTGCATCGTTGTTGTTGCTAGGCGGTTGGACAGCCCATTCTACATTTTGCATTCCATTTGATATCATAGAAAGCTTGGTATGTGGTTTCAGCAAACAGTCACCGCATGGGGAATTATTTAGGGAGGCTCGCTTGATAATATGGGACGAAGTTCCCATGCAGCATCGACATGGTGTTGAGGTAGTTGATCGCACACTTCGTGACGTCCGTGATGATAACCGACCATTCGGTGGTATCACGATTGTGCTTGGCGGGGATTTTCGTCAAATACTACCAGTGATACCTAAAGGTGGGCGATAACAAATTGTTGGTGCATCTTTAAGACGTTCTGCAATGTGGGCGAGTGTGTGCGTATTGACTTTGAGCATAAACATGTGTTTGAATAGCAATCATCCTGCAAATTCTTCTCACGCATCCTTCTTGGAAGAGGTGATTTATATTATAGATTATTCATTTATATGTACTGATATGTTTCACATCATACTTAGATTGGGATCAGTACGCAAGATGCTATGGAACTTCCTCCAATGATACACAGGTGTCGAACTCTACATGAACTAATTTCCAGAGTTTATCCACAACTAGATGTGCTCAGTGCGGTAACCCCATCCTACTTAACTGAGCGCATAATTCTTTCCGCTCGGAATGATGATGTCTGCGCTATCAATGATGCTGCTCTACAAATTTATCCTAGCGAGACGTATACCTACTTGGCAGCTGACAAGGTGTCAGATGGGGACGAACTTTGTCGTTCTACCATTAATCAATATCCAAGTGAGTTTCTAAATTCTATAAACCCGTCAGGTTTACCGCCTTTCAAGTTGGAGCTAAAGGTTGGGTGCCCCATCATATTGTTGAGGAGTATAGCCCCGAAAGATGGACTCTGTAACGGTACCAAACTAATGGTTGTCAAGTGCTCATCGCGGGTTATTGAGGCTAGAATTCTAACTGGTGACAAATCTTTGAATCTGTGTTTCATCCCGCAGATATCATTATCACCGTCGTCCAAAGATTTACCATTTCAAACGACTAGACGCCAATTCCCAGTACGCTTAACATATGCTATGACAATCAATAAGTCGCAAGGCCAATCAGTCAAGTTTGTTGGTGTAGATCTGCGCTTGCTTGTATTCAGCCACGGTCACCTATATGTGGCCATGTCTAGATGCACGTCGGCTGATCGCATCAGTGTCCTTCTCCCTCCTAATGGATCATCTACCACGACAAATATCGTATATCCGGAGGTGTTGTTGGACTCTATGTAAATATTACTACCTTTTTTAATGTTTTGCAACTTACGTCAGGTAATTGGTTCATGACTTTTGTTACGTTCCAAGCAATCAGCAAACTTCTTTCTTGGTAGAAAAATTATTTTGTCAGATTTTTGATTTGAAATGCTCTTCATTTGTTAGTTTTAATGTATGACGTGTTGGTAATCACTAAAGCTTATTATTTCTGTTTTTTTTATTTGGGTTTGGATTTAGGTGAAATTTAATTTCTTTTACATTTGTTTTGTTGTAGTAAATGGTGAGATTTTCTTGCAAATTTCTTTTTTATATTATAGAAAAATTGAAACTTTTATTGGATTTGGAATTTTTTTTCCGACATTAGACTTGCCAAGGTTAGGCTAGGTGTATACATTTTCTCTATTTTGGATTTTATCTTCTGAGCAACCTATAGTAGTCAAGAGCCTTTAACATGTTACAAAAGAGCCTTTAACATGTTACAAAAGAGTCATCATAAAGCATTCCAGAGCTCTATAGTAGTCGCAAGAAGTTTAATGCTCAGACTACGCCACCACGCCATGTCCGTCGCTACTTCTCTTTTCTCTTCATCATCGTCATGTTCCCTAACCCTAAAAAACCCGAGGTTATCTTCAATGGAGTCTCCTCCAAGAAACGCCTTTTAGTTTCCACTCGCTTTTCCAACGCCTCCGTTCGCTGCTTCGTTTCGGCCACCACCACCGTAGATAAAGCCAAAGTTGACAATCCTATCGTCGAGATGGACGGTAATTTCATTTTATTATGTTCGGTGACAACTGACATGTATACACGTATATTTATGTTTTATGACTTCATCATGTGCTACTTTTTTGATTATAGGCGATGAGATGACGAGGATCATATGGACAATGATTAAAGAGAAGGTTTGAACTTCCACCTATTTTCGTTTTTGTGAAGTATTTTCTTCGGATTTTATATGATTGTATTGATTTGTTTTTGCTTGGATTGAATGTTGATGCAGCTTATATTTCCCCATATGGATTTAGATATAAAGTATTTTGACCTAGGCTTGTTAAATCTTGATGTCACTAATGATAGAGTTACTGTAGAAAGTGCTGAAGCTACTCTGAAGTAAGTCCATTTATTATTTTTTTTAAATTGCATAATTGTTACTTACTTTTGATTTCCTGCATAGGTGTTTTGTTTACAAGTAATTATTGTACATATGCTTTTTGTGTGATGAGTTGATATTTTTGGTTATTGACTATTTATTCGATTGTTTTAGCCTTTTAGGTAATGCTAGCCACCTGAAAATTCTTGGGCTAACTGCATCCTATGAGGGTATAGCTTGTGTAACTGTAGTTATTATATTGCTTTCTGTAATTCGTGCTGCTTTTTGCTTTCTGGCTATCTTTGATCATTAAAACTATGTCAATAATTAAGTATCTTACAATGGTAGTAAGATAAGTCTGTTATTTTTCACTTCCTTTTCCCATCTATCCTTATCCTTTACTGGAGACTGGAGAGGAAACCATGAGATGCTTATAGACATTGAAACCTGTTAGTGGGTGGTAACTATGTAAAATTTATCCAGTGAAGTTAATTATCCTCATGAACTGTCATCCAGCCCAATTGTATTGGAGTGAAGGGCCTTTATATGGTGTAATCACAGACCATGAGGCCTCATTTGGATAGCAGGAATGGACAGGAATGATGCTCTCACCTCATTATAAGTTAGTTCTGGCAGAAAGTAGTGATGGCGTCATTAGATGAATCCAAAAGAGCAAAGTTGGTATGGAGAATATATTTTTCGTTGTTGTTATTATATTATCTATAAAAATATAAGTGGCGTTGTAATTAGAATGACACTATGTCACCATATCGAGTGTCATTTCTTATTCATATCACAAGAGAAGAAACTTCAATTCCAAGATCTATAATATAAAACAGAACGGCTTCAACATCCAACGTCCTCAATTAAAACTTCATCATCCAACGGTTAGTAATATATCTCTCATTCCCCCCCAATTCAACCCATCGGGCATGCTTGCAATTGTTCAGCAAAATTAGAGTTTGAGGAGGGAGAGAGGAACCTTGAAAGGGCTACGGAAGAAACAAAGGAGAGCAATAACCATCTTCAGCTCTCTTAGGGGATCAGGGCTTTTTCCTTTTCTTCTGTTGCTCTTCTGATAATTTTTTCAGGCAAACCATAAATCGAATTCTCACGGTTACAGTAAGAGCGTATAGAAGGGAAATATGGAAAAAGGAAAGTTCAAGGGCAAGCCCACTGGTCGACGCCAGTTCTCTACCCCTGAAGAAATGAGTTTGCAATTTTATCTCTTTACTTGAGTATGGTAATCTATCTAGTACTTGAGTGTAATAAATCATCAGCCTAGAAATCGAATCTGTAATTACTTCAATCATCACTCAATATCCTAAATTGATGTTATTTTTGATTTCAATTAAACAGGTTGAAAATCTGAAAGCTCTGTTAGAGGTTGAGGTCAGATTCAAATCCTCCTTGTTTCTCCCTCTATATCTAGCTATATATACACGTATGACTGTATATCTAGCTATATATACACTGTATTTTATGAAAATCTGAAAGCTCTGCAGATTTACGGTGTTTATTTTATGTAATACACATACGCAAGTGCCACTGCAGCGACAACAACTGCTGTACAACGGGAAGGTGATGAGGAATACTGAGAGACTGAGTGCTCTTATATGTTGCACAATATAACCCCTGCTTTGGCTTAATATAGATTCTTTTGTAAGTACATATCTGTTAAAAAAACTGCCAAAGGGGTGGAACCTGGAGATGACTATTGAAGATTTAGAAGTTTCTAAACATTTACCTGCATATAACTTCAGTACAAGTCACCACATGTATGTGCTTTGTAAGAAAGGGAAATTGAATGGTAACTTTTGAATATCACTTAGCATAGTAGGTTACAAAGATTTTTTTTGACGTCCCAAAAAGGAAATAAGGAATTTTAAAGTGGGATATGAGTGCAAACAAAATAAGTTAATACTACTTACGGTCAAACTGACAATTGATATATTAGATTTTCAAAATCACAAACCTTGATATATTTATTGTTGTCATTATAACGCTACATAACTAAAAGAATTATATGGTTAGTTACTTGGTTGATTTTAAGTATGGTCAGTAGGGAGTAATACAATTATGTGTACAAAGTGCCTAGTTTTTAAATTTATTTCATTTAGAGTTGTGATAGAAACAAATTTTAAGTATTTGAGTGAACGAAAAAGAAGAGGAGGGAGTTTTCCTTCAGAATTTTTGAGAGTTTAGGATGGAAAGCATTGGCATATATTCTTACCCAAAGGTGATGACGTTAACCACATTTCCATACTTGCAATTCAATATATATACACACATACATTTATTTTCTTGTTGTTCAATATATTAATTTTACCAATTGTCTGCTCCAAATTAATCGTTTCTGTTGGGTCATCATTTTCAATACTGAGGTTAACTGGTGTTCACAAAGATAACCCTTTTTTACTGATTGTCAATGTCTAGCTAAAAGGTGGGACAAATGGTTATGATTTCAAATCAGTTAAAAGATGGACTACCCAAAGGAAGTTGGGATCCTGCCTTATTGAGTGTGACAAGGTAAAATGTGTGTTTTCACTATATTTCTTAGTTCCCCGTTTGTTTCATTGAAATGAATGTTTATTTGTAAATGAATGTTTATTTGTAAATGAATGTTTATTTGTAAAATCGTCATTCTTATTTTCAGATATTTGTCCCTATCCACAAAGAAACACATTGGTGCTTAGCAGTTATCAACAAGAAAGATGAAAAGTTCCAGTATCTTGATTCACTCAAAAGGAATGGACAAGCAAGTAATGAAAATACTGGTATGTTATTCACTCATGCTTTGTCTGGCCAAGCACACTAGTTAGAATTTTGTAGCCTAAGTCATGTGATACTGCTCACCCTTTTGATAGATTTAATTGACAAAGATTTATAGGTGTTTAGTAAATGTTGTTGCTTGTATCGTATTTACTACTATCGTATTTACTATTTACCTAGCTAACTGTGTTTGGTATCGGTGTTTTGGTATTTGGTATTTGCTTCCAAAACATCATATTTAAATTTAAACATCATACTCTTAGGTCCCAAAAATTTAAATTTATCAACTCAGATATTTATTTGTGTTCTACCTCTAATTACACAAATATATGAATTCTAACTTAATATTGGAATGCTCAAATATCAAGTCATATTAATGTGATTCTACCCCTATCTTTATGGTGTCATGTGATTGTAAAGACCTTTTCTTTAAATACTCTTTAGTTTGAATGTGTTGGATGTACGTGATTTTAAAGTTCTTATCTTCAAAAATTTAATTATGAAATTCTGTTGGAACTTGGTTTTTCATTGAAAAATAAGTTCCTAGAAATATGTTACTCCACTTTTATATAGTAAGACTCTGAGAGTCCCATTTGTCCTTTTTTACCCTTTTCCTTACACCTTGGTTTTGAGTTTTTAAAACTTAGGAAATGGATTCCCATGTTGGTAATATTTGGTCCAACTTTCCTTAATAATTTTCCTAACCAAAATGGTAAGATTTGCGAGGAAAAGAAAATTGACTTGGTGAAACTTTCCTTTGTTCCCTTATTAATAAAACATTGACAAATTTTGACAAACACATCCCTCATTGTCTATCTTTTTCTTACCAAATTCACAATAAAATTCTAGAGAAGGTTATATTCCTTTCATTTCCTTTCTCAGACTTATTTAAATTTCCTTACCCGAAAAGGCTAATATACTTTAAAAAAATATCGATAGTACGGGTTAAATTTCCTTACCCAGAAAGGCTCATAAACAGAGTGTTAAGTATATTAGCTTACAACTTGAGTATTTTCTGTAATATTTTTTCCAAAAACAAAATTTGAGTTCAAAAAATAAAATAAATTATGTCTCAAAGTGTGTTATAGGCAAATCTTGGTAAGCATAAAAGAAAGTTAAAAAAGTCAACTAAGACTTTCATTTTTGGACGGGTGAGTTTTTAATAATGGTATTGTGAATAGGGTCTGCTGAAATTGTGGTGTTTCCTTTAATCACTTCCCATTCACACCTGCCCAAAGGCTCGAATTTTTCCATAGCAGATACCACTATGACGGCACTGTATTGCAATATATAAAATCAATAAGCATTACAAGCGATATAATAATGATACAGTAATGATCGCAAAAAAATTAAAATGGCAAGGTATTCATTTCAAGATATGATAGAAACTAAGTGCTACCTTCAAAAACTAGAAGCACAGAGTAATATGTAATTGTAAAACGGCCAAAGCCATACCCAGTGGTTACTCCCAAGGACCCAAACCAATAAAAAGCAAGAGATCTATAATATAAAACAGAGCAGAGAGAGAAAATACATAAGTGTCACATCCAAGTTTCACGTCAGCAGCTCTCTCTCATTCCCCCTATTCAAATTTCAAACCCTCTCTCTCTCTCTGTGTGTTCTTATTACACACACAGAGGTGAGAGATCAAATTTGGCTTCGAATTCCCCCCAAACAACTTGATCCCTCTTAACTCCCCTAAATCTCTTATCTCTAATACCCAGCCCTAATTCCAGCCCCAAATCTCTCAAACCCAACCCTAATTCTCATACCCAACCCCTAATGTATGATCCACACCACCGTCAAAGATCTCATTACTTTCGTCTTCAATTTCATTTTCTGAAGATTAATCGAGAGCTTGTTTTGTGTAAGAGAAGATGACGAGAGAGAAACAAAGCATCTCCAAGCCCTAGAGCAAGGAACAGACGAACTATCGCGTCTTCGTCTCTTCCAAATCGATCTCCTCGACTACGACTCCATTGTCACCGCCGTTAGTGGCACCACCGGTGTCTTTCATCTCGCTTCTCCCTGCATACTCGACAGAGTCCTTGATCTCGAGGTCCTCCGTCCTTTTCTCTCCTCTACATATATGTATATAGTTTATACACAACACAAAAAGAGTATTTTTAGTAGTGAATTTGCGAAATCCTAAAATTTCAAATTGGCTTGAATTTATTTGATTTTGATGAATCCAATAGTTATTATTATGAACTACTTATTTAATTAGAAGTATTACTTAAACAAGAAGTATTATTTCAAAATTTTAAATAAATTTCTCAATGTTACTTTGATCAAACTCAAAGGTGACTCTTTTATTGGAATGGAAAGAGTATTATGTAGATATATATGCTCTATGTTTAATACTCAGTGTTTCAGAAGGAGCTATTAGCACCAGCAATTAAGGGCATAATCAATGTGCTCACTGCGGGAAAGGAGCTTGGTGTTCAGCGCGTGGTTCTCACCTCATCCATTTCGGCCATTGTTCCCAGCCCTGACTGGCCAGCGGACGTTGTTAAGAGTGAGAATTGCTGGACAGATGTGGAATACTGCAAGCAGAAGGAGGTGAGGCACCGTCTCTTCTTTATTAAGATACTCCAAACCTATATACTCCTCTCTTTTCATTTCAGAAAAGGGGATTTAGTTGGTGTTTACAAGAGTTTAAGTGATTGTCAGGCGCAATTTGGATCCTTGATGATTATTATCTTACCTTAAATTTGGCTTTTATCTACTCAATTCTGTCTCTTTTTGTGCTTGGTAGTAGTTTTGATTTGGTTTTCTTTACATTGGTATAGTATCTTTTTTATTGCTTTATATTGGGTAAGATGATTTGTAATGGACTTCACCATTGATTGAATTTTCTTTTTCTGATAGATATGTGATCCTCCTGTCAGTGTGTACAAAGGGTACTCTATGCCTAAGGACAAAGTAAAATATCTTCTCTCTAGCAGGCTTAAGAATGCTCTTTATTTCATCAGAGCTGCAGATCTAACGGAGGAACTCTTTGGCTCTCTTTTGCCTTGCCCTTTTCAGGTGACATGTTCTAGCAGATTATAATACGTATAAATATTACAAATTAGTATATATTTCTCTCAGTTCTGGAAGTATTCTATTTCATCAATAATTTATTGGCAAAAATGAGCTAAGTATGAAATTGAAGTAGACTCTGTCTGAAGGACTTGTTGGTGACTTTTATATGTCAATTTGTGGAGTTCGGACCTCTCATTAGGGGGGAAACAAATACATAGAAACAAATTAGAAAAGGAAGGAAAGATCTCAGTGGTTCTACTTGAAATCTACAACCTATACATACTCTTTTTACCAGTTGCATGTGTTGTTTTCTATGTCCTGGCCTCAGTTAGGATTGTCATGCACCTAGAATTTTTTGGAGAATATAATGCCATTGATATGAGGAAGTGACTTGCAAGTTCAACTTTCTATCGATATGCCATTTTGGTACATGATGAGTGGTTTGTAAGTGGATTCACCTTTTTTCTACTCAAGTCTCAGGTTGTCTGAACATGAAACCTTGATTGGATACATTGGATTTAGAGTAGAGTGAAGTTTTTGCCTTTTGGTATTGCCTTCCATGGTGAATACACATACATATATATGCATTTTAGGGTAGTGCATGATTTTAAAAACTCCCTAGAATTGAACGAAGGTGTCTATAGTAAATTTCATATTTTTTTCACATCAGTTAGAATTTATATTTAAATATATGTTACTCTCCCAAATCCAAAATAGACTACTCTTTTGTGTTGAATACAAAATATTATAACCTTGATTGAATCTGGTCTATTTAATATAGGATTGATTCAGATATATACTAGGTGTAGCATTATAATCTTTTTTATTCAACAGAAAATAGTAGTCTATTCTGGATTAGGGAGAGTAATACACATTGGCATAGATTACATAATTTCCTTTTAATTTCTATCTCAATCAAGATAATAAGATTACAAGAAAAGTAAGGACATCCCTAAGGTTTTTAGTTCCAATATTCTGTCCTTTTGGTTTCATTTGTTAAAAAGAGAAAACATATGTCATGAACTAAGCTATAGCCTTTTTATAAAATATGGGGGGTTTAATAACGAGATCAATAGTACTTAACATAGGGTTTCTATAAGGTTGCATGTACCTGTGGGGTGTGTTAACTTACTTGATTTTGACGGCGTTTGTTTATCTGCATTTAACTTGGCAGGAAGCGCCCGAGTCTAAATCTCTTTCAAATGATCCCAGGAAGAATGTCAAGTTAGACCATCTTCTAGAGATTGAATCTATAATTTATGGTGTAAGTGGTTGTAGTAGTGATAATTCCTTATAAATCCTTAATAAATATTTATCATTCTTTTATCTACTTGGTAATGGTCAGCAATACTTGGGTCTCCCTACTCTTTAACATTTTATTTGGCCTCTTTGAGTAGTTGGCTAAATCTCTCAAACATGGGCAGCCCCACTGCCTCATGCACTGTGGAACTACTGGGAATCCTGCTTCTCTATTTGCGAAAGTCGCCAACTACAAAAGTTTCTAAAATAAGTTATTAAATAGAGTTGACAGACAAATCAATAATTTGAAGTGATGTTCTCTGAACTGGGGTCGATCCAGTGGTAGTGAACAGCATGATAAGTACTTCATTTGAGGTATTGGTTATGGGTTCAAAATTCCATAGAGGTGCTTTTGAGCCAGGGGTTCTTAATGCACACCAAAAGAGGGTAGTGGCTGAGGGTTTATCCACAAGATTTAAAAAAAAATGATGCTCCTTTTAAGTTCCAAAATTTTAAATGTTTGCAGTCTAATTCTTATAAATAATTTCTCAATGAAAACGTGATATTTGTTTTTATTTAGCCCTCTTGTATACTCGAATTTGATGGTGCTTCTAAAGGAAATCCTGGAAGAGCTGGGGCAGGAGTTTCTGCGAGCTGATGATGGAAGTTTGGTAAGCATCCCTCTTGTTTAGAATTTGTATTGCCTTTTATTTTTACTTCCGAATCTTGCATCTCCAATAGTTGTTTGTATAGATCTGTAGATTGCGTGAAGGATTGGGTATAGCAACCAATAATGTTGCTGAATATCGGGCCATGATTTTAGGCTTGCGATGTGCACTTGAAAAAGGGTATACAAGTATTCGTGTTTTGGGCGACTCCAAACCTGTATGTATGCAGGTGTGTTCCTTATTGTTATGTCTATTGTTATTTCCTATTGATTCAAAAGGTTACTTTCTAATCACTACTGACAAAGGGTTTATCTACAAATAATTTTTTTTTTTTCTGGATTTAAAATAAACAAATAAAATTCTAATAGCTTTATGTAGCACAAATATTATGTTTGTCGTATTTGTTGCTTGAATTTAGATGATGGATATGTAGTTTATATGATTGTGATCGAAGATCCGCATTTCTTTCGAGTTTTAGTTTTTAGCTGGTTGTCAATATTTTACTGTCCCCAATTAGTGCTTCTCATGTTTTCTTTAGTTAAGATGCTTTTTATCAATAATGTTTATTAATTGGATATTGTATAGGAGTGTATATTGCAATTAAAAATTTTCAGTTTTTATTACCTAGGCATAATCATATTCTAAGTCAAAGATGAGTATGCCTAGGTAATAAAACCTGAATTGAATACTACTTTTCATATATTTTTGGTGAAATTGAGGCGAGTTTATGACTACTCAGGCTTGGGGAATTTTGACAGGATAAGATAAGCTCGCTATTGGTCTGATTGTAGTTGTTAGAATTGCAAGACAACTATGTTTTAACTGGATTGAATTACCGTTCTCCCAAATCAAAGAAAAAGTTTATAGACCCAATTAAACACAAGGCCAAACAAAAGAGGGGTAAAGTTGAGATAAAGCAATGATTTTTGGTCAATTTTGTGTCATCTATAGTATGACTTCCAATTGTGAGGAAGATAGTACATTCTTTAAGTATAATACTAGCGGTTCAAAATTGTTGGAGTTTCAATTTTAAGGTCGTCATTGCATATTTTACATTTTATTCTCTTTATACTTCAGAACATCCTGAACAAATTGTTTATTTTACTAGAAGTGTGAATGCCACTTTGAATTGTTATTTGTGGTGTTTTTGACATGACCTTCACTTTATTAGTTAGATTTCTAGGTTGTAAAATATCTCCTGGTGTTTTTCTCATGGATTTTACTTTTGGCATACCCATTGGTTCAATTGAGAAATTGGAAATGAAGAGTTCAAATATTCTTGGTGAAAAGGTACGTCTTAGAGGCAAGATATGTTATATTTTACCTTTTCTTTGCCTTATCACCTTCCCTTATAAGAAAATGGGCATAAAACCTGCCAAGTAGTTTGTTTTGTTTTGAAACACTAGTAAATAAATAAAAAGGAATGATATTAAATTTTAAAATGAGTTGTACATCAAACCCATTAAGCAAAATAAATGCTTTTAGCCTTTTTCAAATGATTTAGATTCTCCCAAAATAAAATAAATATTTTGAAGAGGCAAGGTCAACTTACCAGTTCTAAAAAGAGAGAATGATGTTGCAGATTTGATGACTAAGGTTGGAGAGGCTGTTGGAGATAATTTTTTTGATATGACTCACCTATTTGAGTATCTTAAAGTGATTGAAAAGGCTGTTAGAGATACTCTTAAATCATCAATTTGTTATTTATGCATGTCAAAATCTCGGAGACAACGTTATCGTTAATTGTTACGTTTTCTTCATTAATTGGTTACATTTTTTAGGACTCAACAACTATTGCCCAATTAAATCACTTTGTATTAAAGAATTAATGCAACAAGGATTCTAAATAAACTAGCAATATTCATGAGAGGATATTGACTTACAAAAAATAGGCAAAATGGCAAGAATCTTAGTGTTGAAGCCCGAGCTTTCAGCACTTATACAACCAAGGAAAAAATTAAAAGTTAATATCATAATTTCAGAAACAATGAAGATAAATGAAGTAACTTGACATGTTGCATAACATATAAGGGCAATGAATTCTAAAAACAAGATATCTCAAGCATAAAAGGCTGTTTGAATCCATAGCTAATAGTCCAAAGGGTCTAAGAGTATGTTTAGGATATTGCTTAAAAATGCGACTAATGCTTTTGATTATAATCGGTTTTTAAAAAAGTAATTTGCGTTTGATACATAATAAGCACTTGAATTAGTAAAAAGTGACAAAATATTTAGTATAAAGAAATTTGTTAATCACTTATTTCAAATGTAAATTAGTGGCGTCATTGGGGTAGTTGCCTCGCTCCCCCAAGATCAGTACATTTTCTTGGAGAAGAAGCTGCTTGCAAACTTGAGGCGGGTGCATTTCTTGATCTTGGCCGGAATAAAATGGAAGAGATCTCGAAGGCCATGACTGTACCAGTTGAGGAGCTTGTGAAGAGAGTAGAAGAGTTAACAAGGTTGCATTAATCAATGTTGTTAATTACTTGTTTTTTCCCTGCTTTTAATTCTATTATCTTTCTCGTCTGTAATTTTATTCGTTTAGAATATTCAATATGTTATCATCTTTTAATCTACTGGCTTGTATGTGTATCTTTCATTGTCTTAACTTTTCCTTTGCTTCTCCTGCCAATTCTCAAGTGTTGTGGGGTTTTAAAACGGAGGGAAAATAAAGGATTTGTATGGGTTCATTCAATTTATTATACCATTCATATATTCAATTTATTTATATTAAGTTACCTTAACTTTGCTACTTGGAATCGAGCAAAATATTTGCAAAACACTCTTGACATGTTCAATATGCCACTTCACAGACGGAACAATGTATTTACCTCTAGCAAGGACCAAAATTGTTACCTGAATAAAAATATAAATACAAAAATATGTTCAAGCTTAGAGTTGTCAAAATTTACTGACCTTTGGATCTAGACATGCAATAAGTATGGCCGAAAGTTAAAAGTTTTGTTAAAACAAGTATAAAACATTCGCTAAATGCATATTTACTTTGGCATTATCAACGACCTTAAGGTTAGTCTAACTACGCTCATTATTTCAAACTGAAAACACCAAAAGATTTGATTACAAAATTAAATAAGAAAAGTATATAGGCAATGTATAAGAATGTTTAATGTCAATTTGAAAACATTATACAGAAATAGTAAAATAAATAGATGCAATTTAGAAAGCTTACCACTGAATATTCATTTTCAAAGCCATTAGCTTTATGAACAACTGCCCTTTCTAAGTTTACACAATCTATATTACCTCTCCTGTACAAGCTAACTTACCCTTGCACCGGAAACTTAATTCAAGAGAAAATATTGACTTCCAAATAAATAGGCAAAAAGGCAAGAATCTTATGGTGCGTTTGGTTGGTGCGAATGGAATGGACTGGGAATGGAATGACCATTCCTTATAAAATGACTAAAACATGTTTGGTTAGTCAATTGGAATAATCATTCCATACCTTATAGAATGACTTAAAAGCTATTTTTCATTCCTTTCTAAATAGGTGGGTTTATTTCATTCTTAGGCCAACCTCCTTCCCATCCTCTCTTCGCTATCATTATTTCTTTTCTTTTCTTACTTTTTTTATGCTACTTCATTTTCCTTACAAAAACGTTATGTTTATTTTATTTTGAACTACTTTTTTTTGTATTATTATCAGACTAATATTTTTTTGACTAATATTAGAATCAAAAAATATGTTTATAAAAATATTCATATTCTATTTTTATAAATAAAAAAAGACATACTAATTTTTATTTTATTAGTAAAAAACATGTTTGAATTTGCAAAAATTAAAAAAAAACATGTTAACAATATGTATTTTTTCTTGTAAAAATAGAATATGAATATTAATATTCATATAAATAATTTTTACTAAAATACATATTTACACACCCCGCACCCTAACCTGCCCCCCACCCCCCACCCCCTACCCCCTAAATTTTTTTTTACTGATTATGTATACACCCCTCACCCCCCACGCCACCCCCACCCCAACCCCCCCCCACCTCACCTCACCCCCATCCCTCACGCACCCCACCCCTATCCACTCCACCCCACAAAAATTAAAAAAAATAATATTTACTGATTATATATACACTCCCACCCTACCCACCCCGCCCACCGTCACCCCTCACCCCTCACCCCACAAAAATTAAAAAATAATATTTACTGATTATATATACACCCCCACCCCACCCCCCTCAAAAAAATAATATTTACTGATTATGTATACACTCCCACCCCCCACCCCCGCCTCTACCCCCTCTCAAAAAAAATAATATTTACTGAAATAATATAACTACTTATTTAAAAGTTTTTAATTAATTTTTTATATGTAAATAAGTTTAAATTATAATTTAAAATATGTTATTATTGGTAAGGGTATAATAGTCGAAACGATATTTTTTAATCCAATCCTTTAATTAATCATGAAAAAAACAAACATAACATGAGATTATTTTAAGTTATCCCATGAATAATCCTATAAAAAATAAACATGTGACTAGGACTATTTAATCTTAGGATTAATAGTCTTGAATTATAATCTCATGGATTATAATCCCGAGATTATAATCTTTGCAAACAAACATGACCCTAAAGTAGAAAAGTGATTTTATTCCTGAAAGAATGAATAGACAAACCAAACATAAAAATGAGAATGGTCATTCTATTCCCATTCACATTCCATTCCTTGAGTCATTTCATTTCTTAAGTCATTCAATTCTATACATGTCAAAGAATGGGAACCAAACATAGCATAGTGTTAAAGGAGAGCTTTCAGCACTTCTACAACCAAGGAAATAATGAAAAATTAATATCACAATGTCAGAAACAGGTTAGATAAATGAAGTAACTTGATATGTTGCATAACATATCAGTGCAATGAATTCTAAGAACAAGATATCGCAAGCATTGTAGTAATATACTTCCCCTTCTGTTTCAAAATTAAAAATATATTTTTTTAATCCGTTTCAAAATTAGAGATACATTTCTATATTAATACTATAAAGTGACGTTATATTTCTAATTTGCTATATTACTTTTTCATTATCATTTTCAATATCACAACACCACAACCAAATTCCTAGCTAATAATACTAAAAGGCTATATTTGAGAACATAAAATTATCTTTAAAAGTCGTTGTTTTACAAATATCTCTAATTTTGGAACGGATGGAGTAATATTCATATTTCTAGAATAGGTTCAAAAATAGGATTATTTTAATTTTAATTTTAATTTTATAATTAAAACATTAGTAGCTTATAAAAACAACCAATATAAATTGTTTAGTTAAATAAACATATGCCTCCTGTAAAATCCTTACCTTCATGCATGATACAAGAATAATCAACTTACTAACAGTAATGTTACTAACAAGTAACAATCATAATGTAAAATTTTGATATACTTCAAAAACTTTTTAATGAACTTCCTTTTCCGAAGTATCTTTCGAACATGCAAGAAATTGGATGAGGATCCCTTCCTTTATACTTTTTACGTAATTACTGTTATTATATATTTAGCGAGAAATATAGTGCTTTTATTATTCGCGACAAATTATGTATTTTCACTAAATCTCATTTTATTACTAAATGTATATTGGAAGAATTGAAAAAAGTGTGGTGCAAAGGATACAGGTCTAACTTCTTAAAATTCTTCTAGTAAATACACCATCCGTCCCAAAATAACTGCTCAATTTTGATTTTTTTTAGTCAAATTGACTATTTTTAAAATTAATAATTAAGCATGCATAAATATATTTTTAACATTATAAAAATTGGTATTAGTAATAAATTGTATATACTTTTTTTTTGTTATAACCTCTTCACCTATATTCTGTAAAAATAGTACAAAAAATAACTTTACAAAATAGTTAATTTGACTTTAAAAAATCAAAACTAAACAGTTATTTTGGGACGGAGGGAGTAATTTTTTATTTAGTAAATGCATGCATACAATTAAAAGGCTTCTACTAAACAAAGAATAAAGTAGGGATGCATATATCCTGATAATGACCAAACAAGCATTAGAAAGTTGTACTAATGTAATTACTGGACTTGGTTATGATAATCGGGGTTTTTATATTACTACACAACAATTAGAAAATAATTATAAAATTAGTACATCTACAAAATAATTACAAAAAAAGTGCAACACAATAAACCTTATTGAGCTTGTCGTTCAAATTCCTGTAAAGTCAATTCTTCTTCTATCTTTTCCCCTTCTATCTTTTAATTCCGTTATGTTGTTGTTGATAACGTTCCCGGTGACCTCCAAAACCGTTGGCCGGCTCTGATTATTATACATATATACTCATATACATATCTGGTGAGAGAGAAAAAAAATTGGATGGGAAGCCTTCAATTGCGTGTAGAACTGCCAAATGACGACGAAACTGAACAAAATCGCATAATTGCCTCGTCAAATAGGGGCAATAGGCATGGTCCGCCTGATCCCTTGTCAATCAGCGAGGAACTTTGGGAAACAGCAGAGCAAACGACCTGGTAAGAGGTCTTGACGTGCATTCATGCTACGCGGGACTCGGAGGAGCTACAGAATGATGTAATTGATTATGTACAACGACTTATTAGATGTTCTATTGGAGTTGGGGTTATTTTCCTTTCAATTAGTACATTGCTTCAATCTTTCTGTTTTACAAATATCTCGTACTTGTTACCCATAAAAACTAAAATGGTTACCTTTGTATGAAGGTTAAAACTAAAATGGTTATCTTTCTATGAAGGTTTGGCTACCAACTGTATCATATTCAAACTAATTTTATTTTTAAAAGGTTATTTATAAGTAACTAGCAGCTACATAAATGGGAAGTCTTACATGGCATTTCGGATACCATCTACACATGTTGAAGAAAACAAATCAAGGTAACACTTGAAAATTGTTCTTAAATTTTTTATAATTAATTGGTAACTGGTATCTGTCGTCTAGCACTACAAAATTACCTTACTCTTTATTCAACTAACTCAAGAATTAATATAATAATAAGCAAGGAATCGATCCCACAGAGAGTGAATTGTCTTATAGTTATCCAACTATTTCCAATGAATTGGGTTTTTGTTTTGAAAAGTATAATTAACTAAAGTGAATTAATAAAAAAATATCAATGAGTAAAAAGTTCAATTCTTCAGTTCAGTATCTCCTTTTCACAATTATGATTTAACCAAGTGTTTACACTATTTCCCTTCCAATGAGATTATTAACTCTAGATAACTGCGATCGCAAATTACCCAAAATTCTCCTTATGTGTAGATCTAATGCGACGATCGCCAACAAAAAATTCTAACATATAACCTAGAACTATCAGTCTATATTTAATATGATAGAAGTATTAAGAATGAGAATTAGATTATTCCAAGCAATAATTACACAATCAAGAATTATTTAACTTGTATTCTGAAAACCTTAACAATATTCCCAAGCTTGACCACAATCAAATATCGTTAATTGCTACTTTGATTAGACATACATCGTTTACTTAATATATGACTTAATCTAGCAGATGATATCAATTTACTAATTTAATCCTGCAGAAATCAAATCAGTCAATTGAATAACATACATGAAAGTTTATGTAAATAATCAGAATAAATCTCAATATGAAAGAATAAATAGAATAAAACTGATTAAACCATTAATTGATAGTAAAGTTCAACATCCCTTCAGAATTGAATAAAGAAACTTAGCCTGACATACTTTGACGAAATTAATAGCCTCCTTCTAGTTCCAAGATGAGAGATAAATTATAAGATCCAAGATAGTCTAAACCTAAAAAAACAACTCATATAAATAGTCTATCAAAACCCTAGTTTAATTAAGCAAGTCTCCAATCCTTTTCTTAATCAACTTTACATTTAAAAGTAACTAAATCTGGCCAGGTCATCAGTCACGTGCGGTCCGTGCGTGACTCTTCACTACAGCTGCGTGGTCAGTGCCCGACATGCAGAGACTTCATCTCGATATCGCTCGGTCAGAGCTTCTTTCAATACTAATGACGCGCGGTCAGCGCTTGGGTGGCACTAACTTTGGTCCGAACTCGTGCGCTGCAGCGCTTGCTCCCTTCCTTAGGCAGTGCGGTCAGCGCTTCCTCCTGCAGATTTGTCCAACTTTCATCCTTTCTCACTCTAATTCACTCTAACCCTTATACCTGCATTATAAACATAAAACACCAAAAGTAATACGAACAATACCTAAAAACTTACAATGTAACAAGCTAAACGAGATCAAATCATAGGTTTTCAACCTACTCATCAGTAACCCAATAAATCTGCATTTGTTAACTTTGTATGAAGGTTTGGCTATCAATTGCACTATGAAAAAAATGTACTGACGGCGACCATTGCAAAACCCAATAAAATTGTTCATCTCGACGTCGGGAAAAAATCCTGTTCGAGTTGGACCCTAATCTTTCTCTCTTCCTAAGTTTGGTCTACCCATATTTTATCTTTTTGTGAAAAGGTGTTGAAGGGTTTTTTTAGGAAAAGGCCAACATGTATCATGTCGACGATTTGAATGTTTTACAGAGTCGCCAGTTGGTAGATTTGAAATGGTTGTACCAACTCAACCGAGTTTTGTTTGAAAAGAGGCCCAATTGCTGGACACTGTCGAAACTGAATCTTGAAATCGAAGTTCTAAGTTCGGGACTTGGTTAAGTGTGGAGAAGGTGTTAGGTACTCCACAACTCCCGTGAAACACGGTACCACATCTTTTCAATATTTCCTTTTATATTTGCAATGTATGTGTGAATGCTGAAAGAAATTGGGCCTATGTTTGATTTGATTGAAAGCAGTGCCTTGCGTAGTTTAACCTATATACGAAGGGTTTGATTTGATTTGCAAAAGTTCTTTTTTAGACAAGATATGAAAATGATGTTTTGAAAGTCGATTTTCAAACCCTTACTCTCTCATAGGAATAGAAGTTTGTTGATACTTCCATTTTATATTTTCAGCCTTTGGGCTCAATTTAAATGGTGATTGTCGGGCTGCGAAGCATCCTCGACCACAAAATATATACAAGTGTCGGTCTTCTCATGGGCATGATAACCATCGGAGTGACTCTGACACGACAAACCATATTTTCACTATGTTAAGACCTTAAATCCGGATAACCGTTTTGAGGCCTTTTTGGATGTACATTTTACAGAAAAACTGGCAGGTTACATTTGTAAAGTGGAGTTTGTCCATCGTGGGAATGAGATTATGGTCAGTTTGATCATGAATCCCACTATTCCTAGGCTCACATGAGAAAGCCAATAAACCTGCACAGCTCAAATATGCACCGAAATGTATAATTATATCTAAACATCGCATTAACCAAGGATTCATCAGTCAAATCCTGGCTTGCGCATAGCCGAAGCGTCTTGTTCCCACTAGATAGCGATCTAAGGGACGCGAGGTTGCTTTCAGAAATGAAACTAGAAAAAAAGTGCTAGATTTAAGTAAATCTCAACCATTCTAGCTTCCCGGTTCCGTCTGGACCTATTTTGAACCGTTTGAAAGCTAGAATTGACGAGATTTAAAGAAATCTAGTTCCAGTCCAGGCATCGGAGTGAAAATCCATCGCCCTTTACAGCTTTTGTGTGTGTGTGTGTGTGTGTATATATATATATATATATATATTTATAAAAACTGTAAAAAGCCACAAAAAAATTCAGGCTGGACAGAATGGAAATATATATATATATATATATATATGTATGTATAAAAGCGGTAAAGGGCGACGGATTCAATCCTGTGTCCGGACTGGAATGAAAATATATATTGACAAAAACTTTAAAAAGCCACAGTGTAATCCAGGTAAGACAGAATTGAAATATATATACATAAAAGCTGTAAAATGCCACGGAATGATCCAAGCTTGACAGAATGTAAATAGATATGTAAAAGCTGTAAAAGGGCGATGGGTTTTCACTTCTATGCCTGGACAGAAATGTAAATATATATATATATATATATATATAAATGATAAAAAAAGGCCACTAAATAATCCAGGCCAAATGAAAATAAAAATATTAATATATACAGTTAATAGATATATATTAAAGCAATAAAAAGGCCACGAAGTCAAACTCCAGGCCAAGTAAAGTCAGAAATATATATATATATATAAAAGCAGTAAACTACCACGGATTTGACATCCGGGCTTAACAAAATTAAAAAGTTAGTATATATACAGTTAAATATATACGTAAAAAGTCAAACCGGGACTGAAAAAATAACCCAGTCCGGCGAAGTTTCTCCAAATATATATATATAGAAGCTGTTAAAAATCGCGGATCAACGATCCGGGCGGTGAAAATGCCAGAAAACGTGTTTATGTACTAAAATATACGAAAACATAAGCAAAAACGGCCACAGAACTAAGTTCCGGGCATAATCAGGAAACAAAACTTAACGTGCAAGTATATAAATGCGCAATGAAGTAGTATTAATTTTCTGATCGTAAAAATACTCACAATGGACTGCTACACGAACGTTTTGCCAGATCGTAGGCTTCAAACGTCTATTTGTACTGGTTAATTTTTGATATATGGTAGTATATGAGTATATCTACGTGTTAGAGTAATAAAATTTGGGTTTAGAGTACAAGAGTAGGGCTGAGAAACGAAACAGGCAGAGGTTCATAGCGTTTTTCTATATAAAATGAGCTGGGGGTGCACTCATATATATAGACTCGATGGAAGCAGGGCCCACCCGCAACAGCCATGGGTCTACCTGTGGTTCCACATAGGTGGGTCCCGTCGTCTCGAAGTACGTGCACTCCGAGCAACGCGAGGTAAGATTCAAAACTTTCTAACTTTTGATCGGAGCGTCCGTTTGAGGTGTTCTATACCTTTCTGGAAAGCCCTCGCCGAGAGTGTCGCAATGACATGGGAGTAAATCTTTTCTGAGTCCAAAAAGACGGGTTCATAAATAGGTCTTTGATTCCCCGTAGTTTGTCTGTTGAGCTGTCTTGCGTTGTTTCCACTCGAGATCACTGTTATGGTTCTTTCTGACCTTGGTGGCATCAATTTGGCTTGAGTTTGACTGAATCGGCTTCAAGTTGGTAAAATGACCATTTTTTCCCTCCTGGGGTTGCCTCCAGTGCTGGCATGGCCTTCTACTGATTTCCTGGGGTTTTCTCCGAGGTTTGGATCCCAGCCGATTCTGTTTGTCCCCAGGGTTGTCTCAGAGGCTGACTTGGTCCTTCCACATTTATCTTTGGAGATGATGTGAGGCTTTGGAGTTGTCTCCGAAGTTGATTTGACCTCCTGGGTTGAGATCGGGGCTGACCTGTACGTCCCGGGGCTGACCTATACCTCCCGGGATGTGACCGGAGCTGACCTGTACCACCCGGGATGTGACCGAGGCTGACCTATACCTCCCGGGATGTGATCGGGGCTGACCTGTACCTCCTGGGGTGTGATCGGGGCTGACCTGTACCTCTTGGCATGTGATCGAGGATGCCCTGTACCTCCCGGGATGTGATCGGGGCTGACCTGTTGCTCCCGGGGCTGACCTGTACCTCCTGTGACGTGACTGGGGCTGACCTGTACCTCTCGAGTGTGACCGGGGCTGACCTGTACCTCCCGGGATGTGACCGGGGCTGACCTATCTTCCCGATATTGAGACCGGGGTTGAACTGGCTTCCCGGTATTAAGACCTTGAATTGGCTTCCTAGTATTAAGGCCGGGGTTGAACTGGCTTCCCGGTATTGAGATCGGGGTTGAACTGGCTTCCCGGTATTGAGATCGGGGTTAAGTTGACATCCCGGTATTGAGACCGGGGTTGAGTTGACATCCCGATATTGAGACTGAGGTTGAGTTGACATCCCGGTATTGAGACCGGGGTTGAACTGGCTTCCCGGTATTGAGACCTGGGTTGAGTTGACACCCCAATATTGAGACCGGGGTTGAGTTGACACACCGGTATTGAGACCGTGGTTGAGTTGACATCCTGGTATTGAGACTGGGGTTGAAAAGATGGTTTTACCCTCCTGCAGGGTTAGTAATAGGAACGCAAAAAAAATTCGAGCGTCTATAATAGGAACACAAAATTTTGAGTGTCTACAGATGCCTTTCTTTATCATGTTCATGCAATGCAGTGGAATGAATAGGATAAAGATTGCTAGACACTAGAAATACGAATGCAAAGGTAAAGCAATGCATGACATGATATGTTATGAATGTTAGATACCTCCGAGGGAGTAGGGTTATCGCTGGTTGATATCACTAATAGACTATCACAGACTGTTCTTGTCACTTTCTGCTGGGAATGGCGTTGTTCATGATAGCCTGGGTGAATTCTCTTGACACCTACTCGAATGGCATTTCGCAAAGTCTCACTTACTATCCAATCCTTCCCGATGCCCCCTCTAGGGATTTGTATAACATATTCCATCATCTGTCCTTTGTGAGGATAAGTTGATCTACTATTTCCGCTACCGGATCACTCCCGATGCATTCGCTGGGGTTGTGCCAACAGCTGAGATGTCACCGGTTTGTACCCGATGCCTCACTGGGGTTGAGCCAATGGCTGAGATGTCACCGGTCTGTACCAGATGCTTCGTTGGGGTTGAGCCAATGGCTGAGATGTCACCGGTTTGTACCCGATGCCTCGCTGGGGTTGAGCCAACGGCTAAGATGTCACTGTTCTGTACTCGATGCTTCGCTGGGGTTGAGCTAACGACTGAGATGTCACCGGTCTATACCCGATGCCTCGCTGGGGTTGAGCCAACGGCTGAGATGTCACCGGTATGTACCTAATTCTTCGCTGGGGTTGAGCCAACTGCTGAGATGTCACCGGTCTGTACCCGATGCTTCGCTGGGGTTGAGCCAACGGCTGAGATGTCATGGGTCTGTACCCGATGCTTTGATAGTGGCAGTTTTTTGCAATTTTTCAGTAATTTTCCACATTGGTCCCTGAATACCGCGTAGGGATGATAACCAATGGTTTTCACAAAGTTTTTCCCTCTGTTGGGAATTTGTCGCTCATACACAGGATTTCAGGACAATCCGCTCAATCGCGTAGCAGTTTTTTCTTAGATTTTACTTTTTAGCTCTTGTAAACTCCGTTTTAACTAGAATTGGACTGAGCCGGAAGTGGGGTCCCACCCTAGGGAGCCGAAGGTAGAGGTACGGCTGCCGTGGGTGGGGCCGCTCCCTCTTACGAATTTATATTGTGCAGCAGCAGCTCTCATAAGTCATTTTCAGTTTTGAGTTTCTATAGAAATTCAATTTTCTCTTTCAGATCTACAGAGTTCGTGCAGCTTTTTTCAGATTCCATTAGCGGCCACGCGTTCTGCACATCTCTGGTAACGTCTACATCTTTTCTTTTCAAGTTTTGACCATTAGAAATGTGTAAACCACGTAGGGTGCTTTTGAACGCAATGTATCAAAAATGTATGCTTATATGACTTGATAAAAATTTTATGACTTCATAAGTATGCATATTTTACTGTGATGCACGTTTTGATGTAAGAAAATTTGAATTATGAGACAGTCAATTTTTATTCTTTTTGATCAGTTTACTCATTCTTTTTGAGGCCTAGTGAGTCTGAATTTTCAACTAAAAGATGTCCATAGTAATTTGACTACCATGTGAAGTTTATTCTTGATTTTTTTCATAAATATGCTCTGTTTCTATTTTTGGAAAGGTGTGCTACTGAATGGCCATCTAGTCATGTCTGTGTGCATGTGGACAATCTATTTTACAAAGGAAACTCTGGCGAATTTTTTTTAAAAGCCTGAGCATTTAATAAACATGCATTTTTGACTCTACTGGAGATTTTGACTGACCCATGCATGTTTTGGGATTTAAAAATGCATAAAATACTGATTTAAATTAATTAGCCACAGGTTTTAGGCTTACCTCACCTTTTCTGAGGTGATTTGGAGACTTTGTCCAGGTTATGGACCGAGATAGACCCGGGAGTGCTAGAAGGGTCATTTCAGGAGTTAGGACGGAGGAGAGTCTACAATGTCCCTCAGCCACAGCTAGCCCGGTCGCCTCGTAGATTGACTGAGTTCAGTGATTCGTCCGGTCCAGGCTGAGCCACCGGTTGATATAGATGATGAGGAGGCTCCATTTGTTGCTCCTGCCCCAGCTCAGGCTTCACGTGCGGAGCTTCCAGGCATTGTTGTGCCACTCCAGGATCTGCTGGGAGATTTGAGTCACCATCCATCGAGATTCCTTCACGCCAACGAGGTGACTGAAGTTTCTTCTTTCTGGATTTTCTTTCTTTCTTTTGTCATGCTCGGGGCACAGATTTGATATGGGTTAGCTGTTTAATGCAGGTTCTCAGCTTTATGTAGCCCAAGGGGAACTGGTTTAATGTGCATTCTCTGTACCACACTCTGTACCAAGATTACAAGGACATTGTTGACACCTGGGGGTTTCAGGCATTCTTTTCTATCCCTCCTGCCGTTACCCCTGGGGTTATATGAGGGCTTTGTCTGAGCGCTGATTCCACTAGACTTAGTAGCTCTACTTTCTAGATTGTGAGGTGATGATGACGCCTATGGATTGGAGGTTCATCACCGGTATAGAGTTTGAGGGTGAGCCAGTGCCTGTTGTGACTGACATTACACCCACTGCCATTCATGTCCCTCCTGGGAGTTCCTACGACGGCCATCAAGGGTCCGACAGTTTGTTCTGGTCCCTTGAGCGTAGATGCCCAGAGTGGGGCTTTGCTTGAGCCTCTTCCTGATGATCAGAGGGTTAGAGATTGCATCCTGTGATGACTGTTCTTAGTGATCATCAGAGGTTGTTTCTTGGCGGACAACTCTACGATGGTGTCCTTTGCCCTAGTCAGTGCCACTCGACATGTGGAGTGCCTCAGTGACTTTGATTGGAGTGCCTACACGATTGCCTATTTTCTCTAAGGTATGCAGCATGCTCTCAGAGGGTGTGACGGAAGCTTGGTTAGGGTTCTACCCATTCCTGATGGTGAGTACATCTTTCTTGTACCTTTTTTGATTTCTGCATTTACATTTGTTGGTCTTGGTTACTGAGGACTTTTGATATTTACATGGCCAGTTCTGGGCATATGAGAGGCTTCTTTGCCTACGTCCCGCCACTACTTTGGGACTGGAGATATATCCAAGGGGTCGGCGTTGGTACCACTCCACATTGACAGAGGTCCCAGTAGCTGAGGGATTCACCCACTCCCGCCTTGCAGCCTAAGCTATTGACGGCTGGATCGATCTCATGGGTCTCATATACCTCAGACTTTTTGACAGTTGGGTTTGAGGGAGGCTTCCCCACTGGCCGGGAGTATGCATTATCCACCCACAGTCCCATTATTGATAGAGGGAGGTTGGGAGCTCTATGTAGGAGAGCGTGCTATCAGAGGTATTACAGGGAAGATCCGCATTCTCTTTGTTCCTCCTGCTTGGCATCATTGGCCACTAGCTCAGCCACTCACAAACATTCCTATGATGGGCATAGATGGCTTTACCCTGTCAGAGGGTCCGTATAGCTAGGAGGCATTTAGCAGCTGGTGGAGACCTCGCACTATTGGGGCTCAGACTCTTCCTACCCAGTTTATGGTAGATATGGTGCTGGGTTCTGTGATGATGACAGACTGGATAGCGTGCCTTTGGGAGCCTACCCACTTGGACCAGATTATGGGACTGACCCAGCAGTTGGAGAGAGCTCATTTGTTTATCAGGCATCTTGGCTGAGATCATTAGAGGCATCTTCTTTTGATCCTTCCGGCTCCGGAGCGGGCCCTTCCACAGGTTCATTTTCTAGCAGTTTTACAGGGGTTGATCCTCCTTTATACTGCCTTGACATTCCTGATGGACGAGACTTTGTGTCTACGGAGGAGATAGAGCAGGTTAACAGCCTGAGTGTAGATATTCTTGATCTTTTTGGATAGCTCTTCTAGCTATATCTTTTGATAGGTCACTGTTTGGCTATTGGGTGGCTTTGCCCCATTTTTCACTACACCTTTTGATAGGTCACTGTTAGTAGTTGGGCGGTTGTGCCCCATATCCCTGTACTTTTTATTTTGTATTTTGTTAGCAGATAGAGATGATGCTTGCAGTAGATAGTTTTTGTAGATATGCATGATATTTCCTATCTGTTACATCATGTTTATCATTGTCATTATGCATGTATTATGTCATGGATATGCACTTAGAAAAATGAGTTCAGATTTGACCCCCTGGATGGTCTTGTGATACGGTGATACAGATGTCGTCCTCGACTGTCAGCCGTATTGAGCATTTACCACCATCCGTGGTAGCATCGTTGTTGAGGTCGTGGTACCATAGTCTGCCCTTCCCGGCCAGAGGGACAGTGGACCGGATGTTGGGGCATTCATTAGCCCTTGTGGACTTCCAGTTCCATATGGATTCATAAATGGCTTTTTATCCTGTTGGATACCTGAGAGGCAGGTTTTCCGCTTTGGGCAGTATGAGCTGACTCTGATTTTGGAGGAGTACGAGTGGCTTACAAGTTTGGGTTTGGACTTGCCTTGTGCTCGCATTGCTATTAGTGACATGAGGAGACCATTCCTACGGATGTCGGGTCTGAGACAAGCGAGTAGTCACTGATGAGATCATATAAGGATATATGATCTCTATTGACTTTCTGATTTATCATTTCGGCAGACTGGATAGCTACGATTGACACGCTGGTGATTTTATTATCTCGGCAGAGGAGTGGCATTCGGCCCGGATAGACGTCTTGCTGATGTGCGTCACGGCTTACGTATACATGCCACTATACTTGGACCACTTAGATGTTGGGTTGATGGTCATGGTTCGTGCCTTTAGACAGGGTAGCACCATCCTGTCGATGATACTGGTCGAGACATTGAGGTCAGCTACCTATTGCAGTACCCATCCAGAGGGGGTTTTTAGAGGTAGCTCTGTCTTGTTGTATGTATGGCTCATGACCCATTTGCGCCCGATTGGCTTCTTCAGACATCAGAGGTACTGCTTCACCCACGAGATATGCAAGAACCGTGAATTTTATGAATAAATATAATATTGATACTTATAAGAATGTGAATATTTAATTTATATAAATGTATATATAGCATAAAGTTAGCGACTCAATTAAATTAAATTGAATTTATGATAATTGAGAAAATGTGGAGAAGTATGATGAGCTCGTGAAATGCCTTGTGTGGCACGATGATGGAATTTACGACGATTTAATTAAATTAAAGAAAGAATTAATAAGAGAATGATTAATTAATATTATATTGTTAATTAATTGATATTATGAGTAAAAGCATATTAATGAGTAAATGATTTATTAATATAATAGATTAATGTTTATGCAATTAATTGTTGTGTGCAATATTATGTGATGGGTGATTGTATATTATAAAGTTCCTACACCTAAAGTATAGTGGGGTGTGACACTACAATGTAACTGTATAATATATAAAACTATATAGTAAGATTAAATGGATTATATAAGTTACATAATGATGTTATGTGACAACATGTATGTATGGATACATTAAATGTGTACCTTATGAATATTAAATTAAACTAAATGAATAATTGTTATTTAATAATTATTTCAATAATTAAATATAACTAAAATAATAAAGTTTATAATAATGTGAAGTGATAATACTCAACTAAATCATATTTTGGTATTATCAAATGTACATGGATTATATAATGAAATGTATACATGTACCCCCAATTTGCTACAATGTAATATTAATTACTCACTAAAGCTACATTATAAATTAAAGGAGAAATAAACCTAGGTATGAATATATATATATATATATATATATATATATATATATATACATACATCTAATTACGGATATATAGATGTATATGTGTATTTAACCCAAAGTTGTAGCATTACTTCATTTCCAAATTGCAAATGCTGAGATTAGAAGGTTTGTCCCATAATGAGTGTCACTCTTCCTTCTCTTTCACGTGAATGGCCAATGGCCTATGCTACTCTTATATACCAAACTCAAATTCATGATAGCTTAGATCAAATGATGGCAAGGGGAGTGGGTTGAGGTGGTGGTTGGACACTATTCCACCAACTTCTCTCAATCATTTGGTTCCTCCTTTTCTTCCATTGATTTTAAACATTGGACATAAGCTTGGCATGGTTATTGAATTTCCTATAAATTAAGCATTCCCTCTTCATTTCTATGTTGCTGAGTTTCTTACTAAGTGATATAAAGAGAGTAAGGATATTGATAGAGAGTGTAATCTAAAATTAAGAAGCAAGCTTAGCTAATTCAAAGCTTCAAGAGGTATATTGTTTATTCATGTTTTGAAGTTCAAACAATTGTGAATTCATAGAAATTGCATGAATTTGTTGAAATTGAATATATGATAAGATGTTAGTATGTTACGAGAGTTTGTATATACTTGTTATAAGTGTAATGTAGTTGATTAAAAGCATGTTTAATGAATTATATTGGAGAAATTTTGGAAGCTCTATTATTGCAGAAACTCTCCTGCCTGGAACCGGAGTGGAGCGGCCGCGCCACTCCCTAGTACAAATAGGGCGCGGTCGCGCTTTTTTGCAGAACCAAACGATGACTTTTATGCTTTCTGATGAATGGAGCATGCTAGTATAACTTAGTTAAGCCTATTTAAGTCCATGACTTGCTAGTTTAGGTGGCCTTGCGTGTAATCACTTACCATAGCTTGGTTTCTAAAGGAAACTTAGAGTTTTCAAAGTGCAAACTCGATGAACTAAGTACATTATAAGATATGAACTTGTGAGCAAACTTATGTGGTCTGATTATGTATGTATATGAGCCTGAAATATTATATGTGAAGTTACCTTGCATGTTTGAATGGTTTAACATGAGATTTTCAAAGAAAACTTAATAGTTTGAAAACTAATTTAGTTGATAACCACCTTACTTGAAATTTGTGACTATCATGATAGGGTATCGCATGCATATAGACATGATAAACATGTATGCCTAGCTAGTCACGTGCGTTGTAAACTAGTTGAGCATGGTTTAGAACGATTCTAAATGAAGTAAAACTATAAAACTTGAAGCACATGACTAGGATGACTTGAGCATGTATAATTGAGGCTTATTGACCTCATTGCCTATGTATAATGACTAAACGTGAGAAACTTTGTAATCGAACACATTAAGCTTGTTAGTTGAAAATTGATATGAACTATGTTGAAGGCAAGATATAAGAATCAAACCTATCGTAACATGTATGTTCTGCATGTGTTATCATCAAAGTATGTGGGTGAGCAAGCTAGGCCATGCCATCTGAAACTCATGGTTTGAACTGGGAGCAGCGCGACCGTGCCACTCCCTATTTCTAATTAAGCGCGGTCGTGCCACCCTACATTGTTGTCAGCCTATTCTGTTTGTGATCTGAGATTGATGCATGCTTGTATTGTTACCCTAATTTGTAATACGTATCCAATACAGTATTCAAGTGTCAATGAGCATGTTATGATGAAACCATAGAATTGATAAGTGTTTATAATCTTTCAAACGCTAAGTCAAACAAAGATTTCGAGTTATGTTAATCGATTAGTATCTTACAAACTGATTTTGTGCTAAGCGTACGTAAGTACGTAATGATATACGTATAAGATTATACGACTAAGTTAGAATCGTATATGTGTTTTTAGCTTACATATCAATTATGTGTATTGAATGTACGTAACTAATGAATATCCTATATACGTAACTATGTTATAATAGGATTCAAAAAGTGTTGATAAGCTATACATTGGTAAACTACGCATAAGGCAAGTATTCAAACCTTACTTTTATTGAGCAAGTTCCGTAAATCTTTTCACTTTACATGGTGTATGAATCTGAATTGTTTCCATGTAAATCTAATATTCGTTATTATTCGAACATCGATTTTATATCTTGATGTTGTTGCAAGCATTGAACTTATCGTTCCTAAATGCATTACAAAAGTGTCTAAGCCATTTGATTCGGCTAGACTAATATCGTATGTTAGAAAGCTATCCAAACCAATTGATTGGTGCGGAATCTTATAATTGATTGAGATGAACAACCCTCCTTGAAGAGGAAATTATACATTTGTCGGGAGACCGACGTGCGCACATGAGTACGATTAAATGTTATGCATAACGTAGGATACTTTAGGCTGATCACCTGTTGTACTTGTATTTTTTGCTGGATTATCAGCATATTACTGTTAATTCTAGTAGAAGTTCATAGTCCTTAGTGACTGTTCAGTGTTCATTATTCTTGAACTTTTAAAAGGTTAAACCTTGAATCTTATTGATATCTTTCTGTCCTTAGCGACTGTTATTGAGAACTTTTGATAGTTCATGCTATTCGTAAACTATTATTCACTGTTGTACCCTTGGGATTGAAAACTATATTACTCACCCTTATTATTATATTACTTGCTGAACAAACTTGTTGCTCATTCTTGCTTTTCCTAAATATATTTCAGTTAAGGCAGAGCAAGGCGGACCCTCGGGCACTGATAAAGGTAAGAGCAAGGGCAAGGCTACGGAGTAGCTTTGTACTTACTTAGAACTATTATGATGATTGTAATAAGATTATATCATATTATGTATTAGTTAAGTTTAAGTTATGTTTAAGCTATGTATGAGATGTTTAAGTTACGAAACCTTGGGACATGAATGATTATATTAAATAAATGTAATTTATACTGTGATTTCCGTTGCGTGAGATGTTATTGAGTCATTTGGTATTTAGCACGTGATGAACCAAATTCGAGACGCGAGTGGTCCGAATTTGGGGGCGTCACAGGTTGGTATCAGAGCGTTAGTTATAAACCTTAGGAGCGAGAGTCCTTAGATTATAACTTAGGAGAACTTAGAAGATAGAAGGAGATAAAACTCATATAGAATTTTCCTGGAGAGACTTAGTGTGTTATGGAATATAATTTCATTATATACAATGAACTTATATTTTATTTAACATTCTAATGGAGTTGTTGATTGTTTGTCTTATGTTTGTGGTTGTAGGATGAAAGACATGTGAGGGCCTAGTAGAATGACCGAGGAGGAGCCCCGAGATATACATGTCGTATATGAGACACCTTTAGAGGCTGTGCCTATGCAGGCAGTTGCACCGTCTGAGTTTGATGACGAGGACAAGATAGAGGAGGAGTCAGACCCAGAGGAGGAGCCCATGGAGGACGAGCCTGTGGAGGACGAGCCCATGGAGGACTCTGACGAGGCTACTATCGAGGAGCGGATGTTAGGAGAGTACGAGGAGCGGATCTTAGAGTTAGACTGTAGAGTTCAGGAGCTAGAGGCTGAGGCTCAGGAGAGAGAGACCGAGTTCCAGAAACTGAGGGACGAGGACCACCAGAGGAAGTTAGCGATGCAGGAGTTAGAGGTAGAGATTGCTTACCGCAGGGAGGTAGAGATTCAGCTGGGGACTTTGTTTCACAGTCGATATCTAGGAATGTCGATTTGGCAGGGAAAGAAGAGGTTGAGCAGAGGGAGTTGAGCGAGAAGACGGAAAAGGAGGCTCTCCGCACTAAGCTAGAGTTGGAGGTGATGGAGAGAATCCACTTCGAGGAGAAATGGGAAGCAGCTAATGACAGGGCAGAGGACCTAGAGGATGAGGTGTAAGAAGAGGAAGGTGAACAAGATGGGTTACGTGTTTCGCTCGACTATAGAGAGGGTGATTGATGGCGTATATCATTATCCGGCGGAGCAGGGACAGACCCGACACACTATGAGCAGGGAGTTGATGGCATACATAGCCCAGATAGAGTACAAGAGCGCTGTGGAGCACGAGATGTTGGGATGAGACCCATTAGTTAGTAGTAGTAGTATTAGTAATTTCTTTTATGTGATGTATATATTGTGATGTAATCCTAATCTTTTGTGTAAGATATGGGATAGTTGTAAACCCCGAGTAGGCTTATGTTAGAGGGGTAGTATGTTAGTGTTTTCCCCCCATCTTTTGTGATATTAGGGGATATATGTTGACATTTATAGAAGTATGCTAGGAATGATCACATGGTGTAATGATTTGGCATATGAATATAAATGTTCTTATTTCAGAAATGTGTTATAAAATTTTATTCTTTTTGGCATTAAAGAAATACTTAAGTAATATAATTGAATAATAAAAATGAAAATTTTGTGATGCAGAAAATGCCGCCCAAACGTAGACTAACTGCACCAGAGGAGTCAGTTAACAATGAGAGAGAACAAGTAGACCCAATCCAAAAGTTAGTTAATTTGTTAAGCGAAGCTCTTAGGGGAAGGAACAATGAACCCGTTCGCCCCAATCCCCAAGCAGTTCCAGTTACAAACTTTAAGGACTTTAGGAGCGTAGGACCTCCAGAGTTTGAAGGTACTACCGATCCAATCATGGCGCAGACCTGGATCAAGGAAATAGAGAAGGCCTTCACCATTGTTTGTGTGGGTGAAGATCAGAAGATGATGTTTGCTACCTACATGATCACGGGCGAAGTGAACTACTGATGGGAGGCAAATAAACAAAGAGCGGGAGAAGGGATAATAGCATGGGAGAGGTTCAAGACTCTGTTCTTCGAGAATTATTTCCTGAAGAGAATGAAGAATAGGATGGAGCTGAAGTTTTTAGAACTTAAGCAAGGAGATATGACGGTGGCGCAATATGCGACTAAGTTCAACGAGCTAGCCCGATTTGCAGAACATTAAGTAGGAGATGAAGAAAGAAAGGCAAGATGCTTTGAGCAGGGACTTAAACCTTGGTTATTCAACAAGGTGTCGGTTCTTCAGATTGATTCATTTGCAATGTTGCTGGAAAAGGTGATTATTGTTGAGGGAGGTAGTGAAGCCTTAAGTCTATATAACAAAGAAAAGAAAGGTAAGAATACGGGAGGAGAAAGTCGTGGAGGAAGCAGCAGCGAAGGGAGTAACTTAGGGAAGAGAAAGTGTGATAACAACAACAATTGAGCGGGGAATTTTTATAGAGGTTTTAAGAAGAGGGCTGAGGGATGCCCGAAGTGTGGGAAGAATCACCAGGGTAAGTGCTGGAAGGGGCGCAGTACCTGCTACAACTGTGGCCAAGAGGAGCACATTTCTCCCAACTGCCCGAAGCCCAAGAAGATCAAGGGTTGTTTCGCTTGTGGCTTAGCCGAGCATCTGATCAAGGACTGCCCAAAGAAAGGGAGCGGCGGAGGAAGTGGCCAGCAAGGGGGAGGAAACAAACTGATGATTGGCGGACCAACACAAACCAATCGCCCAACCGCCAGAACCTTTAACATGACCGTCCAGGACGCAGTAGCTACGAAGGACGTGGTGTCAGGTGTTATCCCAATCAATGATATAAATGCATATGTATTATTTAATTCGGGTGCCACTTGTTCTTTTGTATCCGAAGAATTTGCTAGTCGATTAAATTTACCCCGAGAACGATTAGGAAATCCTTTGAACATAGAAGTTGTGAATAAGGAAGTAATCTTCGTAGAATATGTTTACCGAAATTATCGTGCAAACATTAGAGATCATGAACTGAGTGTAGACTTGATTCCAATTAGATTGGCAGAATTTGATGTAATACTGGGAATGGATTGGTTGTATAACCATGCTGCGATAATTGACTGTCAGAATAAAAGTGTGAACCTTCAGACTCTGAATAAGTCTAAGGTAGTGTTTTATGGTAGCTCATCGCTTAAGCAATCGTGTTGTCTTACGATGATGCATGCCAAGAAATTGTTAAGAAAGGGATGTGTAGGTTATTTATCTTACATAGTGGATACTCAGAAAAAGGGAGTAGAAATTAAGGATATATCTGTACTAAGAGAATTCCAGGATGTATTTTTGGACGATCTGCCTGGTCTTCAGCCAGACAGAGAAATTGAATTCATGATAGACTTAGCACCGGGAACTGCACCGATTTTGAAAGCTCTATATCGTATGGTGCTAGTAGAAATGAAGGAATTGATGATATAACTGCAAGACTTGCTAGATAAGGGTTATATTCGGTCGACTGTGTCTCCTTGGGGAGCACCAGTGTTGTTTGTTAAGAAAAAGGACGGATCAATGAGGCTCTATATTGATTATCGAGAATTGAACAGAGTAACGATCAATAATAGATATCCATTACCAAGGATAGACGACCTTTTTGACCAATTAAAGGGAGTGAAGTATTTCTCAAATATTGATCTGCGAACAGCCAATTGAAAGTATGGGAAGAGGACATACCAAAGACGGCTTTTTGAACCCGTTATGGGCACTACGAGTTTTTGGTAATGTCATTCGGATTGACTAATGCTCCGGTAGTATTTATTTACTTGATGAACCGAGTTTTCAAGCCATATTTGGATAAGTTTGTAGTAGTTTTCATCGACGACATCTTGATCTACTCGAAGACGAAGGAAGAGCACGCCGAACATCTAAAGATGGTTTTGGAAGCGCTAAGGAAAGAGAAAATGTATGCAAAGTTTTCTAAAAGTGAATTTTGGATGGAGAAGGTTTAATTCTTAGGACACGTGGTGGACAAAGATGGAATTTCAGTAGATCCTGTAAAGGTAGAAGCAGTTAGTAATTGGGAACAGCCGAAAACACCAACAGAGATAAGTAGTTTCTTAGGGTTAATCGGGTACTATCAAAGATTCATCCAAGATTTTTTTAAGATAGCAATCCCGTTGATCAATCTAATGAGGAAGACGGTAAAGTTCGTGTGGACGGAGAAATGCAAAGAAAGTTTTCAGGAGCTGAAGAAGAGATTAAGCGAAGCGCCTGTATTATCATTACTAGATGATGCAGGAGCTTTCGTGGTGTATAGTGATGCATCGCATAAGGGACTTGGCTGTGTGCTCATGTAATATGGCAAGGTCATTGCGTATGCATCACGACAATTGAAGGATTATGAAAAACGATACCCTACTCACGACTTAGAGTTAATGACAGTAGTTTTTGCGTTAAAGATTTGGAGACATTATATGTACGGAGAGAAATGTGAGATATACACGAACCATAAGAGTCTGAAATATATCTTCACATAGAAGGATTTGAATATGCGTCAAAGAAGATGGTTAGAATTAATCAAGGATTATGATTGCGATATTCGTTATCACCCAGGAAAGGCAAACGTAGTTGCCGACGCGCTGAGCAGAAAAAGAAGGGAGAAGTTGTTCCACTTGACGACTCAGGAGGAGTTAATAAGAGATATGGAGAGATTAGAAATAGAGGTAAAGGGACCAAGGAGGTCTTAAGAGAAAATATTTACAATGGAAGCTCGTCCAACATTGTTGGATAGAGTGAAGGAATCACAAGAGAATGATGAGGAATGCGAGAAAATAAGAAAGAGGATAGCAGAAGGTGGAGAAGAAAGATTCAAAATGGATAAGGACGGTATCTTGAGATTCGAAGGAAGAGTATGGGTGCCAGCGGTAACCGAACTGAGAGAGGAAATTTTGCACGAGGCATACAATATGATGTATTTCGTTCATCCAGGAGGCACAAAGATGTACTGAGATCTGAGGTAACATTTTTGGTGGCCCAATTTGAAACGGGAAGTCGTAGAGTGCATCAGTAGATGTCTTACTTGCCAACGTGTCAATGCAGAGCACCAGAGGCCGAGTGGTCTACTTCAACCGTTGGAAATACCAGAATGGAAATGAGAGCACATTACGATTGACTTCATGGTGGGACTTCCGGTCACGCAGAAAGGTTATGATGCCATTTGGGTTATCGTGGATCAACTAATAAAGACCACACATTTTCTACCAATCAAGATTCGATATAGTTTGAATCAGTTAACGAATCTATACATAAAGGAGATTGTTTCACGACATGGAGTGCCGGTGTCAATTGTCTCTAATTAAGATCGGCGATTCAAGTTTAAGAAAAAGATATCTGAAGGAACCGAACCAAGATTCAAGATAGACAGTGAGGGACTACTGAGATTTGAGAATAGAGTGTGGGTACCGTCAGTGCCAGAGATTAAGGAGGACATTTTGAGCGAGGCTCATAGCTCATGGTATTCGATTCACCCCGGTAGTACCAAGATGTACCAGAATCTTCGACAGCACTTCTGGTGGCCGAATTTAAAATGAGATGTTGCTGAATGTGTTGCAAAGTGTCTAACCTGTCAGAAAGTGAAAGCAGAACATCAGAGATCGAGTGGTTTGCTCCAACCCCTAGAAATCCCAGAATGGAAATGGGAACACATTACGATGGATTTCGTGGTCGGCCTTCCGACGACTCAGAAAGGCTACGACGCAGTATGGGTTATCGCTGACCGACTGACGAAATTAGCACACTTCCTTCTGATCAAAATCAGATTCAACTTAGACCAGTTGGCAAGGCTATATGTGAAAGAGATTGTTTCGAGGCACGGAGTTCCGGTGTCAATAGTTTCCGACAGAGATCCGCATTTTACATCGAACTTCTGGAAACGACTACAGGAATGCATGGGGACACAGTTGAGAATGAGTACGGCTTATCACCCACAGACAGACGGGCAGAGCAAAAGAACGATCCAAACATTGGAAGATATATTGAGAGCATGCACCATGGATTTTAAAGGAAATTGGGATGATCACCTACCGCCTGTGGAATTCGGTTACAACAAAAGTTACCACGCTAGTATTGGCATGCCGCCTTACAAAGCATTTTATCGAAGAAAATGCAAAACTTCGCTATACTGGGATGAAGTTGGCGAGAGACAATTGCTAGGTCCAGAGTTGGTACAATAGACAGCAGGGATAGTCAAAGTGATCCGGACAAGACTGGTAGCCGCTCAGGATAGGCAGAAGAAATATGCAGATCCACACCGTAAGAACGTTGAGTTTGAATCGGGTAGCTATGTGTTCTTGAAAGTCTCTCCCTGGAAGGGAAAGATTAGATTCGGTAAGAAGGAGAAATTGAGCCTGAGGTTCATTGGACCCTTTGAGGTACTGCGAAGGATTGGAGAAGTTGCGTATGAGGTAGCCTTACCTCCGGCGCTCGAGAATGTCCATAACATTTTCCACGTTTTAGTTCTATGACCCTACAAACCCGATTACAAGCATGTGATTGAATATGAACCCCTACATTTTGAAAAAGACTTATCCTATGAAGAAATTCCTGTTCAAATTGTTGACAGGAAAGAGCAAGTCCTCAGAAACAAAGTTATACCTTCTGTTAAGGTAATTTGGAGGAACCACAATGCTGAAGAAGCTACGTGGGAACTCGAAGAGCATATGATGAAGAATTACCCAGATTTATTTACTTAATTTTTTTGGTATATGTGATTCTGGAGACAGAATCTTTATAAGGGGGAGAATGTAACGGGACGAAAATTTAATTGAACCGTGATTCTGAGGACAGAATCCTTTTAAGGGGGGAAAGATGTGACGAACGAGATTTTTATAATTTAATTTGAATATTTATTGAATTAAATAAATATTTTTTGATGATTTAATTATTGAGTTAAAGAATTAATTGATGAAATTGTGGTAGATTAATTTAATTATATGTGTTACATTGATTAAATTAATGTGAAGAATTTTTATATGCAATGGTATGTAATTAATTAAGCTTATTTGATTAAGTGAATTATTTAATAAGCATAATGTTATTCTAATTAATTAATAATTAATTAGAGATTTAATGATTTGACATAATTAATAAATGAGGATTTTAATTATGTGACTATGTGAATTATTGTGGAATCATGCTATTTTATTTAATTGATTTAAATAAGATTAATTGACTAATTAAAAGTGTGACATTAAAACTATATTATACAGCTTTAATTAAAATAAACAAGAAGGATCCTTTAAGCTAGCCAAACAAGCCCTTAAGGGGAGTTAGTCAGTTAACCCACTATGGGATTAACCGAAAACCACTCACCCTCTACATATATATGTATTATATACTTATATTTTATATAATATACATATCAGTTTACATGTTCATATATTCAGAGAGAATTTGAGAGAGAATTGTGAATTTAAGAAGAAGTAGAGAAGATATTAATCAAGCCTATATCATCAGACAGAGTTAGCAAGGGTAAATTCTTAACCCAGTTATATTAAGTTTCAAGCTTTCTATTTTACGTACTTTGAAGTTCTCTGTAATCGTCAATTTTGAATCATTGTTGGTTATATGGTTTTATATGGGTTAAATTATGTTTATAACATGTTTTATACCATGTATACATAAATCACAGTGATCAATTTTATGTAATTACGTCTTAATTAAGTTTTCAAAACTTTCCATTAACGTACTTTGAAGTTTTCTATAAAAGACTAAATTAATGACTTGTTCATGATATGGCTATATATAAATTAATTGTTGTTCATAACATGTTGTATATCATATATGCATAATTTACAGTGGTGAATTTCATGTAATTATGTGGTAATGGAGATTTTCAAGGTTACAGAACATAAGAATTGTACATATGGCCCTTATGTACCAAATTTACACTCCTTACGCGTTTATTTAACTTAAATTAACACTTGAATGTGATTGTGTACATTTAAACGAACAAAATGGAATTTAAACGAACGGATTCGGTGTTATAACGAATCCGTAACGGTGAATTTCTTATTTTTTTTCAAAAATTTATAAAATATTGAAAACAGTGAAATTAAATGTTGTGATTTGTGTAATTCTGTGATTTAAAGTGTTAAAAGCATGCTTAAAACATGGTATGATGTTTCTGTAAATTCTATATCTCATGGGTAGCCTTAAAATTCATTACGTTAGTTTAATTTGGATTTATTTGGGTTGCTCTGTGTGTTATTCGCAAACTGGGAAAACTGAGCCTACGTCGCCGCGTGGCCGCGCTGCTTCAAGGCATACTTAACGCGCACCCGCACCGTGCCTCGTGGCCGCGCCGATCCAAAGGGTAACTGGCGCGCGGCCGCGCCGCCTGCAGAAAATTAAAATTTTTTCTAAGTGTTCGTGTGATTAAAGATGTGTTTTAAAACCAATGTGAAGAACCTAAAGACATGATGAACACATACTAAGATGTTAATAACGTGTGTTATGTGAACGATTAATAAGTTAATCTTAAAACTTAAACCATTATTCAATAAGTCGAATAATGAGTTCTATGACTAATGTGATGATTCGATAAGTATATCGAGTTATTGATTAATGTGTATTGTGAATGTATTGGTATGTAGGACTTAATAAGGAACGAGAATTAATTGTAGCTTGTGCAAGAGGTAAGTTTCTTTACCCTAACTCTATTATGATTAAGCAAGTTTCCTAAACTCAAACTTTACTTTTTACATTGAGCAAGTGTTCTAAACTTTACCTTTATCGAGCAAGTTTCTTAAATTCTAAGTTATTCATTTATCAAGTCGTAGACTTGTGTTCTATATCGAGCAAGCTCTTGTTCTTAATTGTTCAAGTTCAAAATTTCATATTAGATGTTATAACTCTTTTGAAAGCATGATTCAGTTATACAATACTTATTCAAGTGTATACTCTTGAGAATTTATTATTCGATTTGAGCATGGTTTATTGTTGAACCTTATAGGACTAGTGAACCCTTATCAATTCGACTAGTCCATAGTTGATGTACGTTCTAAATTCTAGAATCTTTATTGAGCTTATCCAAACCAAACTTCCTTTGGTGCGGACTCTGATGTCAAAACTGAGATGAACAACCCTATAAAGGGGATTATTTACGCTTTAGCGTTGAGATATTGTGCATAGTATGGTACTAAGGGCTGATCCCCCTAAGTACGAGAAGTAGAGTCCATAGTCTTATGACTGTTAAAGGTTTAAAGTATAAACACTTTACAACCTAGGACATAGTTCAAGGTCTTATGACCCTCAGATGTTATTTTGATTCCTGTTATTTATCCTCGAGTCAAAAGTTGAGTTTCTTTATTCAGATATCTTTGATTCACTCGCATGTTATTATATTGTTGTCATATTATTATACTTGTGGGCAATCGTGCTCACTCTTGCGTAATAATAACATTGCAGTTAAGAACGAAAGGTCCGAAGAGCCTTGTACTAGCAAAGGCAAGGGCAAGGTGAACAAGTGATGAAGACTTGTTGTTTATTTATATGTTTATGTTTCAGCTTTATGTTAAAGTTGTGTAAGACTTATTTATTTGTTATGTTCCGTACAGATGTTTAAGGTTAGTATGACCTGGGATTGATTATGTATTTCTGTTCAGATGTTGTAACCCCATAAGGGGAGGATTTATTTCTATCTATTGCATGGTTTGCATTTATTATGGGTAGATAGATAGATGATATTTGTACAGTGAACACCAAATTCCGTGGAATTGAAGTACCCGAATTTGCGGGTGTCACACGGAATGTGGATGAAGGTTATGTCTTCAAACTCCATGGATATTCTGACGACCTCCCGATGATAGGGCAGAAAATGCAGTTCTTTGGTATAATATGACCTGGTGGTTTGTCTGATGACCAACTCTGAATCTCCAAAGACTAATAGAGGTTTGACACCCATGGATTGGGCTGATTTTAACCCCATTATGCAGCCTTCATACTCAGATGTGTTGTTAGTGTTGTCAAACTGCAGTTTGGTAGCCACATGATATTGCTCTCCTATACCAGAGATGAGGACTGCCCCGGCTCCGGCACCTTCCATGTTTACCGCTCCATCGAAATATATTTTCCATGGTTGGACTTTATTCTCTTATCGGATTTGTTGAATTATCATGATCCCATCACCCGGGAAATAAGTTTCAAAGGCTCAAAATCCCCTGACGGTGCCTCAGCTAGTTGATCTGTAATGCCTTGACCTTTGATGGACTTCTGAGTCACATAGATGATGTCGAACTTTTGGAGGATCAACTGCCACTTGGACAAGCGATAATTTAACATTGGCTTATTGAACACATACTTCAATGGATCTACGCGGGATATAAGGTAAGTCGTGTGCCCATGGAGGTAGTGACGTAACCTCATGGAGGCCCATGCTAATGAACACTATATCTTCTCAATCAGTGTGTACTTCTGTTCACCACTGCTGAATCTTTTGCTGATGTAATATATAGCTCTTTCCTTTCCACTATCATCCTTTTGTCCTAGCATGTAGCCCATTGCATTGGCATTGACAGACAGGTACACGAACAGGGGAATTCCATCCCTCGGGGGTACCAAGACAAGAGCTTCGATCAGCTGCTTCTTGATGGCAAGGAAGGCTTTCTGACAATCCTCATTCCATTTCGTGGAGGAATTCTTCCTTAGTAGCTTGAAGGTTCGCAAGTTGCCGTGAGCTGGGAAATGAATCGGCTTATGAAATTTATCATTCCCAAGAATCCTCGTATCATCTTCTTTGTTCGAGGTACGGGCATCTCAGTGATGGCTTTAATCTTAGCATGATCCAGCTCAATGCCTCTATTGCTTACCAGAAATCCCAACAACTTGCCCGACTTGACGCCAAAAACACATTTGACTCAGCTTGAGGTTGTACTTGCGCAACCTGTTAAACAGCTTCTTGGGATGGCAGATGTGATCATCCTCCCTCTGGGATTTGATGATGATGTCATCCACATAAACTTCTATTTCCTTGTGCATCATGTCATGAAATAGGGCAATCATGGCTAGCTGATACATGGCACCGACATTGATATAGCTGAAGGATAATCGTCTGTAGCAGAAGGTTCCCTAGAGAGTGATGAAAACTATTTTCTCCCTGTCTTCTTCAGCGACCATGATTTGATGGTAACCCGCAAAGAAATCCACGAACGAATACATGCCATACTAAGCCATATTGTCTATCAGGATGTGGATGAAAGGTACCGGGAAATTTTTCTTGACGCAGGCTTTGTTCAAATCCCTGTAATCCACGCATACTCGTACCTTCCCTCTGGGCTTAGGCACAGGGACTATGTTTGACAACCACTCTGCGTATGTTGATACCATGATGATGCCAGCTTTGAATTGTTTAACAACTTCTTCTTTGACTTTCAGACTCCATTCAGGTTTCAATCGCTTGAGCTTTTGTTTAACTGGCTTGAATCCATCTTTGATGGGCATTCAATGGATGAAAATATCAGTAGACAGGCCAATCATGTCTTCATACGACCATGCAAACACATCCTGGAACTGTATTAGGAGTTCAATCAGGTCAGCTTTTTGGTCTTGTGTGAGGTCTAGGCCTAATTGGATTTGTTTGAGGTTTTTTAAAGTTTCGATATTGACAGTGGTGGTTTGGTCGAGGTTTGGTTTGGGTTTGTCCACGAACCATTCTTTGATCTCCTCGGGCACCTCATAGTCATCTTCCTCCTCTGGATCAACTTCCATCAAGTCGAAGCTCAATTCTACATCAAAGTTGTTGTCACTGTGACAAGTTGACATCTCATTAGCAGAGACAAACACATCTAATGCTTGAGTCCTGAAAAAAAAATGCTTTCACGTTTAATATATGCAACTGTTTAAACATACAAAGCATTTGGCAAAGCATGACAAAAATTACTGTTATAGTTGTGCAATCAAAATAAGCAGTAAATGAAAGCATGTTACATGGCAAATAGACTCTCTGCCCTTTTACACTTTTTTAATGAGGCAAGAGAGACTGCTCCAGTTGTCCAGGGTCAGATCCTCATGGGTAGGGAGGATACAAGATTTGTGGTTGTCCGTCTCATTTCTGATGATGACTGAGACGTCCTTTAAAGTAAGGCCGGGATTCTTCCTTAAACTACCACCCCTTCTTTTCTTGATGAGAGGAATTTGGATCTGATTCTCGTCGTCACTGTTCGGGATATCATCATTTATTCCCTCATAGTGATGGCCATAGCATCAAAGTCACCTAGCATGCTCGTATTAGGAATGATCTCATTTAATAACGTCCAATAGATAGGTGTTTTATCCATTGTGTATGTGATCACATTGGGATATGGAAGCTTGTCAAACATAATGGGCTCTTCGTATATCTACTCTTTCTCGTCCCACCATGGCTCCAAAGTTGCACTAGCTCTTATGTCATAAAGAGCTTCGCTGATGACATGGCTACCAAGCGGGTATGATTTTGCAAATCTGACTAAATTCTTGATCTTTGGTGGAGAAGGCACTTGGGGAACAAGCAGAATCGGTTCATCTTCTTTGAAATGCACATTTAGATCTTTGTCGACCTCCTTTTCCTTAACCCCACTTGTCTCCTCTCTTTCGATATCTTGTGTCTCATCCAGCTGCAGATTTGGTTCGGGTTCTCCATCAGTTTCATCATCCATGTCATAAAGCCAAGTGTTTGGAGGATAGTTGTTTAATGCTCTGGTTTTAATTTGCTATATCTGATTCTCAAGATTTCGAATTGACCTCTCTTGATTAATCATCCTCTCCTCATTCGACGCTATAAACTTGGACACCATTTCGCCCAGCCTTGAATTATCTGTTTTAGTTTCGGAATCCATGTATTGAGGACCATTGGTTGAGGCATTGATGAGTTGTTCCATCTGATTATTAAGTTTGACTTGATAACTCTTGACTAATCATCCTCTCCTCTTGGTCTGCTATGATCTTTAACATGAATTTCCTTAGATTTACCTTTTCTTCTTGTGGCAATGGAGGCGGACATGAGAATTTCGGTGTGTATGTTGGATGTGGAGCATCGTATTGGTCTTCATAATTGTAACTCCAAGAAGAATCCGGGTGATACCCCCAATCTTGGTGATAGTTAGGATATGCATAGTTGTTGAGGTAACCACCACTATATTGTACCAGTCCAAAACTGATAGTGCATTGATGACTCAGATAATTGGCAGCACAATAATCACAAGTAATTGCTATCCTTCGAATTCGTTGGGCTGCAAGAACATCCAACCTCCTCGAAAGTGTCTTAAGTTGTGCTGACAATGTAGAAAGTGCATTAAATCTATCAATCCCTGTATCACTTGGTTGAGTCGTACTCGAATATGGCCATTGATAATTGAATCCAGCCATGATACCTTAGAAGGGTGTAAAATAGGAAGAGAGTTAAATACAAAGAAAAAAATATTTAAATTAAGACTAATTTGATTAAAATTAATATTAGCAAATAATTATTAAAATAATTCACCGGCAACGGCGCCAAAAACTTATTGGATAAAATCTAGTTACGCAGAACACGCAAGTATACGTGGTCAAGAAGTAATAAAGTGAAAGTAAAGTATCGTTCCCACGAGGAATTATTTAATAACTATCACCAAGTACTAACCCGTAACCAACTCAATCTTATTTAAACGAATGAATTTCAAGTTTGAATTAACTATTTAATTACACTAATACGAATTACCACTAGTTAAATTAAGATTACGGAGATTTAAGATTACAACTTCACTTATTACTTCATTTAAGTTAATACACTTCTTATCAATTATGTTCATTATTCTGAATTGTTAATCAAGAAAACATAAATAAATATGACTATCTCTCAATGCATCATATTCAAATCAACTTAAATCCACATATGATAGAATTAAGAAGAACACCATAATTAACTAATCCACTATATCTCTATGTGAATTATAATTAAAGAGAGTTTAAGCACAAGTTCTTATCAGATTACATGTGGTGTAAAGGTATATCTCTATCCTAAACACAAATCATGAATTCCAACGCCATGCAGAAAACACAATCACATGTTATTATGATTAGATTTAAATCTATAATTCCTCTCTCGAGTTCATATAGATTATCACAGTAATTGTTAGCTAGACAATTAAACAGTTAAGTCCAAATCATAATAGGCAATCCCCACGATAGATCATAATAATTGATAGAGAAGCATATTAAAATACACTATACAATAAGATCCATTGTAATCTTAAATAAAAGATTTAGTTCATTATTATTGAATCAAACCCAAGAATCCAAAATTGAATACACATTAAAAGATAGAAATAAAAGTAGAGAAGAGAAGAGAATCTGTTGTCAGCAAATCGCATGCTCCCTCTTGCTCTTGCTCTTGATCTTCAATGGCCTCCAAGTTGCTTCAATCTCCAATCATATTCCAACTAGTGTGACGAACGAGATTTTTATAATTTAATTTGAAAATTTATTGAATTAAATAAATATTTTTCGATGATTTAAGTATGGAATTAAATAATTAATTGATGAATTCGTGGTAGATTAATTTAATTATATGTGTTACATTAGTTAAAATAATGTGGAGAATTTTTATATTCAAAGTATGTATTTAATTGAGTTTATCTGATTAAATGAATTATTTAATAAGCATAATGTTATTCTAATTAATTTAATAATTAATTAGAGATTTAATGAGTTGACATAATTAATAAATGTGAATTTTAATTATGTGACTATGTGATTTATTGTGAAATTATTTTATTTTATTTAATTGATTTAAATAAAATTAATTCATTAATTAGAAGTGTGACGATTAACTATATAATAGTAAGTTAATTACAATAATGAGACTGAAGAATAAAAGACAAACAAACAAGGCTCTAAGGGGAGTTGGTCAGTTAACCCACTATGGGATTAACTGACGACCACTTACCCATTATACTTGAATACATATACATATTATATATCATATAACTTATATCAGCATCTAGTTTATTCATCAGTTAAGAAAGTAGAGAGAAAACAAGTAGCATCATCAAATAAGTAGCAAGGGGTAATTCCTTCGTCTTTAATTTTGAATTCAAGTTCTTAAAGTTTTCCATTAACGTATTTTATAAATTCTCTGTGAATAACTAAATTGGTGATTAACGCATGATATAATTATATATGCGTTATTATATGATTATAACATGTTTTATATCTTGTATGAATGATTTAAAGTAATTGAATTCATGCAATTAGGCCTTAATTGAGTTTTTAAAAAGTTATAGAGTTTTCAATTACGTCTTTTTTTTAAAAAAATTCTCTGTTAAAGAACTATTTTGATAATTAAAGTAAGATATGATCTTATAGATGTCTGTATATGTTAATATCATGTGTTATGTCATGTATATATGAATTTATGGTGATCATACCATGGAATTTTGATTAAATTGGGATTTAATGGATTACAGAATATAAATGTTGTATGAATAACCCATATGGGTAAATTAAATGCTTTAATCATATGTTTGAATTAAAATTGATACTTGATTATGATTATACATGTTAAAACAAAGGAAACAGAATTGGAATGAACGGATTCGGAGTTATAACGAATCTGTAACGATGGATTTCATATTTTTCATCAAACTTTACAAAATATGAAAAATAGTGATTAAATGTTGTAATTTGTGTAATTACGTGATTTAAAGTGTTAGAAACATGCTAGAATTGATTTATAATATTTCTGTGAAGTTTATACTTCATGGGTAACATTACAAATCGTTGTGTGAGTATAAATTGGCATTAATTGGGTTGTTCTGTGTGTTCTTCGCGAACTGCAGAATCTGGGTCTGCGTCCCGGTGCGGTCGCGCCGCTCCAAGGAACAATTGGAGAACGCCTGCGCCGTGCAGCGCACCCGCGCCACTCCAAAGAACAATTGGAGCTCTGCCACGCCCTGCCTGCAAAATCCCAAATTTTTTCTAAGTGTTCAAGTTTCAAAGATGTTTTTTAGATACCTAACATAAGGAACATGAAGGCATGTTAGGCATATAATGATACTTTTAAAATAGTTTAATTAACTTATATTATGTGATTAACTAATAAGTTAATTACACGACTTAAACCATTATTTGAAAAGTCTAATAATGAGTTCAAAGAACAATATTATGATTCGATAGGTATATCTAACTTATAACTAATTTGTATTGTGAATGGATGGTTATGTAGGATTAATTAAAGGACGTGAATTATAAATTGTAGCTTGTGCAAGAGGCAAGTTTCTAAACCTTACTTTTATATTGAGCAAGTATTCTATTCCTAAATTATTACTGTTAAGCAAGTTTCTTTAAATTCCAAATTATTCGTGGAACAAGTCATATACTTTTATTCTATATCGAGCAAGCTCTTGTTCTTAATTATTCAAGTTCAAGATTTATATGAGATATTATGATTCCTTTAAAACCAAGATTTCAGTTATACAATACTTATTCAATTGTATATCTCTTGAGATTCATTATTCAATTTGGTTATCAATTTATTGTTGAACCTTGTAAGACTAGTGAACCCTTGTTGATTCGATTAGTCCATAGTTGATGAGCGTTATAAATTCTAGAACTTTTATTGAGATTATCCAAATCAAACTTCCTTTGGTGCGAACTCTGATGTCAAACTGAGATAAAAAACCCGTTAATAGGGGATTATTTTCGCTTTAGCGTTGAGATATTGTGCACAGTATGGGTACTAAGGGCTGATCCCCCTAAGTACAAGAAGTAGAGTCCATAGTCTTATGACTATTAAAGGTTTAAAGTATAAACACTTTACAACATAGGACATAGTTCAAGGTCTTATGTGATAGTAGTGTGCATACAAGCCAATCATGTATGATGATAAAGCACATACTTTGTAAACAATCTTATTTATTTATTAATAAAATATTTATTTATTAAAGGCATTTAATTATCTACATGGTGCTGTTTTTATAATATGTAAATAACCCATAGTTGTAAGCAATGCTTTTAGAATCATGATGTTGATCATGCTAATGAGATCTAAATTCTTAGAAAGCTTTAAAACTAAAATAGTTCCCAATCGTGGGATTACTAAAAAGGGGATTAGTAAATCCGGATAGATTGGTACATATGTTGCTTGCTCATTGGATGAGAATGACTGATCTCATGGTCATTTGTGTGGAGACACTAAAGCAAGTATGTAGGTGCTTATTGGAGAATAAGTTCACTGAACGTGACTCGCTATGGAATACCTAATGGAGTTTTACTCGCCTGTCAATAGGAATTCCTAATGTGATAGTAGTACATGTGATCCTTGGACTTGAGATCATCATAGTATCTTGTATGTAACAAATTATACTTTGACTAATTCCTTAAGGCCTGTTAAGGCATATATAGGGTATGCTTGGGTGTAATGAGTTACATATGGAGATAATGAATGATCAATAAAGAATCTACCACCTCTAGTAAAAGAGGAGATATGTCCTATGTGATTCGTTAAATGACAACCCAGGAATCCTTGGCCAAGGTAGAATGTAATTAGAAAGAGGTTTCTAATTTGCATTATTTGGAGTTGTGCATTTTCTAATCGAAATACATATGATTAAATAAATTAAGACTTGACAGTAAATCCATGTCTTATATTTAATTGGGACATTGTATGGTGGAAGGATTGAATTGTACGGTAACTATTAACTCACAGGTTCTTTTATGATTAATGTTGAAATCTATATTATCTGAAAAGTCGTTGATCGCTAGGGAGGCTTATCCCTATTATAGAATAAATGTTATTTATTTAAATAGATTATTAGTTTAATTTGTTTATTTAAATAAGATTAGAATTGTTCTAATTGATTTATTCACAACCGGTTTAATATGGAGAACCTAAAGGGTCACACCATAAAAGGAAGAAGAATTATTTAAGAAGAAAATGGCATGATAGTAATAATGCATTAAGTATAATTAATTTAATCTATGATGATAGAATAAATTAAATAGCTTAATGTTTATTATTTAATATTTTAGAAATATTAAATATAAATTAATAAGAGGAGTCTTATTAATATTATTATTATTATTATTATTTTAATTCTAAAGGAGTTTAGGAATTAATATAATATCAGTACTCTCTCTCAATCCTAATAAAGATTAGGATATAAATTAATTAAAAGTATTTAATTAATTAATTAAATAAAATCCTATTCTAATTGGATTAGGAGGGTTAACCTAATATCTATATAAGAGAGTCTTATATCAGAAATAAGGGATGTGAAATTTTCTAAGAGTTGGGAGTACACATATTCTCTAGAGATAGAAACAAGGGTTAAGCCAATAACCCATCTTCTTGAGTTCTTTATCTTCCTTGGTGGATCACCGTTAGAGGCCAAACATTTGGGTGGCTGACATTATTCAAGGGAAGGAGCCACTATCAGAGGAATCAAAGGAATCAAAGGAGTAGAACTTGTACCTGAGGAAGCTTAGATCTTCAAAGGTATAATTCCATGTTCTCTCTTTTCTGTTATTGATAACAAGCACAAAGCATGATCATGGTTATGGGTTTGTATAAATACCCGGATTTGGGGGTGTCATAACTAGGGTTTTATCTAATTTAATCTAAGCTAATCTAATGAAATCTCCCTTAATCCTTGTATATTCTTCCCCTTTTATAGCCCGCTTATGATCCTTCTCCAACTCAACGCTCAGAATCATTTTGTTTCGTCCAAATCTTACTTGAATTAGGACATTTTTCTCCCCTAGTCGCGCCTACCTGCCCCAGTAGGGGTTTTAACCTTGAAACACCCGCCCCAGCGGGTGTATGTACTTTCCGGCGGCCTTTAATCCCGCCCCAGTGGGTCATTTTGCCTTGAAACACCCTCTCCAGCGGGTGTTGCTCCGTCGCTGCGACATCCTTTGGTAAAATAAGCATAACTTTTGACGCAGGAAGAGTTACGAAGCCTGCTACCTGTCAAATCGAAGCTGTCGATGATATGTACAACTTTCGTGTTTTGAGCATTGACAGATTCTGATTGGATCAAGGTTGAAATCGGCTCCAAGTGACTGTTATGTAAATTGCAACTTCCAAACTCTGAGGTTTCCACTTTTGCTTGGTAAAAAGCTCATAACTCTTTCATATGAACTCCGATTGGGATGATTCAAGATGTTCCGGAAAGCTAAGGAATAGCTCTACAATAAAATCCAAGTCCCAAGCCAAGAGCATGAATCCAACTTAGCTCCATTTTTCATGTTTTGACCCCCTGAAGCTGTTTCCTCAACACAAACACAAAACAAGTAAAAGAACATTAAAAAATACTCAAAGTTAACAAAGAATTAAGCCTTAACGGTGTCCAATTCGTAGGTATAAAATCCACTCATTAAATACCCCCAAATTCAAGACTTTGCTTGTCCTCAAGCAAAAACACACAATAACTAAAAATAAACAAAATAACCTAACTATATAAATGCATATGCATTATCTACTTCCTAATATGGCTACGAATCCTAGCAATAAATCAGTATGATGTTTAGCAACAAGACTCAAAGATACCAATATGATACTCAAACAATATATCCAATCAAGTCAAAGTCCATAACTTAACCAATCAGTCAATCCAAACATGTCATCACCCATGTTGTGCGTGTGTGCTCGTTAACCATTCTAACCAACCACAATTCAAGATAATCACATAACAAAGTTCTTAAAAGGAAATTTTCAATTCCAATTCAATTACTTTGTATACATGACAATTCTAGTTAAAACTACGCAATTACCAAGTCTAAGGGTCCCTACTGAGGCTTGTTTCTATTATTATTCTTCCACCACGAGTGCGTTTTATGCGCCATCCCGCGTGTACAGCTGACTATGCAATGTATGATTCTCTTAGGCTTTTCAATGTCACCCATTTAGCGAACTTTCGACCAATGACTCCTAAACCAGATGGTTTTAGGGCGATAGGTGTAAATACATCCCCTAAGGATTACTTGTTCAAGTAACAAAGGCCACAGAGCCAAACTAGTCAATGTGTTTATTCATACTCTAATTTTTTTTTTCTTTTTTGCTATTTTTTCCTTTTTTTTTGTTTTTCATATATATACCTCATAGATTCCCCCAAACTCAAGCTTTTGCCTTAATTTTAACTTTTACTGCCAGTTCACTGCTTTCCTTGACTTTTAACCAGGAATTTCTCTCTAGAAACAATTTCTAATCCTTGAACTTTCTAATCCTAGATGGAGATTTCCTTATCCACCTAATCAATGCCCGAACACGAGCTACCGAAATATTAACATCTTTCAGCCCATCAACTATGACCAAGTTTAAAATATGAGCAACACATCGAACATGAATGAATTTATTCTCATAAACACTATGTCCCCATACTTGTAATTGATTTGTTAAATAGAATATTGCAACATCATTTGAACTGGCATTATCAACAGTTATAGTAAAAACTCTCTTAATCCCCCATTCTATCAAACAATTCTCAATTGCCATTCCAATGGCCTCACCCTTGTGACTCAAAATTGGAACAAAGTTTATAATCTTTTTTCTCAATCTCCATTTCTCATCAATGTAATGAGCTGTCACAACCATATAATTAAGTCTTTACATTGATGTCCATGTGTCAGTTGTAATACATATCCTTTGAGAAGATGAGTTAAAAATAGATTTTAACTTCTTTTTCTCTTCCATATATATTTTTAAACAATCTCTTGCAATTGTGTGACGTGAAGGAACATTGAACCTAGGACATGTAATGGACACAAAATGTCGAAATCCTTCATTTTCCACAAATTTGAAAGGAAGTTCATCAACTAGTATCATATATGCTAAAGCAGTCCGAGTTAGATCCACATCAAACTTCCAATGACAATTATTTGTTAACTCCCCTTCCATGGTCTCATCATTATTATTAGCACTTGCAGATTTAAAGTTTAAGATTGCTTGATTTCTTAACTCCACATTTGGGGGGTAAATTTTACATCTCCTATTGTGAGCATTAAGACCACTAGTCCCATTATTTTTTGGATCAACACTTAAAACAGCTCCACAATATTTGCATTTAGCTTTAATTTGACCATTTTGCATAAATCTTGTATAATGAGCCCAAATTTTAACACGAGTTTTACCGGCATCAAGTTGCTCAATTTCACCTTCATTCAAATCCTCTTCATCAATATGAATTGGATTTTCAGCATTCGAGTCCACGTTGATGGGTGCCTCAGACTGCTCCTCAGCCATTATAACCTATACATGCTCAAAAGAATTAGCCTTACTTGAAGCTCAAGAACCTTAATTTAATTGGTATAACATATGAACTTGGTGTGCACCAGCCACAACAGTTCATCATCAAATCACCAATACAAAACATAAACTATTTACAGAGGCCACTAATGAGAACCTTGGAAAATTTAATTCAGAAGCATACAAACATCTAACTATCTAAGTGAATGCCTGCCTGCCTTCCCAAATCTCAACCGGTATATAAACTAGTTCATAAACAGTCTATAACTACTTAACTAGTGGTTCTAAACAAATGTGTTTTTATCTTATTCTCAGATGAAGATACTTTATCCAAACAAATGCCTTCATAGAATTGGTTTTTGTCTATTGAGTACTGGCCATGTGTTAGCCCATTAACATAAACAAATAGTTCATAGAATTGGATAATGGGCCAACTCATAAAAGAAAGGTTACACTATCAGCAAAGAGACTCCATCATTTTCCTTCAGTTACCCAGACTTCTATAGAAATAAAGCAAAAAAAAACTCCCAATTTGCTACAATCGATTGTAGAATCAAAAATTAAAGAAAATTATAAATTAAAAAAAGCCCTAAAGCAATCATCAATATAAAACATCCTTCAGTTAAAATAAATTTATTAGAAAGAAATCAGATCTGGTCATCTGGGTGCAAAACTGCAGATCTCACGACTTACCGTCGGGCGTTGGCATCTATCGATGAACAGATCTGAGATGTGTTGCCGTGTTATGGACCTGGGTGTTGGTAGAGTGGTAGTCGGAGACGGTGTGGGTGGCTGGGCCTGGGTGCGTGTGTACTTGGTAGTCGGAGTCGGAGATGCTTAGATTTGAAGAGTGTAGAGAGAAGCTGTGTGAATAGTCTAAGAGTAGTGAGAGTAGTAAATGAAGTATTAAGTAAATTAGTAAAGTAAGTAATTAAGTATGCTGTATCATGTATACCTGTACTGTATGTATTAAACTATTAATTATTATCCATCGATTTTTTCGGTTCTTTGGTTTTTACTGAATCCAAAATTTTCATCACCGCTACCGGTACCGAAAATAATAAAAAATCGAAAAATCGGTACTGAAAAAATCGATACCGCCAGTATTGGTACCAACCGGTTCGGTAAAAAAACTGAAAAACCAAATTTTTTGATCTCCCCTAATCTGTTGTCAGCAAATCGCATGCTCCCTCTTGCTCCTGCTTTTGATCTTCAATGGCCTCCAAGTTGCTTCAATCTCCAATCCTATTCCAACTAGGGTTTGTATCTAATTTAATCTAAGCTAATGTAATGAAATCTCCCTTAATCCTTATGTATTCTTCCCCTTTTATAGCCCTCTTATGATCCATCTCCAACTCAACGCTCAGAATCCTTTTGTTTCGTCCAAATCCTACTTGAATTAGGACATTTTTCTTCCCTACCCGCCCCAGCGGGGGTTTTAGCCTTGAAACACCCGCCCCAAGGGGTGTATGTACCGTTCGGAAGCCTTTAAACCCGCCCCAGCATGTCATTTTGCCTTGAAACACCCGCCCTAGTGGGTGTTGCTCCGCCGTTGCGACATCCTTTGGTAAAACGAGCATAACTTTTGATCCAAGAAGAGTTACGGAGCCTGCTACCTGTTAAATCGAAGCTGTCGACGAGATCTACAACTTTCATTCTTTGAGAATTGACAGATTTGAAAGTAGTATGCATACAAGACAATCATGTATGATGATAAAAAATCTATTTTGGAGACGATCTTATTTATTTATTAATAAAAGTATTAACTTATTAAAGGCATTTAATTATCTACATGGTGCTATTTTTATAATATGTAAATAACCCATAGTTTTAAGCAATGCTTTTAGAATCATGATGTTGATCATGCTAATGAGATTTAAATTCTTAGAAAGCTTAAAACTAAAATAGTTCCCAATCGTGGTATTACTAATAAAAGGATTAGTATATCCGGATAGATTGGTACATATGTTGCTTGCTCATTGGATGAGGATGATTGATCTCATGATCATTTGTGTGGAGACACTAAAGCAAGTATATAGGTGCTTATTGGAGAATAAGTTCACTAAACGTGACTCGCTATGGAATACCTAATGGATTTTTACTCGCCTGTCAATAGGAATTCCTAATGTGATAGTAGTACAAGTGATCCTTGGACTTGAGATCATCATAGTATCTTGTGTGTAATGAATTATACTTTAACTTATTTCTTAAGGCCCTTAGGGTATATATAAGGGTATGCTTGGGTATAATGAATTACATATGGAGATAATGAATGATCAATAAAGAATATACCACTTCTAGTAAAAGAGGAGATATGTCCTATGTGATTCGTTAAATGACAACCCAGGAATCCTTGGCTAAGGTGGAATGAAATTAGAAAGGAGTTTTTAATTTGCATTAAATGGAGTTGTTAATTTTCTAATCGAAATACATATTGTTGGGAATTGCATATTCAGATTTGATATTGAAAGTAAATGTAAATGCTTAAGTGTACAGTCCTTAAGAGAATCATTGTACAAGAACTTAGATGATAGATCAAACGTGTTAGGTTGATCTGAGCCTTAGTGTTTATCATTTATGTAAATAAATGTAAAGAAGAAAAGATCAAACTTGTTAGGTTGATCTATTTGAGCTGTAAAAGTTAAAGTCTTGACAGAATCGTAGTATGTCAAAGACAACATTCGAAAGATAGGACAGAATCGTGGAGCTTAAGCAAAGATATCGTAATCATAGTATGCCAAGAGATTCATGCCTACAGAAGTTAAGGCAGAATCGTGGAGCTTGAGTGAAGATATACAAACTAAGAGTCTGCCGAACAATCAAGTGATAGTAGTGTGCATACAAGCCAATCATGTATGATGATAAAGGACGTACTTTGTAAATAATCTTATTTATTTATTAATAAAATATTCATTTATTAAAGGAATTTAATTATCTACATGTTGCTATTTTTATAATATGTAAATAACCCATAGTTTTAAGCATTGCTTTTAGAATCATGATGATGATCATGCTAATGAGATCTAAATTCTTAGAAAGTTTTAAAACTAAAATAGTTCCCAATCGTGGGATTACTAAAAAGGGGATTAGTAAATCTGGATAGATTGGTACATATGTTGCTTGCTCATTGGATGAGGATGATTGATCTCATGATCATTTGTGTGGAGACACTAAAGCAAGTATGTAGGTGCTTATTGGAGAATAAGTTCACTGAACGTGATTCGCTATGGAATACCTTATGGAGATTTACTCGCCTGTCAATAGGAATTCCTAATGTGATAGTAGTACAAGTAATCCTTGGACTTGAGATCATCATAGTATCTTGTATGTAACAAATTATACTTTGACTTATTCCTTAAGACCTTTTAAGGCATATATAGGATATGCTTGGGTATAATGAGTTACATATGGAGATAATGAATGATCAATAAAGAATCTACCACCTCTAGTAAAAGAGGAGATATATCCTATGTGATTCGTTAAATGACAACCCAAGAATCCTTGGCCAAGGTGAAATGAAATTAGAAAGGAGTTTCTAATTTGCATTATTTGGAGTTGTGCATTTTCTAATCGAAATACATATAATTAAATAAAATAAGACTTGACAGTAAATCCATGTCTTATATTTAATTGGGACATTGTATGGTGGAAGGATTGAATTGTATGGTAACTATTTACTCACAGGTTCTTTTTGATTAATGTTGAAATCTATATTATCTGGAAAGTCGTTGATCGCTAGGGAGGCTTATCCCTATTGTAGAATAAATATTATTTATTTAAATAGATTATTAGTTTAATTTATTTATTTAAATAAGATTAAAATTGTTTTAATTGATTTATTCACAACCGGTTTAATATGGAGAACCTAAAGGGTCACACCATAAAAGGAAGAATAATTATTTAAGAAGGTAATGGCATAATCGTAATAATGCATTAAGTGTAATTAATTTAATCTATGGTGATAGAATAAATTAAATAGCTTAATGTTTATTATTTAATATTTTGGAAATATTAAATATAAATTAATAAGAGGAGTCTTATTAATATTATTATAATTATTATTATTTTAATTTCTAAAGGAGTTTAGTAATTAATTTAATATTAGTACTCTCATTTATTCCTAATAAGATTAGGAGACAAATTAATTAAATGAATTTAATTAATCATTCCCCATGTGGTGGAAAGCCTAAATTAATTAAATGAGTTTAATTAATTAAAAGAAATCCCATGTCTAATAGGATTAGAAGGGTTGACCAATATCTATATAAGAGGAGTCTTATAATAGATATTAGTTGAGGCAATTCCAATTGTTGGAGAGTACTCCTTTTCTATAGAGGATAGAAAACTAAGGTTTAGCCAAACACCCTCCTTCTTGATAATTCCTCTTCCTTGGTGGATCACCTCTAGAGGCCAAACACTTGGGTGGCTAACGTTGATCAAAGGAAGGAATCTAACCCAAAAATTTAAGGAGATCACGAAGAACAAGGAGTTGAACTCGTACCTGTGGAAGCTTCGTTTTATAAGGGTATGATTTCATAACTTCTTATTTATCGTTTTAAATTAATAATTTGCATAAAGGATGATCCGGGTAATAGTTTTGTAGAAATTTTTTTAAACTCTGATATACCATGCTTCCGCTAATTTTTGCAATTTGATTGCGTCACGATTTCGTACAAACCCAACAGTGGCATCAGAGCCAAACCTTTATGCAATTATTAATTTATTTTTGATTTCCTATACATATGGATATGTATTTAAAATAATTTATTGGGCATAATTTTATTGTATAAAATTATTATTTTTAAGAAAAAAAATGACGTTGTTTTTTTTTTTTGGGACGAATCACAATTTTTTTTTGGGGTGCTAGTCTTGAATTCTGCAAGGAAAAGGTGTTGTCTCTTTCTTACTCCAAAAAGAAGATGACCCATCAGGAAAGGACTCTTTTAATAAACCTGCAGGACTCTTTTAATAAAAGAAGGTGACTTTTTTTTTAAAAAAAAGTGAATTTATATTATATATATATATATATATATATGATATATTTATATATTATATTCTAAATAATTTTATAATTAAAATAAAGAGTTTATTTTAATCTTGAAATTGGATTTCATGCAATTTAAAATTGCCCATTAAATGATACTCATATATATATGGAATGTTTTAATTCATGAGATGAATATTTATTTATTGATATATATATGGTGATATTTATGATAATAAATGAGGTTTGATTATGGACTATTTGACCAATGTGATTGGATTTTATATTAGTTGAATGCTTGAATGAATGGGTTTTATTAAATGGGGTCTGTGTACCTCGTCTTCTCTAATTTTTTTTCTTGATGTAAAATTCTATCTCCCTCCTATGTACTTCCCCTTGACTGCTGATCAAGGTTTCTATTTAAATTAAATAGTTTAATGTAATAGAAATAGTTAGAATTATCTTGAAGAAATTGGAGACCAAGGAGCAAGGAGCGCGTGAAGACCTGTTTGTATGGAGCCCGGGTTTAAATGTAATAGTTATATTTAAATTTAAATTCTTGCACTCCTAGGTTTGACCTTTTGGTTCACTTGGTGGCTCTAGTGAACCAAACTAGAATAAAAGTCCATAATCAATCCGGGTAGAATATAATATTCTATATTGCATGCTAAATATTATATATATATATTATATTTTATGCAAACATGCTTCGCATGTTTAATAAAATGACGCGTATTTTATATATATATGTGCATGCGCGCTAAAAAAGATGAGATAAATAATAACAAATCCCTCAAAGAAATAATATTAACTCCGAAGCGTTCAAATGATATTTGGAATATCGAACGTCGCCTTCTAGCATGATAAATTAATAGAGTATTAAATATTTAATATGAGCATGTTGTGCTATCCACAAGGCGAGTATTGCGTATTTTAGATGTTAATTAATCACATTTGATGCTTATCAAGAAAATTGAATGATCTAGTCTTGTTGTGCTATCCACAAGGACGAACATTTTTCTTTTTTGAATTTATGGAAGTGCTAGGCTAGACTTAACTTAAATCATTTTAGTTCGGATGTGCACACACTTGACCATTATGATTTAAGAGGCAAAATAAAAGGAGTTATATAGTGATGTAATTGACAAGAGTTGTCTACCTATTTATTTGTATATCGCTTGTTGTGCTATCCACAAGGTTATATACATTTGAAATGGGATCCTTATTCTCACTAGCAAATCTTTAATTAGATGTTGCCGAACTATATAAGTGAGGGTAATATAGTTTGATAAAAATAGTTGGAGATACCAATTTAAAATAAAGACCTAAATTTATTTTGGTATGCAAAATTAATAAAATGAATGTTTGCTAAAATGTTATTTTTCACATGCAGAATTTTAAAAATGTCAAAATCACTAATTTCACTGCGAAGCATACTTGATGCTAATAAGCTTACTGGGCCGAATTATACGGACTGGCTAAGAAATCTGAGAATAGTTCTCACTGCTGAAAAGATTTCTTATGTCCTAAACTCATCTGTCCCTGGAACTGTTCCAGAAACAGCCTCTGAGGAAGAGATTGCCACCATTGTAAAGTGGCAAGATGATGCATCTGTGACTCAATGCATCATGCTCGCATCCATGAATAACGAGCTTCAGCGTCAGCACGAAAACATGGATGCTCCTACTATGTTGATTCACCTCAAGGAGTTGTATGGTGAACAAAGTAGGGCTGTTAGATATGAGATATCTAAGGAGCTCTTCCGATCTCGGATGACCAAGGGCAAAGTGAACATAAAGGAACAAAAGAAATCTGATCCAGCTAGCAAAGGAATGTGCATCTATTGCAACGAGCCGGGTCATTGGAAGAGGAACTGCAAGAAGTTTCTGGCAAAGAAGAAGCTTGGAGAAGCTTCGACTTCCAATCAAGGTTTGTTCATGATTGAAATTAATTTTTCAGAAAGTCAAAATTCTTCTTGGGTATTGGATACCGGTTGTGATTCTCACATATGTAATAATGTGAAGGGACTGGTCAGAAATAGAAAGCTGAGCAATGATGAGGTCATCCTACGAGTGGGGAATGGAGCAAAGGTTGCTGCATTAGCTGTAGGGACTTATTGTTTAGTAATGCCTTCGGGGCAAGTCCATTAATCTAAATAATTGTTATTTTATTCCGAATATTATTAGAAACATTATTTCTATTTCTGTATTGGATATGGAAGGATATGACGTTATTATAAAGAACAACAGTTGTTCAATTTATAAAGACAATGTTTTATATAGTATTGGAAATTTGCGAAATGGACTTTATATACTTGACTTGCAAGAAAATATATTTTAAATTGAACAAACTAAGAAAAGGAAAAGAGATAATATTAATTATACCTACATGTGGCACTGTAGACTCGGTCATATCAATGAAACAAGATTATCCAAGTTGCATAAGGATGGGCTCCTAGAGCTATCCGATTATGAATCATATCCAACTTGTGAATCTTGTCTCATGGGTAAAATGACTAAATCTCCTTTTAGTGGAAAAGGAGAAAGAGTTACAATGTTGTTGGCATTGATTCACACAGACGTTTGTGGACCTATGACAACAAGTGCACGGGGTGGGTATTCTTATTTTATTACTTTCACTGATGATCACTCAAGATTTGGATATGTGTATTTAATGAAATACAAGTCAGAATCATTTGAAAAGTTCAAAGAGTTCAGAAGTGAAGTAGAGAAACAAACGGGCAAGAGTATAAAGATACTTCGATCAGATCGAGGTGGAGAATACTTAAGCGGTGAGTTTCTCAATTGTCTCAAAGAAAATGGTATAATCTCACAATGGACTCCTCCAGGTACACCACAGTTAAATGGAGTATCTGAAAGGAGAAATCGAACACTGTTGGACATGGTTCGATCCATGATGAGTTTTACCGACCTTCCAATTTATTTCTGGGGATATGCCCTAGAAATGGCTGCATACCTACTTAACAAGGTACCTACCAAATCCGCCCCAAAGACTCCATATGAGATGTGGAAGGGGAGGTAACCAAATCTTAAGCATGTTAAGACTTGGGGTTGCCCAGCTTATGTCAAAAAGTTTGAAAATGATAAGCTACAGACTAAATCCGATAAGTGTAGATTTCTGGAATACCCTAAAGAAACTTTAGGGTATTATTTCTATCAGCCAACTGATCAAAAGGTGTTTGTTGCGAAACATGCTGCCTTCTTGGAAAAGGAGTTTATCCATGAAGGGGTCAGTGGGAGTAAGATATATCTTGAAGAAGTTCAAGAACCACAAATTACCACGGATCAAAGTCAGGTACCTGACCAAGTAGAAGAACCTACTATACCACACCCTGTTAGTAAATCTGTAAGAGTACCGAAGATACCTGATAGGTATGGATTCATTATAGAGGATGACGATGAGGTACACATCATGAATGATGATGATCCATTGAATTACGAACAGGCTATGAGTAATAAAGACTCAGGAAAATGGCTTGAAGCTATAAAATCCGAAATGGACTCCATGTATGAAAACAAAGTATGGACTTTGGTTTCACCACCTGAAGGCATTAAGCCTATTGGGTGTAAATGGGTCTTTAAAAGAAAGACTGGAGTGGACGGCAAGGTAGAGACTTATAAGGCGCGACTGGTTGCAAAAGGTTTCAAACAAAGACAAGGAGTTGACTATGATGAAACCTTTTCACCAGTAGCTATGCTCAAGTCCATTCAGATTTTGCTTGCGATTGCAGCTTATAACGACTATGAGATCTGGCAGATGGGACGTGAAAACGGCCTTCCTCAATGGGAAACTTGAGGAGGATGTGTATATGAAACAGCCAGAGGGATTTGTTTCAAAGGTTGGAACAAATCAAGTCTGTAAGCTGCAACGATCTATTTATGGATTGAAGCAAGCTTCTCGTAGATGGAACATTCGTTTTGATGAGATAATCAAAGAGTTTGATTTTATCAAAAACGACGATGAACCATGTGTGTACAAGAAGGTTAGTGGGAGCGCAGTTTCATTCCTTGTATTATATGTTGATGATATATTACTGATAGGGAATGACATTCCTATGCTACAATCGATTAAAATCAGGTTATCTAAACACTTCTCCATGAAGGACTTGGGAGAAGCATCCTATATTTTGGGGATAAAGATCTATAGAGATAGATCTAAAAGGATGCTTGGTTTATCCCAAGGAACGTACATTGATGCAATGCTTAAGAGATTTAGCATGGAAGATTCCAAAAGAGGTCTCATGCCGATGAGCCATGGAATACATCTCTCCAAGAAACAGGCCCCAAAGACACCTGAGGAGAGAGCCCGTATGAGTAAGATCCCTTATGCTTCTACAATAGGATCTATCATGTACGGTATGATATGTACTAGACCGAATGTTTCTCATGCACTTAGTGTAACGAGCAGATACCAGTCGAATCCAGGAGAAGAGCACTGGAAGGCAGTGAAGAATATCCTAAAATACTTAAGAAGGACTAAGGATATTTTTCTTGTCTAGGGTGGGTCTGAATTAAAACTCGAGGGCTTCACAGACTCAAGTTTTCAAACGGACCAAGATGACAGTAAATCTATTTCGGGGTATGTTTTTACCTTGAACGGAGGCGCAGTGAGTTGGAAGAGTTCCAAGCAGCAAACAGTTGCTGATTCAGTGACAGAGGCAGAATATATAGCTGCAAGTGAAGCTGCAAAGGAAGCTGTTTGGATGAAAAAGTTCATAACTGAACTTGGTATGGTTCCTAACATTGGAGAAGCAGTTCCCGTTTACTGTGACAACACAGGAGCAGTTGCACAGGCTAAGGAACCGAGGTCTCATCAAAAATCTAAACACGTGTTGCGGCGATTTCACTTGATCAGGGAGATCATTGAAAGAGGAGACGTCACCTTGGAGCGTGTAGACTCTCAAGACAACATTGCAGATCCATTTACTAAAGCTTTAACACAACAGCAGTTTGATCGTCACTTAGAGAAGATGGGTATGAGATACCATAGCGATTGGCTTTAGTGCAAGTGGGAGATTGATAGTAGTGTGCATACAAGCCAATCATGTATGATGATAAAGCACGTACTTTGTAAACAATCTTATTTATTTATTAATAAAATATTCATTTATTAAAGGCATTTAATTATCTACATGTTGCTGTTTTTATAATATGTAAATAACCCATAGTTTTAAGCAATGCTTTTAGAATCATGATGATGATCATGCTAATGAGATCTAAATTCTTAGAAAGTTTTAAAACTAAAATAGTTCCCAATCGTGGGATTACTAAAAAGGGGATTAGTAAATATGGATAGATTAGTACATATGTTGCTTGCTCATTGGATGAGGATGATTGATCTCATGATCATTTGTGTGGAGACACTAAAGCAAGTATGTAGGTGCTTATTGGAGAATAAGTTCACTGAACGTGATTCGCTATGGAATACCTTATGGAGATTTACTCGCCTGTCAATAGGAATTCCTAATGTGATAGTAGTACAAGTAATCCTTGGACTTGAGATCATCATAGTATCTTGTATGTAACAAATTATACTTTGACTTATTCCTTAAGACCTTTTAAGGCATATATAGGGTATGCTTGGGTATAATGAGTTACATATGGAGATAATGAATGATCAATAAAGAATCTACCACCTCTAGTAAAAGAGGAGATATATCCTATGTGATTCGTTAAATGACAACCCAGGAATCCTTGGCCAAGGTGAAATAAAAATTAAAAAGGAGTTTCTAATTTGCATTATTTGGAGTTGTGCATTTTCTAATCGAAATACATATAATTAAATAAAATAAGACTTGATAGTAAATCCATGTCTTATATTTTGGGACATTGTATGGTGGAAGGATTGAATTGTATGGTAACTATTTACTCACAGGTTCTTTTTGATTAATGTTGAAATCTATATTATTTGGAAAGTCGTTGATCGCTAGGGAGGCTTATCCCTACTGTAGAATAAATATTATTTATTTAAATAGATTATTAGTTTAATTTATTTATTTAAATAAGATTAAAATTATTTTAATTGATTTATTCACAACCGGTTTAATATGGAGAACCTAAAGGGTCACACCATAAAAGAAAGAATAATTATTTAAGAAGGTAATGGCATAATCGTAATAATGCATTAAGTGTAATTAATTTAATCTATGGTGATAGAATAAATTAAATAGCTTAATGTTTATTATTTAATATTTTGGAAATATTAAATATAAATTAATAAGAGGAGTCTTATTAATATTATTATAATTATTATTATTTTAATTTCTAAAGGAGTTTAGTAATTAATTTAATATTAGTACTCTCATTTATTCCTAATAAGATTAGGAGACAAATTAATTAAATGAATTTAATTAATCATTCCCCATGTGGTGGAAAGCCTAAATTAATTAAATGAGTTTAATTAATTAAAAGAAATCCCATGTATAATAGGATTAGAAGGGTTGACCAATATCTATATAAGAGGAGTCTTATAATAGATATTAGTTGAGGCAATTCCAATTGTTGGAGAGTACTCCTTTTCTATAGAGGATAGAAAACTAAGGTTTAGCCAAACACCCTCCTTGATAATTCCTCTTCCTTGGTGGATCACCTCTAGAGGCCAAACACTTGGGTGGCTAACGTTGATCAAAGGAAGGAATTTAACCCGAAAATTTAAGGAGATCACGAAGAACAAGGAGTTGAACTCGTACCTGTGGAAGCTTCGTTTTACAAGGGTATGATTTCATAACTTCTTATTTATCGTTTTAAATTAATAATTTGCATAAAGGATGATCCGGGTAATGGTTTTGTAGAAATTTTTTTAAACTCTGATATACCATGCTTCCGCTAATTTTTGCAATTTGATTGCGTCACGATTTCAGTACAAACCCAACATCAAGTCTGCAGAAGCCAAGGCAAGAATCGTCGAGCTCAAGCGAAAGCATCAAAGAATCGTAGTTTGCCTCAGAAGCCACTCTGAGAGTCATAAAAGTTGAAAAGCATCTGCCGGGCCTAAGTTAGGAATCTCAGAGTGCTATCAGAAGTGTGAAGTCTGCAAGACAATCAAGCAAGGAATCGTAGTCTATCGAGAGCTTAAGAGAAATCGTAGTGTGCTCTACGAAGAAGTCTGAATCCTGCTTTGCAAAGCCAACACATAACGATTGTGTCACAATGACCATAATCGTAGTGTTCCTCCAGGTCAACATCAAAGATTAAAGATCTAATGAAGGGAGGAAGAGCAACAAATGACGAAAGGCTTATAGCCGTTGACAAAGTGATAGTCCCAATACTTCCATATTCATCTTTAGTCCAAATCGAAGAAGCGTATTGTAGAAGCTAAGGATAGGACTAAAGTAGCCTACAGAAAATACCTTTTCAGGTGTTAGGTGAAAGATACAGTCTGCTGTGTCAGTGAGCCAGGCGGCGAAATAGTAGAAAAATAGGACGTCAACATCACTGTACAAAAAATGTCTGGAGCATTAAATGAAGCAACTGGAGCATTCAAAACAGCTATTTTTGAATGACTCTTTTATAAGGAAATCAGACAAGGATTCAGACTAAGTAAGCAAGACGCATAAAGAAAGAATACATTGAAAAAGCTCAAGAACACTCAACGAGCAGCACTACGATACTGAAGAAAGCTTACTTCGCTACTCAGTCCTTTGAAAGACAGAAGCTGAACTGCAACTGAGTAGCACACCTCAACTATCAACTGCCGATCCAAGTGAGGTACCAAGTCAGAGGACTTGAAGAGTTCAAAAGTGAACTAAGTGAAGATCCAAGTTAAAGGACTTGAAGAGTTCAGAAATGAACTAAGAGCAGATCCAAGTCAAAGGACTTGAAGAGTTCAGAAGTGAACTAAGAGCAGATCCAAGTCAAAGGACTTGAAAAGTTCAAAAGTGAACTAAGTGAAGTTTCAGGGCTGCTGGCCTTGAAGGGATCTGAGTGATCCAGTTGTAAGAAGATATCCTTAGTGGATTTCCTACTCGTGGAGTAGAAGAGTGGATTAGAAGTCGTGTTGGCTTTGAACCACTTAAAATCCCTGTGTCTCATTGTCTCTCATTAACTGCTATAACTGCTATATCTGTTATAACTGCTTATCTAACCTTAACTGCATTATCTTGAAGGGGAATAAAACATATATTCTGCTGCAGTCAGTATCATCAATACTGACTAAATATTTTAGACCTAAGAAATTTTAAAATATCTATTCAACCCCTCTTCTAGATAACTAACGTGCCTTTGGGAACTAACAATTGGTATCAAAGCAGGTTCTCATATCTAAGCATACAAGCTTGAGAAGATCCTATGGCACAACTGATAAGCGAAACCAAGATAGGTGGAGGAAGCAAACCACCAATGTGCAACAAAGATAAATTTGCAAACTGGAAAGTTCGGATGCAGGCGTACATGGATTCAATAGATGATGATCTATTTGAAACTGTTCTGAACGGGCCCTATATTCCAAGAAGGCTTGCACCAACTCCAGAAAATCCAGACAACATGGTGGTCAAGGTCAAATCTGAATGGACTGAAAATGAGAAAAAAGATGTTCAGCTTGACAAGAAGGCTAAGAACATCTTGTTCCAGTCTTTAGAAGATAGTCTATTCGAAAATGTGGTTAACTGCAAAACTGCAAAGGAAGTCTGGGAAGCACTACTCATCATGCATGAAGGAACTGAAGAAGTCAGAGAAAAAAAGCAATCTCTACTGACTCAACAGTATGAGATGTTTGCTCATGTCTCAGGAGAGAATGTCACTTCCACTTATGAAAGATTCACTACACTGCTCAACTCTCTCAGAGCCTATGGAAAGACCTATCCAAACAAAGATCTAGTCATCAAGTTCATGAGGTCTTTGCCAAGCAGATGGGATGCTAAGACCACTGCAATCAAAGAGTCAAATAATCTGCATGAAATGACAGTTCAACAGCTCTACGAAACCTTCTTACATACGAGCTTGAACTGACTCAACGAGTAGAAACTCTATTAGAAGGAAGAAGGAAGGACAAAGGAGTTGCTCTCAAAGCAATGGAAGAGATCTCCAGGGCACAAGGTGGAAGATGAGTCTGACTCTAATGAAGAGGATGACATTGATGATGATGAAGCTGTAATGCTGGCCAGAAGATTCAAAAGACTTATGCTCAAAGGCAGAAGCAACAAACCTAAGAAGTTCAACAACAGTAGCAGTCAGGAGCAGATCAATGACCTATGCTATAACTGTAAAAAGCCTGGGCATTTCATTGCCAACTGCAACAAGCCTATCAGGGAAGAGCTGAAGAGAAAGTCAAATTAAAAGAAGGAGGTCAAAGGCTACAGAAAGAATAAGAAGAAAGACAAAGGGCTTGTAGCTGGAAGTTCATGGAGTGATTCAGATAATGACACTAACACTGAGTCTGAAGATGATGAGCACCTCAGAAAGCCAACCTATGTCTGATGGCTAAAAATGCACTAAGCAGGAAAGATGCTGAAGCAGTCATAGACAAGGTATTTGATTTTAACTCTCCTGATATAGACATTGATGATTTAAGAACTGGCATTCGTGATATGTCAACTGATCTATATCAACATATGAAGTGGCTAAAAGTTCTATCTAAAGATTATACTGACCTTCAAAAGGAGAAAGAAAAGGTTCAGAAAGAGCTGGAAGTAGCTCTACTAAATTCTAACTCTCTCTCTAAACTTGAAGATGAGAATAAAATCTTAAGAGAGATAAATGAACTGGCCATACAGAGAGAGTCAGATCTAACCTCTAAGATTGAGGAGCTAGAAAAGACTATCTCTACATGGAATAAATCTTCTTCATCCATGGACTCCCTGATATCCAATCAAAGAAGTGTCTCTGATAGAACAGGCTTAGGGTTTGGGGAATCAACCTCAGAACCCTGTGTGGGAAAGACTAAAGAGATTAATGTAAGTAATGCTTCTAACTTAAATAGAAGTATTACATTCGTTAAGTACACACAAAAGGATGAACCAGTGCAACCTTGCTCTTCTGAACCAAGACGTGTTCCTAAACACTACGGATCTCATGCTGGCTTAGGGTTCAGAAAAGTGAAAAGTAATTCAGTCACCACTTTTCGACCTCGACGAATCGTAGAGTCGAGTAAAACTGACTCCACCGATCAACTTGGAAGGAATCGTGGTGTTGAGACTCACTCAGCACAGAACATGAACTCCAGGGCTACATGGAAAAGGAAGATGCAATTTAAGGGTAAAGACAACAAATATCCACACAAATCCAATTGGAGAAAGCATCCACACACACACAAATATAAATTATGTTGGATGTTTTGCATGTGAAAGGTTTGATCATAAAATTGCATCATGCTTTCATAATACTGTGCATGAAAGACCCAAAGTCAAGCAGATTTAAGTTCCTAAGGGTACTAACATTGCAGGACCCATGCTAGTCTGGGTACCAAAATGAAAGCTGAATATGTTTGCAGGAAATGAGCACCACAACTACCACATAGTATTTAGACAGTGGTTGCTCAAGGCATATGACCGAAAATAAAGCCCTCCTATCAAATTATACAGAAAAGGAGGGACCAACAGTTATCTTTGGAGATAACAGCTCTGGCAAGACAAGAGGCTATGGTTCAGTTGGAAATGGTGCAGTGTCCTTTAGCAAAGTGGTCAGCCAACTCTGCGATAAAGGCCATCTAGTTACCTTCCTCAACAATCAATGTCAAGTCAGAGATATGGAGACATCCTCTATCAAGCTGACAGGAACAAGAGAAGGAAATGTATACATTGTCAATCTTTCTCAGCTCAGTACTAATGAGACAGTATGCTTCCTGGCTAAAGCCACTGAAGAAATAAGTTGGATTTGGCATAGAAGATTATCTCATCTCAACTTCAAGAGTATGTCTAAACTGGCCTCCAAAGATCTGGTAGCAGGATTACCCAAGTTCAACTTCATCAAACAAAGACAATACAATGCATGTTAGCTTAGGAAAGCAAACAATGAGCTCATTCGAAGGCAAAGCAGTCAACTCAATTGACAGGCCCCTATAATTACTTCACATGGATCTCTTTGGGCCAATTATGACTATGAGCTTAGGAGGGAAGAGATACTCACTAGTCGTGGTGGATGACTACACTAGATACATATGGGTGTTCTTTCTCAACTCAAAAGATGAGACAAGCTCCTAACTGATAAAGATGTTCAAGCTGTGATGAATGAAAAAGGAGAGACTATCAAGGCAATAAGGAGTGATCATGGTAGAGAGTTTGACTTCTCATAAATGGACCAGTTCTATGCATATAATGGCATCAGTCACAACTTCTCAGCACCACGAACTCCTCAGTAAAATGGAGTAGCTGAAAGGAAGAATAGAACACTTATAGAAGCCGGAAGAACTCTACTTGCAGCAGCTCATCTGCCTGAATACTTTTGGGCAGAAGCCATCAACACTACGTGCTATACACAGAACTAGATCTCTTGTACACTCTACGTTAAAGAAGACTCCCTATGAGCTGTGGAAAGGAAGAAAGCCAAATGTCTATTACTTTCATGTGTTCGGCTGTTCATGCTATATTCTCAATAATGGAAAGCAATATCTGACTAGGTTCCAACCTAAGTTAGATGAAGGAATCTTCCTTGCTTATGCCACAGACAGCAAAGCCTATAGAGTGTTCAATAAAAAGATACTAAGTGTTGAAGTCTCAATCCACATCATCTTTGATGAAACAGACTCAGATAAGTCTGCACCACCAGACACTACGATTGATGATACTGACACTACGAATGATGTGATCGAACCCAACACTACGACAACAGTTCCTGAAGAAAGAATTGTAGTGTCCAAAGAAAAAATCGTAGAGAGAGCTGAACCAAACTGACGATTCTGAACAAAAAGAACCAGAAGTCAATCTTGAGGAGTTCAGACAAGAAGGCACCAGAACTGATGTTCCAACAGGGAACAGGTGGGTAAGAGATCACACTCAAGATTTAATTATTGGTGATCCAACTGCTAGAATAAGAACAAGATCTGCAACTCAGAATGAATGCTTCTATTTGAGTTTTCTATCTCAAATAGAACCCAAGAAGATTGAAGATGCCATGCTAGACGCAAGCTGGATTGAAGCCATGCAAGAGGAACTTAATCAATTTGAAAGAAGCAAAGTCTGGAGATTAGTTCAAAGACCAAAGAGTCACCCAGTCATCGGCACCAAATGGGTCTTCAGAAACAAAATGTATGAAGATGGAGTGATCACTAAAAATAAAGCAAGACTGGTGGCCAAAGGTTATTCTCAAGAAGAAGGCATAGACTACGATGAGACCTTTGCACCAGTGGCCAGACTTGAAGCTATCAGAATGTTCCTTGCATTTGCTGCTCACATGAAGTTCAAAGTATTCCAGATGGATGTCAAGAGTGCATTCCTAAATGGTGAACTTCAAGAAGAAGTCTACGTGGAGCAACCCCCAGGTTTTGTCAATCCAACCCTCTCTGATTATGTTTATAGATTAGATAAAGCCTTATATGGACTTAAACAAGCACCTAGAGCATGGTATGAAACATTAACAAACTTTCTTATTGAAAAAGGATTCACTAGAGGTAGAGTAGACACTACACTATTCCTTAGGAAACACAAAGATAAAGTCTTACTAGTTTAAATATATGTAGATGATATTATCTTTGGTTCTACTGATGAAAATCTGTGCAAGATATTTGCCAAGCTTATGCAGAGCAAGTTTGAAATGAGCATGATGGGTGAGCTGAACTTCTTCCTTGGACTACAAGTAAAACAAACTGATGAGGGAATTTTCATAAGCCAAGCCAAATACATTAAAGATTTACTCAAGAAATATGGCATGGAATCAGCTACTCCTATGAAAACACTAATTGCTCTAACAACTAAGCTTGACAAAGATGAGAAAGATAAAGGAATTGATATTACTTAATACAGAGGTATGATAGGTTCCCTTCTCTACCTAACTGCCAGTAGACCAGATATAATGTTTGCAACATGTATATGTGCTAGATTTAAAGCTAATCCTAAGGAATCACACTTAATTGCTATAAAAAATATTTTCAGGTATCTTAAAGGTACACCCTATTTAGGTCTATGGTATCACAAAGAGTCCTCATTTGAACTGACAGGATATTCAGATGCTGACTTTGTAGGATGCAAAATAGATAGGAAAAGTACCAGTGGAACTTGTCAACTACTAGGCAATAGACTAGTGTCCTGGTTCAACAAGAAGCAAAACTCAGTATCAACTTCAACAGCAGAAGCTGAATATATTGCTGCTGGTAGCTATTGTGCTCAAATCCTATGGATGAAGAATCAACTAGCAGATTATGGGTTTGATTTCAAATCTATACCCATACACTGTGATAACACAAGTGCTATAGCAATAACAAATAATCCTGTCATGCATTCTAGGACCAAGCATATAGAAATAAGATATCATTTTATTAGGGATCATATTCAAAATGGGACAATATCCTTGCAATACATTCCTACTGAAAATTAACTTGCTGATGTGTTTACAAAACCCTTAGATGAATCCAGATTTAATAAACTAATAAGTGAGTTAGGTATGTTAAATTTACAACCATAAATTCTATGCTCTAGATGGTACTAACCTTGTAGATGTTAAGGCTAAGTCAAAATCATAGAGATGACTAAGAGGAACCACGATCGTGGAGTGATTCAGTTAAGACACAAAGACTCACTGTGATAGCAACAACAAGCTAAGCAACCCTTTTGATAAGCGTCTCAGGGACAAACCTGATCCTTAGTGTCAAGCTAAGAGGTTGGCCCTTCCTGAGCAACCTTAACCTAGAAGGCTTGCCATTTTAGAAGGCATCACAGAAAGCCATAGAGTCAATGATCAAGAAGCGAGCAAAGGATTGAACTTAACAATCGTGGAGTGGATATAGACATTCATAGTCTTCTCACAAGGGCACTCCAGCTCAGGGGGAGCTAAGGGCAGAATAGAGATTTCCACATGGATTAAAATCAGTGGAGTTCTACAAAATCTGACACGTGTCCCACGACGCTGAACATATGGAGGGAAGTTTTTAAAACTATTTTAAATTGTCATATGTCAGTTCATCTTTGAACTTCAAAAGACTATATTTCTCTCTCTCTCTCTCAAACAAAACCCTAAGTTTCAGAAAGCTAAGCCCAGTTCATTCATTTCAGGAAAATCAATCTAAATCAATGGCTGCTTCCAGAATTATCTCGGGTTTTCAGCTATGCTTTGACGAATTTGAAGATGCTAGTCCTGAAATGCATAAAATTCTTTCCTTGCTAAATAAAGCTGGACTCAAGGATGCCCTAACTACCGACACACTTGTATTCACAAAGCTGGTGAAAGAGTTCTATACAAATGGAATTGTTGAAGGAAACTTCATCCTCACCAAAGTCAAGGGTGAGCAGATTCGACTCAACTCAGAAAGCATAAACCTTGCCCTAGGGTTCATCAATGAAGGTCTTCCATCACTAGACCGAATTGATTTTTATGAAGGCCTAAAGAAGATGAAACACAACAAAACTGAAGGAAAGAGTGGCTATAGGAAGAAAGAGTTTCCCCAAGAATATGAGTTTCTTGCTGAAATTATTGGAAAATGCATATGCTGCAAGAGCTCTGGCCACGATACTGTCAATGAAAAATAATTAAAGCTCATGACAGCTATCAGGTACAGAGTTTAACTCAACTATGGAGCTCTTCTAATGGAATGGTTTGGAAAATGGATGAAAAGCTCCAAGAAGACCAAGAGTACTGCAAAAATGCCTTATGGGAGATTTATCAGCATGATACTAGAAGCTACACTGGGCGACAAAATTAAAGATGAAGAAGACGTCTCCATTGTCCCCAACCAGAAGATAACCCAGCAATTTTTTCAAAACTGGAAGAGAAACCCGGCAGAAAATGTAAAGATAAAATCTAAATTCTATCTACTGCAAGGGAGGAAGCCTGGGAGGTAGAAGAAGAGGGAGTAACTAAAGAAATGCTGAAGCCTTGATCAGAAGGAGGAAAGGAAAGAAGAAGATGAATGAAGATGTATCAATGGCTGAGGAACCCCAAGACCCAACCACTGATACACTTCAAGCATGCCCTGATGCTGAAATGAAGTTTAGTGGCTTAATGACTGAAAGAGCTATTACTCCTGAGGCAGCTCAAGCATCAGAGGAGACTCTGAAAGAGAAGGAGAAGAAGAAGAAGAGGGAAACAAGTGAGGACATGGCTGAAAGAAGTGTTGAGGCTCATAAGAAGAAGAAACGCAGTCACAGACCAAGGAAGCTTACACTTACTACTATTGAGGAGTCTTTATCAATCATAGAGTCCAGGCAGGTTTCTAGTATGGAAGAAGATTCTACAACAGTCTCTCAGCCTGAACAGACAAACAGGGCTAAAGCTGAAGAAGGTTCTGAAGATGTAGTCAAGCCCAAGAGAAAGAGGACATTGGTCAAGAAATACATTCTTATCAATGAAGAAGTATTGAGGGAAGAGGACAAAAAAAGAGCTGATGAGAAGGATAAACAGATTACTGAGTCGCAGGAAGAAGAAACTCAAGAAGCTCAGAATAGAGAGAATGCTACAACTGAGGGGGAGCCAAAAAATGCAAAAACTGAGGGGGAGCTACCAGAGAATCTGAATGAAGTAATGCTAAATCAGTTTCCAGTCACAGAGTCCCAAAACTCTGTGAATGATGAACCACATAACCAACTCATCTTCGTCGAGTGACCCGTTAACCATCCAATAATGATTAAGCACATCACACGAGTTGTCAAGGAAATGCTTGCAAACTCAATCAGTGAAACACCAACCTTAGATGACACACTACTATTCGAGCATGTTGATCAATCCGAAGAAGAAATCGTAGAGTGTCCAGAACAGCTCAAAGAGACACAAACACATACATCTGAGCCAAACACTATGCCTATCCAGCAAACTCCTAGCGCTCTAACCCAAGCAGATATTCCATCATCCTCCAACAATGAATACTTTGACATAACTCTTGCTCTTGAAAGTTTGTCAAGGAGAGATGAACACAGTACAGCTACTCCCCCTCCTCCAAAAACACAATAAATTCTAGATCAATTGGCTCTCATGCCAACAAAGGAGAGTTGACTACCACACTGAGTTAAATAGGATCAGAATCTGAAAAGGTCCTTGAAGAACTATTCTCTTTCTCTTCACCATAGATTTGATAACATTCTTGACTCGGTCAAGACTCTGCCAGGACATTTGGGAACGGAACTGACTAAATTATTAAGGGCGATCTTCAGAGAAATGGCTGAAAGCATCAAGGCAAGAGATGCTATTCCTTTTGCTGAGGCCAAAAAGCAGAAAGAAGCCTTGCTGCTAATGCAAAAGAATTAGCAAACTTAAAATGAGCAGATGGCGGAACAGATTTTAGCACTGCGTATTGCTTTGAACCAATTCCAAGAATTCAGTGCTGCTCAAATCTCCCAGAACAACGATGCAGTGAAAATGCTTCAGGAATAAACAAGGGTCACTGAGGCTTTAGTTACTGAACAAACCAGTGACATTTCTCAACAAAGAACTCAAATGCATGCCCTGGTGGACGGAATCAGACGGCTCTTAGACGATATTCAAACCCTTGATGATGACATAAAGGGGAGAAGATTGGGCAAGGAGATAAAGGTAGAGGTAGAAGACCGAGGCAGACTCACATTCAACCACTACCTCTGCAACAGGAAAGGCAAAGGCAAACTCATACTGGTCAATTGTCAGGTGGCAACTCCAGGAGTCCAAATGTTCAACCTCCACGATCTGATCAGTATCTACAACAGCCTCCAGTGGGAATACCTCTTCAAAGACATCAAGGTCAAACGTCTGGCTCACAAGGCACGACTTCTGCACAGTCCAGATATGAGCTAGAAGACATTTAATGGAGAGATGAGCAAACCAGAAGGCTGAGAGCTGCTGAGTCTTCGAGGAGCAAGAGACTAAGAAAATAGAGATAAGCCTAAACTTAATTTTGTATTGATGTTTCTATGATTGAATGTGATATCTATTCAAACATCAATAAATTAATGCTTATTCTCTAGAAATTTCAGTTGCTCACTGAAACACTAAGCCATATTTACTTTCTAGCATTTTGCATTTAGAAAATGATGCTATGATCTAAATCTCCTTGATTATGTTAACATCAAATAGGGGGAGATTGTTAGGAATTGCATATTCAGATTTGATATTGAAAGTAAATATAAATACTTAAGTGTACAGTCCTTAAGAGAATCATTATACAAGGACTTAGATGATAGATCAAACGTGTTAGGTTGATCTAAGCCTTAATGTTTATCATTTATGTAAATTAATGTATAGAAGAAAAGATCAAACTTGTTAGGTTGATCTATTTGAGCTGTAAAAGTTAAAGTCTTGACAAAATCGTAGTCTGTCAAAGACAGCATTCGAAAGACAGGACAGAATCGTGGAGCTTAATCGAAGATATCGTAATCATAGTCTGCCAAGAGATTCAAGCCTAAAGAAGTTAAGGCAGAATCGTGGAGCTTGAGTGAAGATATACAAACTAAGAGTATGCAGAAGAATCAAGTCTGTAGAGGCCAAGACAAGAATCGTCGAGCTCAAGTGAAAGCATCAAAGAATCGTAGTTTGCCTCAGAAGCCACACTGAGAGTCATAAAAGTTGAAAAGCATCTGCTGAGCCAAGTTAGGAATCGCAGAGTGCGATCAGAAGTGTGAAGTCTGCAAGACAAGCAAGCAAGGAATTGTAGTCTATCGAGAGCTTAAGAGAAATCGTATTGTGCTCTACGAAGAAGTCTGAATCACGCTGTGCAAAGCCAACACACAACGATTGTGTCACAATGACCATAATCGTAGTGTTCCTCCAGTCAACATCAAAGATTAAAGATCTAATGAAGGGAGGAAGAGCAACAAATGAAGAAAGGCTTATAGCCATTGACAAAGTGATAGTCCCAATACTTCCATATTCATCCTTAGTCCAAATCGAAGAAGCATATTGTAGAAGCTAAGGATAGGACTAAAGTAGCCTGCAGAAAACACCTTTTCAGGTGTTAGGTGAAAGATACAGTCTGCTGTGTCAGTGAGCCAGGCGACAGAGCAGCAGAAAAGCAGGACGTCAACATCACTGCAGAGAAAACATCTGGAGCATTAAATGAAGCAATGGGAGCATTTAAAACGACTATTTTTGAATGGCTCTTTTATAAGGAAATCAGACAAGGATTCAGACTAAGTAAGCAAGACGCATAAAGAAAGAATACATTGAAAAAGCTTAATAACACTCAACGAGCAACACTACGATACTGAAGAAAGCTTGCTTCGCTACTCAGTCCTTTGAAAGACAGAAGCTGAACTGCAACTGAGTAGCACACCTCAACTATCAACTGCCGATCCAAGTGAGGTACCAAGTCAGAGGACTTAAAGAGTTCAAAAGTGAACTAAGTGAAGATCCAAGTCAAAGGACTTGAAGAGTTCAGAAGTGAACTAAGAGCCATGTCAAAGGACTTGAAGAGTTCAGAAGTGAACTAAGAGCAAATTCAAGTCAAAGGACTTGAAAATTTCAAAAGTAAACTAAGTGAAGTTCTAGGGCTGCTAGCCTTGAAAGGATCTGAGTGATCCATTTGTAAGAAGATATCCTTAGTGGATTTCCTACTCGTGGAGTAGAAGAGTAGATTAGGAGTCGTGTTGGCTCTGAACCACTTAAAACCCTGTGTCTCATTGTCTCTCATTAACTGCTATATCTATTATAACTGCTTATCTAACCTTAACTGCATTATCTTGAAGGGGAACAAAATATATATTCCGCTGCAGTCAGTATCATAAATACTGACTAAGTATTTTAGACCTAAGAAATTTTAAAATATCTATTCAACCCCTTTTCTAGATAACTAACGTGCCTTTGGGAACTAACACATATAATTAATTAAGTTGAGACTTGACAGTAAATACATGTCTTATATTTAATTGGGACATTGTATGGTGGAAGGATTGAATTGTACGGTAACTATTTACTCACATGTTATTTTATGATTAATGTTGAAATCTATATTATCTGAAAAGTCGTTGATCGCTAGGGAGGCTTATCCCTATTGTAGAATAAATATTATTTATTTAACTAGATTATTAGTTTTATTTATTTATTTAAATAAGATTAAAATTATTCTAATTGATTTATTCATAACCGGTTTAATACGGAGAACCTAAAGGGTCACACCATAAAAGGAAGAATAATTATTTAAGAAGGTAACTTAGTGGTTTATTAGAAAAAGGAATCAGGAAGGTGCGGATAAACCAGGAAGGTGCGAATATATATATATATATATATATATATATATAATATACTATATTCTTAATAATTTTATAATTAAAATAAAGAGTTTATTTTAATCTTGAAATTGGATTTCATGCAAATTAAAATTGTCCATTAAATGAGACTCATATATATATATGGAATGTTTTAATTCATGAGATGAATATTTATTTATTGATATATATGGTGATATATATGATAATAAATAAGGATTGATTATGGACTATTTGACCAATGTGATTGGATTTTATTTTAGTTGAATGTTTGAATGAATGAGTTTTACTAAATGGGGTCTGCGTACCTCGTCTTCTCTAATTTATTCTTGATGTAAATTCTATCTCTCTCCTATGTACTTCCCCTTGACTGCTGATCAAGGTTTCTATTTAAATTTAAAATAGTTTATGTAATAGTATTAGTTAGAATTATCTTGAAAAAATTGGAGACAAAGGAGCAAGGAGCGCATGAAAACCCGTTTGTATGGAACCCGGGTTTAAATGTAATAGTTACATTTAAATTTAAATTCTTGCACTTCTAGGTTTGACCTTTTGGTTCACTTGGTGGCTCTAGTGAACCAAACTAAAATAAAGTCCATAATCAATCCAGGTATAATATAGTATTCTATATGTGCATGCTATGTATTATATATATACTATATTTTATACAAACATGCTTCATATGTTTAATAAAATGACTGCGTATTTTATATATATATGTGCATGCGCGCTAAACAAGATGAGACAAATAATAACAAATCCCTCAAAGAAATTATATTAAGTCCAAAGCGTTCAAATGATATTTGGAAATATCGAACGTCGCCTTCTAGTATGATAAATTAATAGAGTATTAAATATTTAGTATGAGCTTGTTGTGCTATCCACAAGGCGAGTATTGCGTATTTAAGATGTTAATTAATCACATTTGATGCTTATCAAGAAAATTGAACAATATAGTCTTGTTGTGCTATCCACAAGGACGAATATTTTTCTTTTTTGAATTTATAGAAGTGCTAGGTTGGACTTAACTTAAATCATTTTAGTTCGGATGTGCACACACTTGACCATTATGATTTAAGAGGCAAAATAAAAGGAGTTACATGTTGATGTAATTGACAAGAGTTGTCTACCTATTTATTTATATATCGTTTATTGTGCTATCCACAAGGCTATATACATTTGAAATGGGATCCTTAATCTCACTAGCAAATCTTTAATTAGATGTTGCCTGAACTATATAAGTGAGGGTAATACAGTTTGATAAAAATAGTGGGAGATACCAATTTAAAATAAAGACCTAAATTTATTTTTGTATGCAAAATTAATAAAATGAATGTTTGCTAAAAATGTTGTTTTTCACATGTAGAATTTTAAAAATGTCAAAATTACTAATTTCACTGCGAAGCATACTTGATGCTAATAAGCTTACCAGGCCGAATTATACGGTCTGGCTAAGAAATCTGAGAATAGTTCTCATTGCTGAAAAGATTTCTTATTTCCTAAATTCACCTGTCCCTGGAACTGTTCCAGAAACAGCCTCTGAGGAAGAGATTGCCACCATTGTAAAATGGTAAGATGATGCATCTGTGGCTTAATGCATCGTGCTCGCATACATGAATAACGAGCTTCAGCGTTAACACGAAAACATGGATGCTTCTACTATGCTGGTTCACCTCAAGGAGTTATATGGTGAACAGAGTAGGACTACTAGATATGAGATATCTAAGGAGCTCTTCTGATCTCGGATGACTGAGGGAACAGCCGTCGAGACTCATGTCCTTAGGGTGATCAATCTGATTGAACGCCTTGGACAGCTTGGGTTCGTCATGAATGGGGAGTTAAGTCAAGACTTGGTCTTGCAGTCACTCCCTCAGACCCTTCTCGCAGTTTGTGGTAAACTTCCACATGAATAAACTAAATGTCAGCTTGCCTGAGCTGCTTAACATATTTAAAACTGCAGAAGGTCACTTCCCTTCCAAGAAGAACCAAGTCTTGATGGTTGATTCTTTCAATAAAAGGAAGAGGCCCAAGGTGTCTTCTGAAAAGAAAAAATCCAAGAAGGCTAAGGGAAAGAGGAAAGAAAAGGAGCAAACTAAACCTGATCCAGCTAGCAAAGGAATGTGCTTCCATTGCAACGAGCCGGGTCATTGGAAGAGGAACCGCAAGAAGTTTCTGGCAGAGAAGAAGCTTAGAGAAGCTTCGACTTCCAATCAAGGTTTGTTCATGATTGAAATTAATTTTTTTAGAAAGTTAAAATTCTACTTGGGTATTATATACTGGCTGTGGTTCTCACATATGTAATACTGTGAAGGTACTGGTCAGAAGTAGAAAGCTGAATAAGGATGAGATTGTGTTACGAGTGAGAAATGGAGCATATGTTGCTGTATTAGCTATGGGCACTTATTATTTAGCACTGCCTACGGGCAAGTCTATTTATTTAGATAATTGTTATTTTATTGAATATCATTAGAAACATTATTTCAAATTCTATATTAGATATGGATGGATTTGAAATTATAATAAAGAACAACAGTTGTTCTATTTATAAAACAATGTTTTATATGGTATTAGTAATCTGCGAAATGGACTTTATATACTTGACTTGAATGAAAATATACTTCAAATAGAATAAACTAAGAAAAGGAAAAGAGATGATGTTAATTATACCTATATGTGGCACTGTAGACTCGGTCATATCAATGAAACAAGATTATCAAATTTGCATAAGGATTGGCTCTTAGAGCTATCCGATTATAATCATATTCAACTTGTGAATCTTGTCTCATGGGTAAAATGACTAAATCTCCTTTTAGTGGAAAAGGAGAAAGAGTTACAGAGTTGTTAGTGTTGATTTACACAGACGTTTGTGGACCTATGACAACAAATGCACGGGGTGAGTATTCTTATTTTATTACTTTCACTGATGATCACTCAAGATTTGGATATGTGTATTTAATGAAATACAAATCAGAATCATTTGAAAAGTTCAAAGAGTTCAAAAGTAAAGTAGAGAAACAAACAGGCAAGAGTATTAAGATTCTTTGATCAGATCGAGGTGGAGAATACTTAAGCGGTGAGTTTCTCAATTGTCTCAAAGAAAATGGCATAATTTCACAATGGACTCCACCAGGTACACCACAGTTGAATGGAGTATCTGAAAGGAGAAATCGAACATTGTTGGACATGGTTCGATCTATGATGAGTTTTACTGACCTTCCAATTTTCTTCTGGGGTTATGTCCTAGAAACGGCTGCATACCTACTTAACAAGGTACCTACTAAATCCGCCCCAAAGACTTCATATGAGATGTGGAAGGGAGGAAGCCAAATCTTAAGCATGTTAAGACTTGGGGTTGTCCAGCTTATGTCAAAAAGTTTGAACATGATAAGCTACAGACTAAATCCGACAAGTGTAGATTTGTGGGATACCCTAAAAAAACTATATGGTATTATTTCTATCATCCAACTAATCAAAAGGTGTTTGTTGCGAAACATGCCGCCTTCTTGGAAAAGGAGTTTATCCATGAAGGGGTCAGTGGGAGTTAGATATATCTTGAAGAAGTTCAAGAACCACAAATTACTACGGATCAGAGTCAGGTACCTAACTAAGTGGAAGAACCTACTGTATCACTCCCTATTCGTAAATCTGGAAGAGTACTGAAGATACCTGAGAGGTATGGATTCGTCATAGAGGATGACAATGAGGTACACATCATGAATGATGATGATCTATTGAATTACGAATAGGCTATGAGTAATAAAGACTCAGGGAAGTGGCTTGAAGCTATGAAATCCGAAATGGACTCTATGTATGAAAACAAAGTATGGACTTTGGTTTCACCACCTGAAGGCATTAAGCTTATTGAGTGTAAATGGGTCTTTAAAAGAAAGATGGGAGCGGACTGGCAAGGTAGAGACCTATAAGGCCCGATTGGTTGCAAAAAGGTTTCAAACCAAGACAAGGACTTGACTATGATTAAAACCTTCTCACCAGTAGCTATGCTCAAGTCCATTCGAATTTTACTTGCGATTGCAGCTTATAACGACTATGAGATCTGACAAATGGACGTAAAAATGGCCTTCCTCAATGGGAAACTTGAGGAGGATGTGTCTATAACACAGCAAGAGGGATTTGTTTCAAAATTTGGAACAAATCAAGTCTGTAAGCTGCAACGATCCATTTATGGATTGAAGCAATCTTCTCGTAGATGGAACATTCGTTTTGATGAGACAATCAAAGAGTTTGATTTTATCAAAAATGACGATGAACCATGCGTGTACAAGAAGGTTAGTGGGAGCGTAGTTTTATTCCTTGTATTATATGTTGATGATATATTACTGATAGGGAATGACATTCCTATGCTATAGTCTATTAAATCTGGTTATCTAAACACTTCTCTATAAAGGACTTGGGAGAAGCATCCTATATTCTGGAGAAGATCACTGTGAGGCAGTGATAAACATCTTAAAGTACTTAACCGACACTAAGGATGTCATCATATCACATGATGAGTCTGAATTAAACTAGAGTGCTAAATAGACTCAAGTTTTCAGACTGACCAAAACGATAGCAAATCCACTTTAGGGTAAGTCGTTACCTTTAAAGGTGGTGCAGTGAATTGGAAAGGTTCCAAACAGCAAAAGGTTGCTGGGTTAATGACAAAGACAAAGTATATAACTGTAAGTGAAGCTGCAAGTTGATGTTTCGAATGAAAAGTTCATTACAGAACTAGGAATAGTTCCTAAGTCTCATCTTGAATCTAAAACATGTGTTGCGGCACTTTGATTAAAGAAATCATTGAAAGAGGAGCAAATAAACTATTAAGATAACATTGCAGATCCATTTACTAAAGCTATAACACAACAGCAGTTTGATCGTCACTTAGAGATGTTGGTATGAGATACCATGACGATTGGCTTTAGTGCAAGTGGGAGATTGAAAGTAGTATGCATACAACCCAATCATGTATGATGATAAAGAATCTACTTTGGAGACGATCTTATTTATTTATTAATAAAAGTATTAACTTATTAAAGACATTTAATTATCTACATGGTGCTGTTTTTATACTATGTAAATAACCCATAGTTTTAAGCAATACTTTTAGAATCATGATGTTGATCATGCTAATGAGATTTAAATTCTTAGAAAGCTTAAAACTAAAATAGTTTCCAATCGTGGGATTACTACAAAGGGGATTAGTATATCTGGATAGATTGGTACATATGTTGCTTGCTCATTAGATGAGGATGATTGATCTCATGATCATTTATGTGGAGACACTAACGTAAGTATGTAGGTGCTTATTGGAGAATAAGTTCACTGAACGTGACTCGCTATGGAATACCTAATGGAGTTTTACTCGCCTGTAAATAGGAATTCCTAATGTGATAGTAGTACAAGTGATCCTTGGATTTGAGATCATCATAGTATCTTGTGTGTAATGAATTATACTTTGATTTATTCCTTAAGGCCCTTAGGGTATATAAAAGGGTATGCTTGAGCATAATGAATTACATATGGAGATAATGAATAATCAATAAAGAATATACCACTTCTAGTAAAAGAGGAGATATGTCCTATGTGATTCGTTAAATGACAACCTAGGAATCCTTGGCCAAGGTGGAATGAAATTAGAAAGGAGTTTCTAATTTGCATTAAATGGAGTTGTGCATTTTCTAATCGAAATACATATAATTAGATAAGATAAGACTTGACAGTAAATCCATGTCTTATATTTAATTGGGACATTGTATGGTGGAAGGATTGAATTGTACGGTAACTATTTACTCACAAGTTCTTTTATGATTAATGTTAAAATCTATATTATCTAGAAAGTCGTTGATCGCTAGGGAGGCTTATCCCTATTGTAGAATAAATATTATTTATTTAAATAGATTATTAGTTTAATTTATTTATTTAAATAAGATTAGAATTGTTCTAATTGATTTATTCACAACCGGTTTAATATGGAGAACCTAAAGGGTCACACCATAAAAGGAAGAATAATTATTTAAGAAGGTAATGGCATAATCGTAATAATACATTAAGTGTAATTAATTTAATCTATGGTGATAGAATAAATTAAATAGCTTAATGTTTATTATTTAATATTTTGAAATATTAAATATAAATTAGTAAGAGATGTCTTATTAATATTATTACAATTATTATTATGTTAATTTCTAAAGGAGTTTAATAATTAATTTAATATTAGTACTCTTATTTATTCCTAATAAGATTAGGAGATAAATTAATTAAATGATTTTAATTAATTATTCTCAATGTGGTGAGAAGCCTAAATTAATTAAAGGAGTTTAATTAATTAAATGAAATCCAATGTGTAATAGGATTAGAAGGGTTGACCAATATCTATATAAGAGGAGTCTTATAGTAGATATCAGTTGATGCAATTCCAATTGTGGGAGAGTACTCCTTTTCTATAGAGGATAGAAAACTAAGCCAACCACCCTTCTTCTTGATAATTCCTCTTCCTTGGTGGATCACCTCTAGAGGCCAAACACTTGGGTGGCTAACGTTGATCAAAGGAAGGAATCTAACCCAAAAATTCAAGGAGATCACGAAGAGCAAGGAGTTAAACTCGTACCTGTGGAAGCTTCGTTCTACAAGGGTAGGATTCCATAACTTCTTATTTATCGTTTTAATTAATAATTTTTATAAAGGATGATCCGGGTAATGGTTTTGTAGAAATTTTTTTAAACTATGATATACCATGCTTCCGCTTATTTTTGCAATTTGATTGCGCCATAATTTCGTACAAACCAACAAGATTCTGATTGGATCAATGTTGAAATCGGCTCCAAGTGACTGCTATGTAAATTGCAACTTCCAAACTTTGAGGTTTCCACTTCTGCTTGGTAAAAAGGTCATAACTCTTTCATATGAACTCCGATTGGGATGATTAAAGATGTTCCGAAAAGCTAAGGAATAGCTCTACAATAAAATCCAAGTCCCAAGCCAAGACCATGAATCCAACTTAGCTCTATTTTTCATGTTTTGACCCCCCGAAGCCATTTTCTACAACATAAACACAAAACAAGTAAAAGAACACTAAAAAATACTCAAAGTTAGCAAAGAATTTAGCCTTAACGGTGTCCAATTTATAGGTATAAAACCCACTCATCAAATACTCCAAAATTCAAGACTTTGTTTGTCCTCAAGAAAAAACACACAATAACTAAAAATAAACAAAATAACCTAACAATATAAATGCATATGCATTATCTACTTCCTAATATGCCTACGAATCCTAGCAATAAATATGTATGATGTCTAGCAACAAGACTCAAAGATACCAATATGATACTCAAACAATATATCCAATCAATTCAAAGTCCATAACTTAACCAATCAGTCAATCCAAATATGTCATCACCCATGTTGTGCGTGTGTGCTCGTTAACCATTCTAACCAACCACAATTCAAGATAATCACATAACAAAGTTCTTAAAAGGAAATTTTTAGTTCCAATTCAATTACTTTGTATACATGACAAATCCAGTTAAAACTACGCAATTACCAAGTCTACGGGTCCCTACTGAGGCTTGTTTCTATTATTATTCTTTCACCACGAGTGCATTTTACGCGCCATCCCGCGTGTACAACTGACGATGCAATGTATGATTCTCTTAGACTTTTCAATGTCACCCATTTAGCGAACTATCGACCAACGACTCTTAAACCAGATGATTTTAGGGCGATAGGTGTAAATACATCCCCTAGGGCTTACTTGTTCAAGTAACAAAGGCCACAGAACCAAACTAGTCAATGTGTTTATTCATTCTCTATTTATTTTTTCTTTTTTGCCATTTTTTCCCCTTTTTTTTTGTTTTTCATATATATACCTCATAGTTTCCCCCAAACTCAAGCTTTTGCCTTAATTTTAACTTTTACTGCCAGTTCACTGCTTTACTTGACTTTTAACCAAGAATTTCCCTCTAGAAACAATTTATGAAACCCTTGAACGAAGTTTATTAAAACAGTTAAACCTTAAGTGCTAACCAGTTACATAAGTATCAGACATGCTTAGATTTTCCTCATGATTAAAATTCAAACTCATCATCAATCTTTACAATTTTCAAGTTAATCATGCACTACCAATCTTATCATAGACCGAGCTAAATTCATACCAATCCATTGCTTAGATTCATGCAAACAATCTATATGCAAACACTAAATGCAAAAAGAAGATATTTTTGTGATTTTTAAATTTTTACTATGAAATATGCCTATTATAATGCAAAAATAACTAACCAATGCAATTTATGTGAACTAAACAATTATGCAATGCAATATGATCCACCCCCAAACTCAAAGTGAACAATATCCTCATTGTTTAAATAGAAAGAATTAAAACTGAGATCTTCCCTGAATGATTAAGCTTAGTGCTCGACCTCCGCATCTTTGATGCCTAGTGGTGGCTAAACTGGCGACGGGTAAGGCTCGAAAATGATTCGGAGCGACATGGCAAATCCGTGCAATTCATGGAGTGGATGGAGAAATTTCTGCCCCATATACCCATTGAATCTCCAATACCTGCAATAATGAGAGACAAAATGGATTAGAATAGCACTTTGGATCATGATAGAACTTATAAAGTAAATAACTCCTAAAAATTAACAAAATAAAAGCAAATAAATATAAAAATTCCTGGGTTGCCTCCCAGTTAGCACTTGATTTATAGTCTTTCAGCCTGACTTTTTCTAGTTAACGTTATCCAATTCCTCTTCGAAGTTGAGGAACCCTCCATCCATCAGTAGTAATGTGTTATTTAAGAGGTTCCCAACAATGATGGCCATAGCATCAAAGTCACCTAGCATGCTTGTATTAGGTATGATCTCATTCAATAACGTCCAACAGCTAGGTGTTTTATCCATTGTGTATGTGATCACATTGGGACATGGAATCTTGTCAAACATAATGGGCTCTTCGTATATCTTCTCTTTCTCGTCCCACCATGGCTCCAAAGTTGCACTAGCTCTTATGTCATAAAGAGCTTCGCCGATAACATGGCTACCAAGGGGGCATGATTTTATAAATCTGACTGAATCCTTGATCTTTGGTGGAGAAGGCACTTTGGGAACTAGCAGAATCGGTTCGTCTTCTTTGGAATGCACATTTAGATCTTTACCGAACTCCTTTTCCTTAACCCCACTTGTCTCCTCTCTTTGATATCTTGTGGCTCATCCAGTTGCAGATTTGGTTCGGGTTCTCCATCAATTTCGTCATCATGTCATAAAGCCAAGTGTTTGGAGGATGGTTGTTTAATGCTCTAGTCTAAATTTGCTCTATCTGATTCTCAAGATTTCGAATTGACCACTCTTAATTAATCATCCTCTCCTCATTCGACGCTATAAACTTGGACATTATTGCCCCCAGCCTTGAATTATTTATTTCAGTTTTGGAATCCATGTATTGAGGACCATTGGTTGAGGCGTTGATGAGTTGTTCCATCTGATTATTAAGATTTTGACTTGATAACTCTTGACTAATCATCCTCTCCCTTGGTCTGCTATGATCTTCAACATGAATTCCCTTAGATTTGCCTTTTCTTCTTGTGGCAATGGAGGCAGGACATGAGAATTCCTGGTGTGTATGTTGGATGTGGAGCGTCGTATTGGTCTTCATAATTGTAGCTCCAAGAAGAATCCAGGTGATACCCCCAATCTTAGTGATAGTTAGTGTTGCGCCGTTTAAGTGATAACAAAAACGGACACAAAAACACATGCAAGTGTACACGGTCGGCAAGTAATAACTTGGTAAGTCGAGATCGTCCCACGGAAAAACGGAGTCAGGCTTAACCTATTATGCAACAGTTCATTAGTTATATATGTCTGCTTAAGCAGTTGTCACAATGTTCTTTAATTAATTATCCTAAACTTTAACTAAACTTAACCAATTAATAAACATGGGGTTCAAATTAGGGGGATATGGGATTCTAACTTCATATATAGTGTCACCTAGGTTAACCACACCACAAATCATACACGGATAATCATATAGAGATGCTAGTCAGGAGCACGAATGTGAGACTTGACTATCTTTCAATACACCAAGTCCAAATCATATAAAGTCCACAATTAAGATAGAAATCACATGAACATCGGCAAAGCCTAAACCACGATATTTCTATGCGATTTATAAACCAAACCAATTTACGCACAAACTCCCATTAGACTACATACGGCCATACGGTATATTTCTATCCAGCAAGCGAATCATGAAATTCAACTAAAGCAAGTTTCACAAACATATGCTAACATGGAGAAATCTAAGTTTACACTTCATTTTTCAAGTTCATATAAACTATTAGAGTAGATGTTGATCAAGCATCTAGGCATACAAACACCCATGTTAGGTAACCCACATATTATCATCCATGTATATTAAAGAGGCATAAACCCTAGGTTTAGCATCTAGAATCCATTAGAATCCGATAATGGAAGTTAGTTCATCATTGAACCTCCCACCATTATGGGATTCAAACCAAGCATTGAGCAACTAGGAAATGAGATAAACAAGAGAAAGGAAGTGTAGAATTGCGGTTTCCCCCTTTCAATAGAAGATAACAAACTTATGTCTGGACCACAAATGATTTCCAAGATGAACCCTAGAAAATTTAGTACTAGTAGAGCAAGAAGGAAGAAGAAGAGAAGCCTCTTGGACCTTCACACTCTCTAACCTAGAATATGGAACACCACTTTATGTTGGTAAAATAAATTCTGATAATGATAGTAATCCTCCCGTCTCTAGCAAACATAAGCCTTTAAACTATTACATTCAACTAAGTGAAATAAGTCAACTGTCCTCAGTCAAGCCCCGCGCGGCCTCGTAGCGTAATTGGGGCGCGAGCGCCCCAATGCCCAGAACAGCCCTCTGGCTCTGCTAACCGGCGCGGGCGCGCCGGCTTCCTTTGTCTTCAAGGCGCGGCCGCGCGTCGCCATTTCTTCAGCTGATGCAATTTTTGGCTTTTGCTTTCTTTTGCAATCATATGCTCTCTCTTTTGCTGCTTCTAGCACCTTCACATTAGTTGAATCGAGTCCCTTTTCTTGTGCCCTTTTCCATATGCCAAGCCCTTCTTGCAATTCCTTGCCAAGTCATGCCAAACCATGCCATTACTGTGTAATTTCATGCCCAAAAGAGTTTCCTGCCTAAAATACTTAACACAAAGATAAAATGCGTTAAAAGATAATAAAGTGCTTTAGTTTAAGCCATAATCATAGCAAGTTGGCGTCCAATAAGTAGGTGTAAAACCTACTTATCAAATACCCCCAAACTTGAACTATTGTTTGCCCTCAAGCAAACACACAAAAGCAACTACATGATATGAAACTAACTGCATGAAAATGCATCCCAAAGTAATAACCATCAAATGAATTCCAAACAGATTCACCTCAGAGAGATAATAAGAGCAATGATCAATGTATCGGCTCAAGCTGTAGTTATATAGACATACAATCTGTAAATCACAATCTGTTACCCAGATGCAGTGTATGAGTGCAATGTCATGAATAAGCTTGATAAAAGCAAAGATTTCACATGCTATACTTCTAAGGAAGGAAAAATTGAGGTTTTAAGCTAAGAATTTCTTAAGAAGACTAAACAATGACCAAACCAACACACAGATACAAGCTGAGACTCAACAAGGGATTATTAAGATTTAATTCACCTGACTGTGCAATGCTCGGCCTTCTTAGGCTTTTCAATGATACCCATTTAACGAGCTTTCAACCAACGACTCCCAGACCAGACAGCCTTAGGGCGCTGGGTGTAGAGACAATCCCTTAGGGCGTACTTACTCGAGTATCAAAGGCCACAAGACTTCGCTAGCCAAGGCGCTTATTCTATTTTTGTATTCTTTTTCTTAATTTATTTTATTTTATTTTATTTTATTTTTCTTTGGAGAGTGCGTCTTACGCTCCATCTCTCCTTACAAACGCATACCCAAAGCTTTACTTCAGACTTGTATTCCAGTGTTGTTAATGTCATTATTGCTTTAATTACCCCATTCTATCAATTAAAAACAAAATTTTTCCTCTTAGAAGACAAGCATGCATTAATCTAGCCAACAAGCCGCAAAAGACAAACTATGCTATCCGGCAACATCTAAGCAACAGATTTAGATTACATCATGTATCGAATATAATTGAGCCTAAACTACTAATAGAGTTCACTAATCTACCATAACTCGATGTCATCACAGGCCAGATCGGAATTGAACAGACTAAAACAAGGGATTATGCAATGCAATGCAACTAAACACTTACTAATTTAACTATACTAGATAGAATGCAATGCAATAAATGCAATAAAACTAAAAATGCAGACATTTAACTATATGCAACAAACTGCCTAACTACACCCAATACCCCCAAACCAGAAATATTCAATGTCCCCATTGAAGGTAAAGGGTCAGAAAACTCCCCTACTGGTCGGCATGGGGTGGTGAATCTGGCGGAGGGTATGGCATCTCAGAAGCAAACACGGGCCACTCTATCATGGTGCCTTGATGTGCAAAGGCCTCAGCAAGCGCACGCGTTAACCCATCACCGAACCCAGCAAAATTTGCATGCAGGGCGCCGATCCTCCTCTCAATACGCCGCATTTGGCGACCATGATATGCGGGAGGAGGGGCTGCTGCCTTATTTGGCTTGCGGTGCTGGGGGGAGAACTGGCGGCAGGAGCGGCTATAATAATCCCTTTTCCCCTCGGGTGTGCTGTGCCCCCTGCCCAATCCTAAAAATGCTTGATTGTGGTGTGTGTGATGTCCCCACTAGGCATCTGAACCTGCTCATCGGCCTATTCGAGCCCTGCCTCCATACAAAGATGGGCTATAATGGATGCGTGCGGAATGGCGCCCGTGGTGCTTCATCTCATAAAGCGCAGCATATTTTGATAGATCAAATGGCCCACGTCAATGTATTTGCTTGTGATAATCCCCCATAAGATGATGGCTCGCTCGACAGTAACTTCATGCTGATGAGTGGATGGCATTAGATTGGCACAAAGGAATAAATTCCACGCCTTAGCATAGCGGTTCAGTCCAGAGGTGGGAAATGTGGTATATTCATCAGCGGTGTCCTTCTTGATCTTCCACACTGTGCCAGGCGCACATAAATCTCGAATTACTTGATCCAGATCAGTCTTAAACCTTTCAGCCTCTACCCAATTGACTTGCCCCTCTGGCATTGAAGACAGACTCAGAACTTCCCGAATTGCAGCGGGGCGGTAATCGACTGTTTAGCCTCTCACGAAGGACCGACCGCTTTTTGTGATGCTTGCATTCGCGTAGAATTCACGGACCAACGCCAACGGCACCGGTGGTGGCAGTGGCACAAACTCCCTGCCAGCCCATTTCATGAATCATCGCTCTCATGTCGTCGTCCTCCTTCGTAGGCTTTAACCCTCTTTCCTTAACAACAGATTTTGCCTGCGATCCGATAATATGTTATTTGGGCTTCAATGCTAATGAACTTAGACAAATCGACAGGGATGTCGTCGTCAGAGCCACTGCGATCGGGCGAAGCAGCTAAAGAGGAAGCGGCTGTGCGTGAGCGTTTTGGACCCATGGCTAATTGGTCAGAACCTTTAATGAAGAATACCGAAGAACAATAACCCCCAAACTTGTATGGCAGCCACTACTTTCCACAAACCCTAGATTCCCACTTTGAAGAACCAACACGTGCTTGATGAAACTTCCCCCCACTCAACTATGTAAACCTAACTTGGTTGATGATGGAGACAAGAATTAGGGCTTGGAGATAGATATAATCGAGAACGGGTCTGATGATATGATAGTGATGGGGGGGGGGGGTTATAAAATATAAGGAATAAAAGGGGTTGTAAACGGCTGGAACGGCCACTTTAAAATGTAACTGCCTAAGGGCTTCGGGCGCGGGCGCGCCGGGCTAGGCATGGAGAGCTGCGCGGCCGCGCGGGTCAGGGCTGCCTCTGATTTACTGAATGTTGGCACGGGCACGCCGGTAAACAGCCTGAGGTTGGCGCCGCCGCGCCGCCTCTATACTTGGCCAAAATTTCCTGCTTTCTGTTCCCAATCTGCAGCACTTAGTGAAGAAACAAGAAGCAACATGTACCTATTGTTGCACCTATACAAAAAATAAACACAGTTAAATATTTCTTGCTTACTGAATGCAATGAGCATGATTAAGATGAATGAACTGCTATTCCTTAGCAATGCCATGTATGAATCGTTTCCATGTAATTTCCCAAATTTTTTTTGCTATAGGCTTCTATGCAGAATATTAACATGTTCAAAATATATTCAAAGAGCTTCCCGCTCCAAAATTCTGTGCAACTATGGCTGAATGCGCATACAATGAATCATGTATATCCCATAGAGGTATGTACAGAGCGCATCTAACTTCCCAAAAATTTTATGCTACATGCCTAAAGTTCAAAAATGTAGGCAATGAGCATTCTAACACCTACAATGTTCAAAAATAGGTAATCCTTTTCCACATGATTAGAATTAAACGGGGAGAGAGATATTGAAGAGATAAGTCACCAGAATTAAACAGGAGAGAGAGAAATGTATAGAAAACATTGCAAGAATTAACAAGGGGAAGAGATAGAGATGATGGGGTGGCTCCCATCTAGCGCTTGTTTATAGTCCATAAGCTAGACTCCGTCGGATTCGGTCAAGCTGTAGAAAGGATTGAGGCGACCTCCTGCCTTGAAACCTCTCCACCATAATAATGCTTCAGCCTTTGTCCATTGACTTTGAAAGGGATATCTGGGTCCTTATCGAAGATCTCTATTGCACCGTGTGGATATACAGTCTTTACAGTGAAAGGGCCTGACCACCTTGACTTGAGCTTCCCTGGGAAGAGTCTAAGTTTGGAGTTGAATAATAGCACTGCTTGCCCTGGCTCGAATGTTCTTTCCATAATCTTGCGGTCATGCCACCTTTTCACCTTTTCCTTGAATAATTTGGAATTTTCATAAGCCTGCAATCGAAATTCATCCAATTCATTGAGTTGGAGTAGACGTTTCTCCCCTGCAGCCTTTAAGTCAAAGTTCAACTTATGGATTGCCCAATAGGCTCTATGCTCAAGCTCCAGAGGAAGGTGACACGCCTTTCCATACACAAGCTGAAACGGCGACATTCCCAATGGTGTTTTATAGGCAGTCCTGTAAGCCCATACTGCATCATCCAACTTTAGTGACCAATCTTTTCTTGTGGGGTTCACAATCTTTTCCAGTGTTCTTTTTATCTCACGATTTGACACTTCGGCTTGGCCATTGGTTTGGGGATGATAAGCTGTAGCTACACGATGATGTACCCCATATTTAGCTAACAAAGTTGTAAACTGGCGATTGCAAAAGTGGGTGCCCTCGTCGCTAATGATAGCCCTGGGAGTTCCAAACCTCATGAAAATGCTCTTTTGTAGAAACCTCAGAACCACCCTAGCATCATTTGTCGGTAGAGCTGCCACTTCCACCCATTTAGATACGTAATCGACTGCCAGAAGGATGTACAAGTTCCCACATGATGAAACGAACGGCCCCATGAAGTCTATCCCCCAGACATCGAAGATCTCTACCTCGAGGATTGTACTCAGGGGAATTTCATTTCTCTTCGATATATTTCCTACCCTCTGACATCTATCACATTTTTGAACAAAGCTATAAGCATCCTTAAAGATAGTAGGCCAATAAAAACCTGCTTACAAAACCTTGGCCTGCTGTCCTTTCACCTCCAAAATGGCCTCCATACAAAGATGAGTGGCAATCTTGCAGCACACTCTAATGGAATGCACCTTCTAATCATCTGATCGGCACACTGCTTGAACAAGTACGGTTCATCCCAAGTAAACCATTTCACATCATGCAGAAACTTCTTCTTTTGATGCCTAGTCAAGTCAGAAGGAATGATATTTCCCACTGGGAAGTTTGAAAAATCTGCGAACCATGGCATTTCGCCTTTCACCACAAATAATTGCTCATCGGGGAAGGATTCATTTATCATCACTTTGTCATTTGCATCGCTTCCCGAATTTTCCAATCGTGACAAGTGGTCAGCCACTTGGTTCTCAGTCCCTTTTCGATCCTTGATTTCTAGATCAAATTCTTGCAAAAAAAGCATCCACCTGATCAGACGGGGTTTGGCATCTTTCTCTATCAAATATCGGATCGCTGCATGGTCGGTGTACACAATCACTCTGGTTCCAATCAAGTAAGCACGAAATTTATCGAATGCGTACACCACCGCCAAAAGCTCTTTGTCTGTAGTAGTGTAATTCAGCTGGGCATCAGTAAGGGTCTTGCTAGCATAGTATATGACATGAAAAATCTTGTCCCTTCGCTGGCCCAATACAGCTCCCACAGCAAAATCGCTGGCATCACACATTAGCTCAAATGGAAGGTCCCAATTCGGAGATGTGATCACTGGTGCCGTAGTTAACTTCTTCTTCAAGTGCTCGAATGCAGTCAGGCATTCCTCATCAAATTTAAAGAGGACATCTTTTTCCAATAAACTGCAAAGTGGCTTTGTAATCTTCGAGAAGTCCTTTATAAACCGACGATAGAAGCCTGCATGTCCCAAGAAGCTACGAACACCTTTTACAAAAATAGGCGGAGGCAAGTTCTCAATAGTTTCCAACTTAGCCCCATCCACCTCTAATCCTTTCTTCGAAACCTTATTGACCCAAAATGATACCCTCTTGTACCATAAAATGGCACTTTTCCCAATTCAGTACAAGATTCGTCTCGACACATCGTTTTAACACCATCACCAAATTCTCCAAACATAGGTCAAATGAGTCTCCAAAAATAGAAAAATCATCCATGAAGACTTCAACATTTTGCTCAACCATATCGGAGAAAATGGCCATCATACACCTCTGAAAGGTAGCCAGGGCATTGCACAAACCGAAAGACATCCTTCTAAACGCAAATGTACCATATGGACAAGTAAAGGTAGTCTTTTCTTGATCTTCTGGGGCTATTATTATTTGATTGTATCCTGAGTATCCATCCAAAAGGCAGTAATATTCACGATCGGCTAGCCTGTCTAGCATCTAATCAATGAAAGGGAGGGGAAAATGATCTTTCCTGGTAGCCTTGTTTAGTCTGTGGTAATCCATGCAGACTCTCCACCCTGTCACTGTTCTGGTAGGAATTAGCTCGTTATGTTTATTGGATATAACGGTCATACCCCCTTCTTCGGCACACACTACACCGGGCTCACCCAAGAGCTGTCTGATATAGGATAGATAATCCCTGCATCTAAACACTATAGAATCTCCTTCTTAACCACTTCCTTCATGATTGGATTTAATCTGCGCTGTTGCTCCACAGATGGTTTACTATCATCTTCCAGCAGGATCTTATGCATACAAAATGCTGGGTTGATCCCCTTTATATCTGCTATGGTCCATCCAATTGCCGATTTAAACTCTCTTAGCACCCATAGCAGATGTTCTTCCTGACAAGATGTTAGTGTAGCAGAGATAATAACAGGCAACTTTGAAAATTCACTTAAAAATGCATACCTTAAATGATCTGGAAGAGGTTTAAGATCAAGATCTGGAGGCATCTCAAGAGAAGGCTTGAGTCGTTCTGATGTCTCCCCAGCAAGTTTTAGTGGCTCGATAGGCATCTTAAACTTTCGCATCTTTGGTGCTGTGTCAAGAATTTGCACGTATTCAGCAACTTCAGTATCCTCAATATTTGATTCTCCCAATATAGCACTCTCCAAAGGCTCAGTACCCATAAGATTTTCAAATCCTTCATTCATCACCCTTTCTATCTCATCAATCCGGAAGCACTCTTCCTTGTCAGTGGGAAACTTCATAGCTTTAAAAATGTTGAAAGTGACTTCTTGGTCATGCACTCTCATTATTAACTCTCCCTTTTGGACATCTATAAGAGTTTTCCCCGTGGCAAGGAAAGGTCTCCCAAGGATGATTGGGATATCTCTGTCTTCTTCGTAATCAAGAATGATGAAGTCAGCTGGGAAGATGAATTTGTCCACTTTAACCAAAACATCTTCCACAATACCTCTAGGATAAGTAGATCTGTCAGCAAGTTGTAGTGATACATTTGTCAGCTTGGGAGTCAGCAATCCCAATTGATTGAATACGGACAGAGGCATCAAATTTATGCTAGCCCCTAAGTCACAGAGGCATTTGCTGAAAGATAAATTTCCAATGGAGTAAGGTATTGTGAAACTGCCCGGGTCCTTAAGCTTTGGAGGTAATTTACGCTGTACTACCGCACTGCACTCTTCTGTTAAGGCCACTGTCTCAAAGTCCTCTAATCGTTTCTTCCTTGACAGAATACCCTCAATGAACTTTGCGTAACTTGGCATTTGTTCTAATGCCTCTGCAAAGGATATGTTTATCTGCAGTTTCTTGAACACCTCCAAAAACTTAGCGAACTGTCTGTTGTCCCTTTGCTTGTGCAATCGCTGTGGGTAAGGGACAGTGGGGTACACAGGTGATGGTTTGGTTATGATTTTCTCAGTGGTTTCCTCCTTATCTGCCGCAACACTCTTTCCTCCATCATTTCCATCAACCAACACTGTCTCAGGGTGATCTGCATCTTGGCGCGCCCGCGCCAGGTTTTGGCCTTCCTGAGGCGCTGCCGCGCGGGCCTCCAAATCTGAAGTTTGCCTCCCAGATCTTAGGGTGATGGCTTGGCACTGTTCCTTTCCCTCCCTTTTCCCTGGATTTATCTCTGTATTACTGGGAAGAGTCCCTTGAGGTCGATTGAGAATCGCATTGGCAATTTGACCAATTTGAGTCTCCATCATCTTGAGAGATATAGCTTGGCTCTTCACGATTAACTTTAGTTCATCGATTTCCAGTCTCTCCTCCAACTTCTTTTCTGGCTGAGGTACAGGTGGAGGATGATGTTGTTGTTGAAAACCAGGAGGGTAGGGGGTTTTGGTGCATACTAGTGATGAGCTTGCTGTGGTTGATATTGCTGTTGAGATTGAAATTATTATGGTTGTGATGTATGGTACTATGGCTGAGATGTCTGATGATGGGGGTATTGGACATTCTGAGTATTACTCCAACTAAAGTTAGGATGATTCCTATTGTTAGGGCTGTAAGAATTTTGAAATTGATTATGGGGTTTTTGGTAGTTGCTCACAAACTGTACTGATTCTGTACTGATAGCACATTGGTCTGTCTGATGTGTCCCTGCACAAATCTCACAGACACAAGCAACTGTCTTGACTTTTTCCTCCGCCAATGAATCAATCTTCTTTGCCATGGCTGCCATCTGAGCAGACAATGCTGTAATGGCATCCATTTCTAAAATCCCTGCAACCTTCGGTTGTACCATCCTGGCCGTTGGATTCTGATACTCATTTGCTGCCATGGTCTCAAAGAGCTCATATGCTGTCGGAAAATCCTTTTTCCAGATAGCTCCCCCCGATGCAGCGTCAATAATGGGCCTTGATTGCCATCCCAAACCATTGTAAAAAGAGTTAATCACCATCCACTCTAGCCTGCCATGATGTGCACACTTCCGAAGCATCTCCTTATAACGTTCCCAATCTTCATATAATGTTTCCCTTGGATGCTGTGCAAAGGTACTCAGGTCTCTCCTCATTGTAGCGGTCTTGGCCATAGGAAAGAACTTGGTCAAGAATTTCTGAGCACAATCTTCCCATGTAGTTATTGACCCTAAAGGCAGTGAGTGCAACCAACTCTTTGCCTTATCCCTCAAGGTGAAAGGGAATATTCTGAGTTTCACTGCATCATCGGGAACGTTGTTGTATTTAAACGTGTCACATATTTCTATGAAGCTCATAATATGCTCGTTGGGATCTTCGGAGGGCAAACCCCCAAACAGGAGATTATTTTGTATCATCTGCAATGTTCCTGGCTTTATCTCAAAAGTGTTCGCCGCAATTGCTGGTCTCACTATACTTGATTGCAGATCGGTGAGTTTGGGCATGGAATAATCTTGCAAGGCCCTCTGCTCTTCAGCCATTTGATGAAGTAGTTCAGGCTCTTCTCGAGGATTGATGTTTCGGATGTTAGCTCTCCACGCTCGACCGTTGATGTGATCTTGGTGAGGCACTAACTCAGGATGTGAGGCTCGAGTGTGCATAAACTATCCACGATTACCTGAAACACACGTAAACAAAAATAAAATTAGAAATGAGGTTAGAAGAGATTTGTTCAAGTCAGTTACATTTAACGAAAACTGATGTCAATAGGATTAAACTAAAATTGGTCCCCGGCAACGGCGCCAAAAACTTGTTGCGCCGTTTAAGTGATAACAAAAATGGACACAAAAACACATGCAAGTGTACACGGTCGGCAAGTAATAACTCGGTAAGTCGAGATCGTCCCACGGAAAACGGAGTCAGGCTTAACCTATTATGCAACAGTTCATTAGTTATCTATGTCTGCTTAAGCAGTTGTCACAATGTTCTTTAATTAATTATCCTAAACTTTAACTAAACTTAACCAATTAATAAACAGGGGGTTCAAATTAGGGGGATATGTTATTCTAACTTCATCTAAAGCGTCACCTAGGTTAACCACGCCATAAATTATACACGGATAATCATATAGAGATGCTAGTCGGGAGCACGAATGTGAGACTTGACTATCTTTCAATACACCAAGTCCAAATCATATAAAGTCCACAGTTAAGATAGAAATCACATGAACATCGGCAAAGCCTAAACCACGATATTTCTATGCGATTTATAAACCAAACCAATTTACGCACAAACTCCCATTAGACTACATACGGCCATACGGTATATTTCTATCCGGCAAGCGAATCATGAAATTCAACTAAAGCAAGTTTCACAAACATATGCTAACATGGAGAAATCTAAGTTTACACTTCATTTTTCAAGTTCATATAAACTATTAGAGTAGATGTTGATCAAGCATCTAGGCATACAAACACCCATGTTAGGTAACCCACATATTATCATCCATGTATATTAAAGAGGCATAAACCCTAGGTTTAGCATCTAGAATCCATTAGAATCCGATAATGGAAGTTAGTTCATCATTGAACCTCCCACCATTATGGGATTCAAACCAAGCATTGAGCAACTAGGAAATGAGAGAAACAAGAGAAAGGAAGTGTAGAATTGCGGTTTCCCCCTTTCAATAGAAGATAACAAACTTAAGTCTGGACCACAAATGATTTCCAAGATGAACCCTAGAAAATTTAGTACTAGTAGAGCAAGAAGGAAGAAGAAGAGAAGCCTCTTGGACCTTCACACTCTCTAACCTAGAATATGGAACACCACTCTGTGTTGGTAAAATAAATTCTGATAATATTAGTAATCCTCCCGTCTCTAGCAAACATAAGCCTTCAAACTATTACATTCAGCTAAGTGAAATAAGTCAACTGTCCTCAGTCAAGCCCCGCGCGGCCTCGTATCGTAATTGGGGCTCGGGCGCGCCAATGCCCAGAACAGCCCTCTGGCTCTGCTAACCGGCGCGGGCGCGCCGGCTTCCTTTGTCTTCAAGGCGGCCGCGCGTGACCATTTCTTCAGCTGATGCAATTTTTGGCTTTTGCTTTCTTTTACAATCCTATGCTCTCTCTTTTGCTGCTTCTAGCACCTTCACATTAGTTGAATCGAGTCCCTTTTCTTGTGCCCTTTTCCATATGCCAAGCCCTTCTTGCAATTCCTTGCCAAGTCATGCCAAACCATGCCATTACTGTGTAATTTCATGCCCAAAAGAGTTTCCTGCCTAAAATGCTTAACACAAAGATAAAATGCGTTAAAAGATAATAAAGTGCTTGAGTTTAAGCCATAATCATAGCAAGTTGGCGTCCAATAAGTAGGTGTAAAACCTACTTATCAGTTAGGATAAGCATAGTTGTTGAGGTAACCACCATTATATTGTACCGGTCCAAAACTGACAGTGCATTGATGACTTAGATGATTGCTAGCACAATAATCACAAGTAACTACTATCCTTCGAATCCGTTGGGTTGCAAGAACATCTAACCTCCTCAAAAGTGTCTCAAGCTGTGCTGACAATGTAGAAAGTGCATTAAGTCTATCAATCCATGCATCCCTTGGTTGAGTCGTACTCGAATATGGCCATTGATAATTGAATCCAGCCATGGTACCTGAGAAGGGAGTAAAATAGGAAGATAATTAAATACAAAGAAAAAAATGATTAAATTAAGACTAATTTGATTGAAATTAATATTGGCAAATAATTTTTAAAATAATTCCAAAATTTGTTTGGTAAAATCTAGTTACGCACAACACGCAAGTATACGTGGTCAACAAGTAATAAAGTGAAAGTAAAGTATCGTTCCCACGAAGAATTATTTAATAACTATCACCAAGTGCTAACCCGTAACCAACTCAATCTTATTTAAACGAATGAATTTTTAGTTTGAATTAACTATTTAATTACACTAATACTAATTACCACTAGTTAAATTAAGATTACAGAGATTTAAGATCACAACTTCACTTATTGCTTCATTTAAGTTAATACACTTCTTATCAATTATGTTAACTATTCTGAATTGTTAATAAAAAACACATAAATAAATATGACCATCTCTCAATGCATCATATTCAAATCAACTTAAATCCACATATGATAGAATTAAGAAGAACACCATAATTAACTAATCCACTATATCTCTATGTGAATTACAATTAAAGAGAGTTTAAGCACAAGTTCTTATCAGATTACATGTGGTGTAAAGGTATATCTCTATCCTAAACACAAATCATGAATTCCAACGCTATATAGAAAATATAATCACATGCTATTATGAACAGATCTAAATCTATAATCCCTCTCTCGAGTTCATATAGATTATCACAGTAATTGTTAGCTAGACAATTAAATAGTTAAGTCCAAATCACAATAGACAATCCCCACGATAGATCATAATAATTGATAGAGAAGCATATTAAAATAGACTATGCAATAAGATCCATTGTAATCTTAAACAAAAGATTTAGTTCATTATTATTGAATCAAACCCAAGAATCCAAAATTGAATACACATTAAAAGATAGAAATAAGAGTAGAGAAGGGAATAGAATCTGTTGTCAGCAAATCGCATGCTCCCTCTTGCTCCTGCTTTTTATCTTCAATGGCCTCCAAGTTGCTTCAATCTCCAATCCTTTTCCAACTAGGGTTTATGTCTAATTTAGTCTAAGTTAATCTAATGAAATCTCCCTTAATCTTTGTGTATTCTTCCCCTTTTATAGCCGTCTTATGATCCTTCTCCAACTCAACGCTCAGAATCCTTTCGTGTAATCCAAATTCTACTTGAATTAGGACATTTTTCTTCCCTAGCCGCACCTACCTGCCCCAGCGGGGGTTTTAGTCTTGAAACACCCGCCCCAGGGGGTGTATGTACTATCCGGCAGCCTCTAAACCCGCCCCAGCATGTCATTTTGCCTTGAAACACCCGCCCTAGCTGGTCTTGCTCCGCTGCTGCAACATCCTTTGATAAAAAGTGCATAACTTTTGATCCAGGAAGAGTTACGGAGCCTGCTACCTGTCAAATTAAAGCTGTTGACTAGATCTACAACTTTCATTCTTTAAGAATTGACAGATTCTGATTGGATCAAGGTTGAAATCGGCTCCAACTGACTGCTATGTAAATTACAACTTCCAAACTCTGAGGTTTCCACTTCTGCTTGGTAAAAAAATCATAACTCTTTCATATGAACTTCGGTTGGGATGATTAAAGATGTTCCAAAAAGCTAAGGAATAGATCTACAATAAAATCCAAGTCCCAAGCCAAGACCATGAATCCAACTTAGCTCCATTTTTCATGTTTTGACCACCCGAAGCTGTTTCCTACAAAACAAACACAAAACAAGTAAAAGAACACTAAAAAATTACTCAAAGTTAACAAAGAATAAGCCTTAATGATGTCCAATTTGTAGGTATAAAACCCACTCATCAAATACCCCTAAACTCAAGAATTTGCTTCTCCTCATGCAAAAACACACAAGAATAAAAATTAAACAAAATAACCTAACTATATGAATGCGTATGCATGATCTACTTCCTAATATGCCTACGAATCCTAGAAATAAATCAGTATGATGTCTAGCAACAAGCCTCAAAGATACCAATATGATACTAAAATAATATATCCAATCAAGTCAAAGTCCATAACTTAACCAATCAGTCAATCCAAACCTGTCATCACCCATGTTGTGCGTGTGTGCTCGTTAACCATTCTAACCAACCACAATTCAAGATAATCACATAACAAAGTTCTTAGAAGAAAAATTTTAGTTCCAATTTAATTACGCAAATACCAAGTCTAGGGGTCCCTACTAAGGCTTGTTTCTATTATTATTCTTCCACCACGGGTGCGTTTTACGCGCCATCCCGCGTGTACAACTGACTGTGCAATGTATGATTCTCTTATACTTTTCAATGTCACCCATTTAGCAAACTTTCGACCAACGACTCCTAAACCAGATGGTTTTAGGGCGCTAGGTGTAAAGACATCCCCTAGGGCTTACTTGTTCAAGTAACAAAGGCCACTGAACTAAACTAGTCAATGTGTTTATTCATACTCTATTTTTTTTTCTTTTTCGCCATTTTTTTTCTTTTTTTTTTTCGTTTTTAATATATATACCTCATAGATTCCCCCAAACTCAAGCTTTTGCCTTAATTTTAACTTTTATTGCCAGTTCACTGCTTTCCTTGACTTTTAACCAAGAATTTCCCTCTAAAAACAATTTATGAAACCCTTGAACCAAGTTGATTAAAACAGTTAAACCTTAATTGGTAACCAGTTACATAAGTTTTAGACAGGCTTAGATTATCCTCATGATTAAAATTCAAACTCATCATCAATCTTTACATTGTTCAAGTTAATCATGAACTACCAATCTTATCATAGGCCGAGCTAAATTCATACCAATCCATTGCTTAGATTCATGCAAACAATCTATATGCAAACACTAAATGCAAAAAGAAGATATTTTTATAATTTTTAAATTTTTAATGTGAAATATGCTAATAATGCAAAAACAACTAACCAATGCAATTTATGTGAACTAAACAATTATGCAATGTGTCGACGTTGGAAAATTTAAGAATCCCGCGGGTCGGTTCGTAACCCGGGTTTCCTCAAATCGATCTTCCTAAGTTCTCTCTACCCTTATTCTTTTCATTTAGGAAAAAGGTTTTGAAGGGTTTTTTAGGAAAGAGGCCAACATGTGTTTATGTCGACAATTTGATTTGATTAAAACAGAGTCGCCAGTTGATAGATTTGAAAATGGTTGTACCAACTCAACCTAATTTGATTTGAAAAGAGGTCGAATTACTGGACACTGTTGAAACATGATCTTTTAAATTAAAGTTTTGAGTTCGGGGGCTTGGTTAAGTGCGGGGAAGGTGTTAGGTACCCCACGACTCCTGTGTAAACACGATACCGCATCTTTTCAATATTTCCCTTAAAACTGAAATGCGTGAGTGAATGCTGTTTTGAAATTTGGGCCTTTTGATTTGATTGATTAAAAGTAGTGATTTACTTCGTTGAACCTATATACGAAGGGTTTGATTTGATTTTGAAAATCAGTCTTTGATTTGATTTGCAAAAGCATTTTTGATTAGATTTGCAAAAGCTTTGAAATTGAATTGACAGTGATGTTTTGAAAGTTGTTTATCAAACCCCTACGCTGTCATAGGAATTGAAGCCTTTTGATACTTCTAAAATTTTATCTTTATAGCCTTAAGGCTGCATGTGAGGTGTGTTGGGACATGATCTATCACAACAAAAATGTAAGTGTCGGTCTCCTCATGGGCATGAAAGCCATCGAAGGGACGCTGACACAACAATCTATATTTTACTATGATGAGACCTTAAATTTAGATAACCGTTTTAAGGTCTATGTATATACATTTTACAGAAAAAGTAGCAGGGTACATCTGTAAATCGGAGTTTGTGCATCATGGGAATCAGATCCCTATTGACTTAATCGTGAATCCCATGATTCCTAGGCTCACATATGAGTAGTGAATAAACCTGCACAGCTCAAATTTGCACAGAAATAAATATATACATCCTCACAAAGCAACAGAACCAAGGATTCATTAGTAAATCCTGGCTACGTGTGTCCAAAGCGTCTTATTCCCACTAGATAGCTATCTAAGGGACGCGAGTTTGCTTTTAAAGCTGAAACTATAAAAATTACTAGATTTAAAGAAAATCTTAGCCTATAGCTTTCAAGTTCTGTCGGGACCTGTTTGAACCGTTAAAAGCTAGAATTGGCGAGATTTGGATAAATCTAGTCTGCCCGCAGATATGTCTGTGCAGATTCATATAAAAATGAATATTAAGTGCAGCAGTTGAATAAATTGAGTAAGAAATATATATATATATATAACTATATATAGTTATATATAGTTATATACAAAAGCTGTAAAAGGGTAATGGATTTTCACTCGCAAGCCTGGACTGAAATTAAAATATATATATATTTATAAAAACTGTAAATAGCCACAAAATAATCCAAGCTGTGACAGAAATGAAATATATATGTATATGTGGAAAAACAGTAAAAAGGGCGATGGGTTTTCACGCCTGTGCCCGTACTGAAATTGAAATTGATAGAAACATAGTCACCCAGTGATTGGGGAGAGAACCTAGTATGGGAAAGTGTGCAAAAGCAGTAAAATGGCCACGAAGTTATCTAGGTCGGACTAAAAATATATAAATATATATATATATTGACAGAAATGTAGTCAACCAGGACTGGTATGAGTACCAGTGATGGTGAAAATCGCTTATATATACGTAAATGTAAATAAAAGTGGTAAACTACCACAGATTTGACATCCGGGCTTGACAGAATTAAAATGTTAGTACATTTGCAGTTAAATATATACAAAAAAGGGCCAAACCCAGACTGGTATGATGACCCAGTCTGGCGCAGTTGCCAAAAATGTGTGTGCTAGTGCATGGAAGCTGCTGGAGCTGACGTATCATCAATCCGAGTTTTAAAAATGCAAAAAACTGCGTTTATATATAGAAATGTACAAATTTTGTAGAAAATGGCCACGAAACTAAGTTCCGGGCATATTTAGAAAGCGAAACTTGATGTACACATGTAAAACAGCGCAAAGTAGTAATATTGGCTTGCGGATCGTAAAAATACTTACAATGGGCTGCAATACGGGCTTTTTGCCACTTAGTGGGCCTTAAACGTCCAAATCTACCGGTGAATTTTTGATATGTGGTAGTATGTGGGTATATCTACGTGTTGGAGTAAAAATATTTAGGTTTGGAAGAGGTGTAGAAGTCGAAAAATCAGACTGGTAGGGCTTCGCTGCGTTTCAGAATCTATGAAATGAAAGGGGGCTGCCCCTCTATTTATAGACCAGGGAGCTGCACCTCTACATGCGGCTACCGCAGGTAGAGCTGCGGCCACTCGAGGTGGGGCCCGCATGCCCGGCTTGGTCATCTCAAAGTACGTGCACTCCGAGCGATGCAATGTCCGATCGAAAACTTTCTAATTTTTGATCGGAGCGTTCGTTTGAGGCGTGCGATACTGTTTTGGAAAGATCTCGCCGAGAGTGTTGCAATGACATGGGAAAAAACATTTTCCGGGTCCAAGAAGATGGGTTCATAACTAGGTCTTTGTATCCCCGCAGTTTGTCCGTTGAGCTGTCTTGCACTATTTACACTCGGGATCGTCGTTAGGGTTCATTCTGACTTTAGCGGCATCAATTTGGCTTGAGTTTGACCAAGTCGGTGGGGAGTTTGATAAAATGACCATTTTTCCCCTCCTGGGATTTCCTGTGGTGTCAGCACGGCCTTTGATGGATCTGACTTCCTAGGGATGCCTCTGGGGCTGAACTGCACTTCCCGAATTGATGCCGGGGCTGATCTGTACTTCCCGGGTTGAGACCGGGGATGACTTGACATGTCCTAGGTTGATGTCCAGGTTAACTCGTACCTCCCAGGTTGATGTCGGGGCTGACTGGACTTTCCCAGGTTGAGACCGGGGTTGATTGGAACCTCCCGGATTACTGTCGCGGCTAACTTAACTTCCCGAGTTGAGACTGGGGTTGATTAGAACCTCTTAGGTTGCTGTTGGGGCTAACTTGGCTTCCCGTGTTGAGACCGGGGTTGATTAGAACCGCTCGGGTTGCTGCCGGGGCTAACTTGACTTCCCGGGTTGAGATCGGGGTTGATTAGATCCTCCCGGGTTGCTGCCGGGGCTAACTAACATAACTCGAGTTGCTGCTGAGATTGTTTTGAAGGCCCGATGTTGAGATCGAGGTTTGAATTGACGGTCGGATTGGAGTTCGGGATTGATCTGATGGCCCGATATTGAGATCGGGATTGATCTGTCGGTCCGATTGGCTACCGGAGCTGGGTAGATGGTTCGATTGGAGATCGGAGCTGGATTGACTGTTCGATTGGAGATCGGAGTTGTATTAATGGTTCGATTGACTATCGGAGCTGGATAGACGGTACGATTAGAGATCGAAGCAGTATTGACGGTCCGATGGACTATCGGAGCTGGATAGGCGGTCCGATTGGAGATCAGAGCTAGATTGATGGTCCGATTGGAGATTGGAGCTGTGTTGATGGTCCGATTGACTATCGGAGCTGGATAGACGGTCCGATTGGAGATCAGAGCTGTATTAATGGTCCGATTGACTATCGGAGCTGGATAGACAGTCTGATCAACTATCAGATCTTGATAGACTACCGACATTGGTGATCGGATTTGACTGGAGTACCGATATTGGGGATCGGATTTGGATTTACCGATATTAGGGGATCAGATTTAGGTTTACCGACATTGGTGGTCGGATTTAGGCTTACCGATATTGGTGGTCGGATTTAGGCTTACCGACATTGGTGGTCGAATTTAAGTTGAAGGATCGACATTTATGGCCGAATTTAAGTTGATTGACGATTTTGCCCTCCTACAGTATTAGTATTGGGGTAAGGAAAATTTTGAGTGTCAACAGATGCCCCTCTTTATCATGTCCATGCAATGTAGTAGAATGGATAGGATAACGATTAGTAGACACTAGAAATAACAAGTGCCAGAGCTGCCTCGAAGGCTGGGCATCTTTGAGTAGAATGGGGCCATCCTGGGCTGCTTACGTTATCAATTTGCTGGGGATAACATTGTCATGGGTAACCCTTGATGTTATTAGGAAGTTACCGAGAACTAGTTTTGTCATTCTCTGCTGTGGATGACATTATTCACGATAACTTGTTTGACTCTGATGAGTTTGTTGAAGATGAGCTATCACAGATTCTTCCGTCTTGATCTGCTGGGGATGACGTCCTTTGCAATAGCTTTGTAGGTTCTGAGGAGGTGGATATGATTGATATTACCTCGGTGATCCTTTTGAGGATGTGTATAACATATTCCATCATCTATCCTTTGTGAAGATGGAGTATTATATGACTTTCTCCCATATATCATCTCCCGACGTCTCAAGGGGCTAGTTCGATGGTTGAAACATCATTGGGGTTGAGCCAATGGTTGAACTAGACTTCGGTCTATATCCGAACTTCACTGGGGTTAAACCAACGGCTGAGTTTTCACTGGTTAGTACCTGATGCTTCACTGGACTGGAACCAACGGCTAAAACTGCTTCGGTCAGTACCTGAACTCCGCTGGGGCTAAGCCAACGATTGAATTTTCACCGATCAGTGCCCGAGGCTTCGCTAGACTGGAACCAACTGACTGAGTTGTCACTGGTCTGTACCCGATGCTTCGCTGGGGCTGAGCCAACGGCTGAGTTATCAATAGTTAGTACCCGATGCTTTGTTGGACTAGAACCAATGGCTGAAACTGCTTCGGTCACTACCCAAATTTCACTGGGGCTGAGCTAACGATTGAGTTGTCATCGGTTAGTACCCGATGCTTCACTAGACTGGAACCAACGGCTAAGTTGTCACCGGTTAGTACCCGATGCTTCAAAAGTGGCAGTTTTCGACAGTTTTACGCAGTTTTTGCGTAGTTTGATTTGTTGATCCCCGGACATGGCTCCGGGGTGAATACTAAGGGTCTTTGTGAAGTTTCCCTTTCCTTTCAGGATTGCGTTGCTTAATCGCAAGATTTCTTGTCAAACCGCTCAATTCGCGTGGCGATTTCTCTTCAGATTTGAATCGACAACTCGTTTAAACTCCGTTTCAACTCGAATCGAATTGGGCCCAGGGGTGTGGGACCCACCCTGAGCTACCGTAGGTGGAAGTGCGCCAGCCGTAGGTGGCGGTGCGACTACCCGGGGCTACTTAATGTGCTACGGGATTTTTATTTTGCAAGATTTTCGCTTTGAGTTTCGAAAGGTTTCCGATCTTCTTTTTCAGATCTACAGAGCTTGGACAACTATTTTTTGAATCCGTCAGTTCCTACACGTTCAGCGCAGCGCAGGTAACATTTTACATGCTTTTTTTGCAGGCAATGTATGAAAGATGTATGCCTATATGACCTGTAAAAATTTTCTAACTACATATGTATGCATATCTTACTGTAATGCACGTTTGGATGTAAGAAAATTTAGGTTTTGAGACGGTGTTATTTTCCACATTTTGGTCAGTTTACTCATCCTTTTTGAGGCCTAGTGAGCCCGAATTTTCAAATAAAAATGTCCATGGTAATTTGGCTACTAAGTGAAGTTAATTTTTGATTTTTTTTCAAAAATATAAACTATTTCTATTTTTTATTAGGTGTGCTACTGAATGGCCACCTAGGCATGCCTGTATGTATGTGGACAGTCCATTTTACAAAGGAGACTCTGGCAAAATTTTTCCATAGTCTTGGGTTTTGAAAAACATGTATTTTTGACTCTGTGGGTTTTTACTGACCCAATGCAGGTTTTGAGCTTCTAGGATTTAAAAACTTGTAGTTTTAACTGTACAGGATATTTTTAACTGACCCATGCATGTCTTAGGACCTAGAGATATATGCTGGATTGATTAAAAATGATAAGCCACAGGTTTTAGGCCTACCGCACCCTTTCTGAGGTGATTTGGAGATTTGTTGTCGTCGATGGATTGTGATAGACCTGGCAGTTCCAGTAGGGTCTCCTTAGGTATTAGACGTAGGAGGGCATTTGATGTGACACAACCAAGTCCAGCTTGGGCGCCTCATAGACTGGTAGAGGGCAGGATTCGTCCAGCACAGGACGAGCAACCACTAGATATTGATGATGAGGAGGCTCAGTTTGCCATTCCTGCTCCCGCTCAGGCTCCACGTGCGGAGGTCCCAGGCATTGTTGTGCCTACTCAAGAGCTGTTGGGCGACTTGAGTCGCCATCCATAGAGACATCTTCACGCCAACGAGGTGACTTGAAGTCTTTCTTCTCTCTAGATTCTTTTATTCCTTTTTTCCATTCTCGGGGAGTAGGTTTTTGACTTGGTTTGGTTTTTGATGTAGGTTCCCGACTTTATGCAGCCTCGAGGGAACTAGTTTAGCATGCACTCCCTGTATTACACTTTGCACGAGGATTACAGGGAGATCGTAGATGGCTGGGGATTTCAGGCCTTTTTCTCGATCCTTCCCCTCCGTTTCCCCTAGGGGTATATGAGGGCTTTATCTGAGCTCTGGTTCCACCAGACTTAGTCCCTTCATTTGCTGGATTGCGAGGTGATGATGACTCCTATAGACTAGAGATTTATCACTGACATTGAGTTTGAGGGCGAGTCAGTGCCTGTCATGACTGATATTTCACCCACAATCGTTCGGTCCCTGCTGGGAGTCCCGACGGCGGCGTTCAAGGGTCTGGAAATTCGTTTTGGTCCCTTGAGTATAGATGCCCAGGATGGAACTTTGTAGTTGCCTCCGCCTGATGACCAGAGGGCTAGAGATCGCATTCTGAGGCGATTGTTTTTGTCCATCATCAGGGGTTGTTTCATGGCGGATAACTCGTCTACTGTGTCATTCGCTTTGATTAGCGCCACTCGACATGTAGAGTGCCTCAATGACTATGATTGGGGCTCCTATACCTTTACCTATTTTCTTCGGGGCATGCGCATACTTTTGGAGGGTACGACGGAGGCTTGGCTAGGATTTTACCCGTTTCTGCTGGTGAGTACATCTTTCTGTACTTTTTTGATTTAACATTTTTGTCAGTCTTGATCATTGAGGACTATTGATATTTTACATGGTCAGCTTTGGGCATTTGAGAGGCTTCCTTGCCTACGTCCCGCTACTGTATTAGGTCTAGAGACCTATCATCGAGGATGGAGATAGCATCACTCCACTTTGATAGAGGTCCCTATTGCTGAGGGATTCACTCATGCCCATTTACAGTTGGAGCTTTTAACGGCGGGTTCGATCACCTAGACGCCGTATAAATCCGAGCATTTGACCATCGGATTTGAGGGAGGTGTCTTTACTGGCTGGGATTTTAACTTATCAACCCGCAGGGTACCGTTGTTGACGGAGGGAAGCTGGGAGCTCTATCTTGGAGAGCATGCCATTAGGAGCCTCATGGGGGAGATTCGCATTCCCATTATTCCTCCAGCTTGGCATCATTGGCCATTGACCGTGCCTTTGACAGACATCCCTTTGGAGGGCATTGATGGCTTCACCCTATCAGAGGGTTCGTACAGCCAGGAGGTATTTAGCAGATGGTGGAGCTATCATACTATTGGAGCTCAGACCCGTGCTACCCATTTTATGGCAGATATGGTTCCAGGATCCGTGATGATGATGGATTGAATAGCTTACCTCAGGGAGCCGACTCATGCATACCAGATAGTAGATCTGACCTGGGAGTTGGAGCAGGCTCATTTTTTTATCAGGCACCTGGGCCGAGATGTAATACCCGAGAATTTTTGAATATTATTAAATGAATATATTAATGGAAATAAATATTTATTTAAATATAAATATATATGTGTTGCGAGATGAGCTCATTCAAATGAATTCAAATTGAATATATAATAATTGAGGAAGAATGTTGAGTTTCTGTTAAACACGTTGAAATGCCTTGTGTGGTACGAGAATAGAAACAATAATGAGCTTAATTAAGCTTAAGTGATAAGCCTTGTGTGGCCAAATTAATTTCCTAATCTAGTTGGGTCATTGAATTAATAATGTATTGGATTTAGGATATATCCAAGCCCAACCACATTAATGTGATATGTTATAAGAATTAAGAGATGTGGCCCAATCAATTTATGTGCTAGATTAAATAATAGGGTCCATGTGCTTTAGTGTGCTTAGCCCAATTGATTTAATTTGATGTGGCCCAATGTGTAATGTATGATGATAGGAATATGTGTATATATACATGTAGATATATATGTATGTAGTTGTATAATAGAGGTTGTAAAATGAAGTGTGACATTGAAATGTGAATAATTATTATATAAAACTATATGATAAAAGTAAGCTTAACTTATGTAAATTACTAAGTGGTATGAGAGAGTCTTATGTGACCCCGTGTTGTGTGTGGGAGTAATTAAATGGGTATTTTAAACCTATGAGAGAAAATAACTTTGACTAAATAAATAATTAATATTAAATGATTATTTTAATATTTATGTAGAATTTGAATAATGAGTTTTATGGAAAATAATATTGGTACCCAACTAAGTTATATTCTAGTCTAAGGTTAATATTATTTGAAATAAACCAATGTACATGAATTATATGATTATGTGTATATTTATCCCTAATTTATCACAATATAATCCCATCAAATTACTTTATAAACTAAAAATGGAATAAAACCTAAGTATGCTAAGTATTGGTTTTGCAAATGCTGAGTATTGAGATAGTCCCAAATGAAGAGTCATTTCCCCTCATTTCTCATTCACGTGTATTGCCTTTCTCCTTGTATTCCTCAAGCTAGTAATTGTAGCCAATGATAAAGAAGGGTGTGGGCAAAATAGTTGCCATGATTTGCCAAGATATCTACTACTCTTTGTCCACCATTCTTCTTCTTCTTCTTCCTTTGGGTTCAAACTCAAGGGCAATGGATTTGTATGGGTTTTCATTTTCCTAGAAATTGGAGCTTTCCCTTCTCATTTTGGTTGCTAGAAATCTGAAATTTGTTCAAGTGGAGAGTGACTGAGTGAGTAATCAGAAATTAGGAGCAAGTGTGAGGAGTTTCAAGCTATAGAAGGTAATATTCCTATTCTATGTTTTGGTAGCATTTTCTTCAAAGTCTTGTAATTTCTTGTTAGATAGTTTGATAATGGATACCATGATGTTAGTCAAGTTCATATACCTATTACTAAGGTGTTTATCATGTTCTATGCTATCAAATTTCAAGTTTTACAAGTTTTTAGAAATGTCTTGAAATACTTGCTTTTAATGCCCAAATTGATGACCTAAGCTTGTGGAAATCTGTAAATGGTTGTTAGAATCATGCTATGTATGTTGGGTAGTAAGTTTATGAAGTTTATACATAGTGGCTATGCTTAAAATTGCAGTTTGATTGTGATTTGGGATGTTGGTTCGCAGCAGGGGAAAAGAATTTTCGAACTAAAATAGCTATGCCCGCCCCGGCGGGCTTCCTATAGCTCAATTGCCAGCCCCGGCGGGGGGTGGCCAGAGAATTTTAGTAGCCATTGCCGCCCCGGTGGGCCTTCTTGTAATTCTTTTACCCGCCCCGGCGGGGGGTGACTAGGGAACCATGACTGGGCTGTTATGTTATTCAAACCTTGTAACCTAACCTAACTTAACTTAAGGAGCTTACATAATCCTTAGACATGTGTCAATGCGTATTGCAAGATGTTTTAGTAGGATTAGAGTTTGAGTTATAATCTTTTGAAAGAAAAGTTAAAGGATGAAGACCATGTTTATAAAATCTTACGCCTTTTTGAAATCTAACCTTTTTAGCATGTATTCGCAACTTAGCTAGTTTTATGAATACATATGAAATGTGAAATCAAGATACCTTGCATGCTTAACTTATTGGTCATGAGATTTTAGTATTTGAAAACCAATTGAGATGAAAACTCTACGACTTGTATTGAGAACTATTGAACAAACTATGATAACCGACATATTCACACATCTAGTTAGACACGTTATAAAATACGCAAGCATGAACTAAAAGAGTTTCTAAGTAGAGAATTATACAACCAAATCTAATACATGCAAGCATGCGTAGAAAGACTGTTTAGCATTATTATATGGTTTAATGAGTACTATAGTTAGTCTTTGACATACCAAGCTTTCTTGGCTTTGTAAAATGAAGATTTATGAATAGAACTATCCATTGTTGAAAGTAAATAGAAAAGACCAAACCTAGTTTAAAAGTTCCTCAACATGTATGTATGAATGCTTTAAGCTATAATACATGGCTCAAGCAATGTTTTAAGTTTCCAAGCATATAGTGACTTTATGGAACTAAATTTTGTCAAGGTGTTTCTAAGGTTTTCGAAATAATGTGGATTATATATCTATTATTTTAAATGTGTCTCGAATACATGGATAAACATATGTGTAATAAAAGTATGTTGATATATGTTTATAAACTTTTGAATGTTAAGTCCAAAAGGTATTTGCAAACTATAAAGCAATGATTAGAAACTATGTTATTTGACTTCATGGTGATTTATAAACTAATTTTTTTGCGTTATAAGTACGCAAGGTGTGTAATGCAGTATGTAAAGAGTATACAACTAAGTTAGACGTTTATGTATGCGTTTAAACTTACATATCATGTATGAGTATACGTAACTAATGAATATCTTATACGCATAACTATATTACGATAGGGATTCGAAAAGTGTTGATTTATTTAACGTGGATAGACTACGCTTGAGGCAAGTATCCTAAACCCTTGCATTACTTTATTCAATGAGTATTGTAAGCAAGTATTCGAACTCTATTCTTTATTGAGCATTATTTGAGCTTGTACTATTATTGGTTGTACAAGAAAATCGTTGAAAGTATGATACATATGTCATGACTTAATACTTCGTAAGTTTAGAAATGAAATTATTTTCAAACCTTGATTTCGAACGATAATTGTTCACGTATATATTTTAAAAGGAAACTGTCAAAGCCATTGATTCGGCTAGACTATTGATATATGATCGAAAGCTATCCAAACCAAATTATCTTAGTGCGGACTCTGATAACTGAGATGACCTCTTGGTAGGGGAATTATATATTCGTCGGGAAACCGACGTGCGCACATGAGAATGATTAAATGTTATGCATGACATAGGGTACTTTAGGCGGATTACCTGTTGTACACGTTTTGTAAAATTATCAGTTTATTACTGTAAATTCTAGGAGAAGTTCATAGTCCTCAGTGACTGCTCAGTATTCATTACCTTGAAATCTTGAATTGATAATCATTGAATATTAGTGATATTTTCTGTCCGTAGCGACTGTTGTTGATAATCACCGATACTTCTTGCTATCTTTGAACTATCATTATTGTTGTACCCTTAAGAAATTTAAAACTACATTGAACAACCTTATTGCTATATTACTTGCTGGGCAAACTTGTTGCTCATTCTTGCTTTCCCTAAAACATTTCAGTTAAGGCAGAGCAGGGCGGACCTTCGGGCACTGACAAGGGCAAGGGAAAGGCTACAAAGTAGCTTTATTTATATAGAACTTTATGATTGTAATAAGAACTTATACTATTATGTATTAGTTAGGTTTATATATGCTTAAGGTATGTTTAAGCTATGTAATCGATGTTTAAGTTACGAGACCTTGGGACGTGAATAAATTATATTAATTAACTGTAATCTATTCGGTAGTAGAGTTGTGTATTATTCCACTGTGCGATGAGACATTTAGTTGTACTATTATTATCATGATGTTATATTATAGAACGTGACAAACCGAATTCGAGACAGCAGTGGCTGGTCCTGAATTTGGGGGCGTCACACGAGATCTATCAGAGGCATCTTCTTTTGACCCGTCCAGCTCAGGTGCAGGTCCCTCTTCAGGTCCATTTAGCAGCAGTTATATAGGGGCAGATCCTCCCTTTATACAGCCCAAAGATGCCTGATCCTAGCAGCTTTGTGCCTACAGAGGATCTGGAGCACGTTAATTGATTTGACACTGATGTATACGACTTCCTCTGATAGTTATTGGAGCTATACTTTTTGGTCAGCCACTGTTTTGGCTATTTGGCGTTTGTGCCATCATTTTGATAGACCACTGTATTAGCTGGGTGGTGGTGCCCCATTTTCCCTGTATTCTTCCTTTCACTTTGTATCAGGATACAGGGATGTTGTATGTAGTAAATAGTTTGTTGTAGATATTCCTGCCATATCTTATCTTCTGCATCATGTTTATATTACTGTCATCATACATGTATATTGTCATGTGTATTCATTCAGACAGATGCGATTTGACTTGACCTCTGGACAGGTCTTGTGGTACGGTGCTACAGATGGCGTCGTCTGTAGTCAGCCGCATCGAGCATTTACCACCATCCGCGGTGGCAGCTTCTTTGAGATCCTGGTATGATAGTCTACCCTTTCCTACTAGGGGGACTGTAGACCAGATGTTGGGGTATTCATTGGCCCTTGCAGATTTTTGGGTTCCAGTTGATTTGTTGAGGGCCTTCTACCCTGCTGGATTCCCAACAGGCAGGTGTTCCGCTTTGGACGGCAGCGAGCTGACGCCGACTCTAGAGGAGTACCAGAGATTTACTGGATTGGACTTAGAGTTACCGTGTGCTCGGACGATAATTAGTGATATGAGGAGACCGTTTATCAGGCTGTCTGGTCTCCGTCAGAGTGTAGTCATAGGACAAGATCGTTTCAGGGCATGTGATTTCTATGGACTTCTTTATTGAGCGCTTTGGCGAGCTTGATAGCTATGATCGCCACGTCAGAGATTTTATCTACTCAGCAGAGGCATAGTATGAAGTCAGGATAGATATGTTGCTGATGTGTGTTGTGGCATATGTCTACATGCCGTTGCGATTGGATCATCTAGATGTGGGATTGGTAGTAGTGGTTAGAGCCCTTAGACAGGGTAGCACTATTATCTCGATGATATTGGCTAAGACATTTTGATTTACCATGCATTGCAGTACCCATCTAGAGGGGCTTTTCAGGGGCAGCTTGGTCTTGCTGTATATATGGCTGATGTCCCATATACGACAGATTGGATCCTTCAGGCCTCGGGGTTTTTGTTTCACTCATGAGACATCCAGAGCTTTCTCTTTCCAGCCCGCAGAGTGCATTGATGTAGCGTCTTGGTCGACATTTTTATCGGATATTGAGCATCTGTTTATGATCTTGCCATGCTTAGGGCTAGCATCCCCATATAGCTTTATCAATCATGCATCTGGCCTGGATTATTTGCCCCTAGCGGGTTTGAGAGGAGTGACCACCTATCATCCTTTGGTGGTCATGTGTCAGTTTGATCAGCTGTAGAGTTTGCACCATTTTGAGGGTTCTGCTGATCAGAGGATGTCGGCTTCTATTATGTCATCCACCGACTTGGTCAGAGTATATGAGTGTTGGACTCATCGGGAGAGGGTCGATTTCTTCAGTAGCCATCCGGGCTGTTCTCTGAAGTATTCTGCGTGGTTGGAGGCAGAGATACAAGTGGTAGCAGAGGCTTCTTCATCTCCTAGTGTGGACTCTGACGAGGACGAGCCCATAGAGGATCCAGATTCTCCTACCGAGGATGAGCTATTCACGGGTTTGACCGCTGCTCTACTTAGCGATTTCCTGACCATTCCTATGGGGACAGATCTTGCTTTAGCAGACTCACTATTCAGGATGACCTTTGAGCGAGACTCATCTAGAGCACAGATGTTGGCTGCCTTGTCCGGCAGAGATTTAGCTTTTGCTAAGAGGGATGGACTCAGGGCCGCTTTGGATGCTGGATTGATTGTGCCGGAGGAGCTCTGCTCTGCTCTGGATACTGCAGTTGTAGAGCAAGATGAGATTCGCTCAGCTAGAGATGCAGCGTATGTTGAGATCGAGGAGACTTTGATTGCTCGAGATACAGCTTTTGCGGAGAGGGATGAGGCTATAGCTTCCCGTGATTTCCACATTACTGATAGTACTGCTCTTCGTTCTTACACCAATGGTTTGGTCACCGAGATGAGTGCTTATATTGATGACCACAGTGCCACCTTACAGATGATTGTGGATGTTCTGAGCTGTATGGAGGCTAAGTGGACTGCACTTACGGCTGCGCCACCGTCTTCAGAGAGAGATGCCATGTTGGCATTACTGACCCACTTATCATTGGGTCCATAGACTAGCTTTATTTTTCATGCACAGACTAGATCAGCCATTTTTTTCATGTACAGGGCATTATGTATATCAAGTAGTTTTATATATCAGAGAAATATAGTTTTGATTCATTTCCCTAACTGGAGATGTATAGTCATTGCTGAGTGATTACCACTTCTTTTATGACTCGCAGTTGTAGATGTATCTTGAGTTTCTCCATGTTGGACTGATAGTTGAGATGTCGGGGAGTATCTCAGATGGGCCTGTTGACCAGGATAGGCTTGCTAGAATTTAGCTTTTTTTGTCTTTGGTGTCTTGGAACTGGTCTTTTATTTTTTTGTTTTTTTTGAAGGTCAAACTGTGCCATAGATGGCTGCCTACGTACTCCCAGGTTGAGGGAGATCAGGTCATTCGTAGTTCTGGCTAGTGCCGGGATGGTTTGATGTTTGGATTTTTTGAATTTTTGAATTTTTGGTTTTTTATTTAGTTTGACCGCACCAAGAATGGCTGCCTACGTACAGCCGGGTTGAGGGAGATCAGGTCATTCGCACTTCCGGCTTTCTGGTGAAAAACCGAACCTGATTTGATTTGTAGGACTCTGAAGCGGGTATGCATGTGCTTCAGACGTAGTACCTTTTCACGGTGTCTGAATTGATGAGTTGGGGAAATTCATTCCCATCCATCACTTGCAATTTGAGAGCGCCTCCAATCAAAACTTCTTTGACAATTAAAGGGCCTTCCCAGTTAGGGACAAATTTTCCTTTGGCTTCATCCTGATTAGCCAGGATTTTCTTCAGCACCAAGTCATTTTCTTTGAATTGCCGGATTCGGACCTTATTGTTGTAGGATTTGGCGATCCTTTGCCGGCATAACTGTCTGTGGAAAATGGTCGTAGCCCTCTTTTCATCTATCAGAGACAGCTAATGATACCGATCTTGCAACCATTGATCTTCATCTATTTGAGCATCGATCAACACTCGCAAAGATTCCATCTCTACTTCTATGGGAAGAACTGCCTCCATGCCATAGACTAACGAATAGGGGGCAGCCCCAGTAGAGGTGCACATTGACATCTTGTAGGCTAACAGGGTGAGAGGCAGTAGGTTATGCCAGTCCTTGTATTTGGCAGACATTTTCTGCATGATCATCTTGATGTTTTTGTTGGCCGATTCGACAGCACCGTTCATCTTGTGCTGATAGATGACGGAATTCAGATGTTTGATGTGGAATTTACTGCACAAATCCATCATCATTTGATTATTCAGATTTTTGGCGTTGTCGGATACAATCACCTCCGGTTGTCCATATCGATCGACGACATTGTTTCTGATGAAACTAATGATGACCTCTTTTGTGACTTTGGGAAAAGAGGCTGCTTCAATCCATTTGGTGAAGTAATCGATCATGGTGAAGATGAATCGATGATCATTGCCGACTTTGGGTTCCACTAGACCTATCACGTCCATTCCCCACATAGAGAAAGGCCAGGGTGAACTCATAGTTTTGTAGCTCATTTGGAGGAGTGTGAATGGCATTTCCATGTATTTGGCATTGAAAGCAACTTCTGACGTGATCATCGCAATTAGCTTTGAGCGAGATCTAGAAATGTCCTGTTCTGATTATCTTTTTGGTCCAGCAAATGGCCACTTATGTGTGGTCCACAGACTCCTCCGTGGACTTCATCCATTAGTCTTTGGGCTTTCTCCTTGTCCAGGCATCTTAGCAGGCCTATTCTAGCATCCCTTTTATAAAGTGCATATCTGCTCAGATAGAACTTCATGGCCATTCTAAAAATCCATTTCCGCTCTGATTGGCTTGCACCAACGGGTATGGATCCATCACGAAGATATTCCTTGATGTCTTAAAACCAAGGCTGCTTGATATGAGGTATTTCATCTGATACTTCTCCCACATAATTTCCATATGTCAGGGCTTTCTGAATTATGAACTGAATGTTGGGAAATCCACTCTTTTTGGATATGCGAATTAATGAAGCCAATGTTGCTAATGCATCAGCGAAGTCATTCGACCCCGAGAAATGTGAACGAAGGTTATTACTTTGAATTCCAGAGATATTTTGAGTACTTGCAGATGGTAGGGCAGCAAATGCAATTCTTTGGTGAGATATGCGCCTATGGTCTATCTGATGACCAGCTCAGAATCTCCGAAGACGATTAGATGTTTGATAGACATGGATTGGGCTAGTTTCAACCCCATTATACAGCCTTCGTACTTGGCTATGTTGTTGGTGTTGCCAAATTAAAGTTTAGTAGCCACAGGATATTAATCACCTATACCAGAGATGAGGACTGCCCCAGCTCCAGAACCTTCAATGTTTACCGCTCCGTCGAAATACATTTTCCATGGTTGGGTTGTATTCTCTGACTTAAGTTGTTGAATTATCATGATCCCATCGTTCGGGAAATATGTCTCCAGGGGCTCGAACCCTCCAGAAGGTGCTTCTGCTAATTGATCTGCAATGCCTTGACCTTTGATTGACTTCTGAGTCACGTAGACAATGTCGAATTGTTATAGGATTAACTGCCATTTGGACAGTCAGCAATTTAGCATTGGTTTATTGAACACATATTTGAGTGGATCCATGCGGGATATGAGGTAGGTTGTATGCCCATGCAAGTAGTGTTGCAACCTCAGGGTGGCCCATGCTAATGCACAGCATGTCTTTTCGATCAGGGGGTATTTCTGTTCCCCGCTACTGAATCTTTTGCTGATGTAGTAGATGGCTCTTTCCTTACTATTATCATCCTTCTGTCCCAGCATGCAGCCCATCGTATTGGCGTTGACGGACAGGTATATAAACAAATGGACTCCCTCCCTTGGGGGCATCAAAATAGGAGCTTCAGTCAACTATTTCTTGATAGCAAGGAAGGCTTGTTGACAATCCTCATTCCCGATGGTGGATGAATTCTTCCTTAACTGCCTGAAGATGGGTTCATAGGTTGCTGTTAGTTGGGAAATGAACCTACTTATTAAGTTAATCCTTCCTAGGAATCCACGTATCTCCTTCTCTGTATCAGGTACGGGCATTTCAGTAATGGCTTTGATCTTGGCAGGGTCTAACTCAATGCCCCAATTGCTCACCAGGAATCCTAACAGTTTGCCTGCTTTGACGCCAAAACCACATTTGGCGGGATTTAGCTTGAGGTTGTACTTATGCAACTTGTTGAATAGCTTCCTGAGATGGTCTATGTGATCATCCTCCCTCTGGGATTTGATGATGATGTCATCAAAATAGACTTCAATTTCTTTATGCATCATATCATGAAATAGGGCCATCATGGCTCGCTGATACGTTGCTCCGACATTGATGATGCCGAAGGATAGTCGTCGGTAGTAGAAAGTTCCCCAAGGAGTGATAAAGGTTGTTTTCTCCTGGTCTTCTTCAGCAACCATGATTTTATGGTAACTAGCAAAGCAATCCACCAAGGAATACATGCCATACTGCGCAGTATTATCAATTAGAATGTGGATGAAAGGCACCGAGAAGTTATCCTTGAGGTAGGCTTTGTTCAGATCCCGGTAATCCACATATACTCGTACCTTCCCTCCTGGTTTAGGTACGGGGACTTTGTTTGATAGCCATTCGGGGTATGTTGATACCATGATGATTCCGGCTTTGAATTATTTAACGACTTCTTCCTTGACTTTGAGACTCCACTCAGGTTTCAATCGCCTAAGCTTTTGTTTGACTGGTTTGAACCCTTCTTTGATGGGCATTCGATGGATGACAATGTCTATGGATAGACCGATCATGTCTTTATGCGACCATGCAAATACATCCTGGTACTGTGTTAGGATTTTGATCAGGTCGGGTTTTTAATTTGGTGTGAGGTCTGAACCTATTTGGATTTCTTTGATGTTTTTAGAGGTTCCTATATTAATAGTGGAGGTTTGGTCGAGGTTTGGTTTGGGTTTGTCTTCGACCCATTCTTTGATCTCCTCCGACACCTCATAGTCATATTCCTCCTCTTGATCAATATCCATCAAGTCGAAGCTCAGTTCTACATCAAAGTTGTAGTCACTTTGACAGGTTGGCATCTCATCAGCAGAGACACACACATCCAATGCTTGGGTCTTGAAAAAAAAATGCTTTCATTAATATATACAACTGCTTAAATACACATGGCATTTGTAAAGCATGACAAAAGTGACTGCTCTAGCTGTGCAATCAAAAGTAAGCAGTAAATGAAAGCATGATTAATGGCAAATGTACTCTCTGCCCCTTTACCCTTTTCGGCTTAGGCAAAGGACACTGCTCCAGTTGTACAGTGTTAGATTCTCATGAATTGGGAGAATTGAGGAATTGTGCTCGTTTGCCTCATCCTGGATGATGACTAAGACATCCTTTAGAATAGGACCAAGGCTTTTGCGTGGATTATTCCTCTTCTTGATGTGAGGAATTTGGACATGATCGTCATCGTCACTATCGGGGAGTTCATTATTCATACCCTCGTAGTTGATAATTACTCGCATGTTAGCGAATGGGTCTCATCCTTCGTACAGGATCTTTTCTTTTCCCTTTACTGCTGTTTGCCTCAGGCTTGAGGGCTTTTATTTCATGGACAAGTATGATTAGAGGAAATAGCATGGCCGATACCGCAATCAGGACCATCCTCAAAGGTTTGACCCATCCGGCATTTATGAGGTCTGGGAGCAGAATTGTAGAGGCATGAGCCTTAGGATGTTTGTGTGGATTCCAATGGCTTGACCCGGATGAATATCCCAATCCTGCTCTTCCCATCTGACTTGGTATTTGGACTGGCATCTTGATACCTTGCTTATCCTTTCACAACCCTTCTCCAGGTTGGGAACCTGAAGATACCATTTCTTGGCCTACGGTTATTACTTCAGTGGACACTTTAGGCTGTAGGGCTGGTGCCCCGATTGGTAGATACTGAGTATCGCTCACCTCGAGAGCTTGAAAACTTGCACGCTCAATCCCCGCGTCCAGGCTAATCACTGGCATGTCCCCATGTATGTAGGTAGGGTATTCTGGTTCGGTATTGACCGTGATGAGGCTGCTGTTGATAATGTATTTGAGTTATTGATGGAGGGTGGATGGCACTGCCCCTGCCATGTGAATCCATGGTCTTCCCAACAGCAAGTTATACCCGGTGGCAATATTGAGCACCTGGAAGGGATATGTAGAAAGTGTGTGGACCAATTTCTAGAGGAAGCTCGATTTCCCCCATAGCCTGGCGACAAGATCCATCGAAAGCCCGGATGACCACATGACTGGCTCTGATCCGGTTTGGATTGATCTTCATTCTTTCCAAGGTGTTGTATGGACAAATGTTGAGGGAAGATCCTCCGTCAATAAGCACACCTCCGATCACATATCCAGAGGACATTACTGCTAAATGCAGGGACTTGTGGTGGCCTGTTCCCTCTGTCGGGATGTCATCATCAGTGAAGGAAATCACATTGTTGTTAAAGATGTGTTTGATCACGTGATAAAATTTCTCAGTGTCTACCGTGTGTGGCATGTGGGCTTTTTCTAGCACTTTCACTAGGATGTTGCAATGGTCTTCTAATGATAAGACCAGGTCGAGGATGGATACTTGCTTGGGTGCGTTCTTCAAGCTTTGCACTATCTTGATTTCATGGTGTCCCATTTGTTTGAGGAACTCTTTGATCTTCTCTTCAGCCACCTTCTCTTTTGCTTTGATAACTGATTTGATCACCCGCTGAGGCAGGTATAATGGATTATCCTTTGACAAGATGGAAATGTAATTTGAAGTAGAGCTTTCAATGTCCCGTAGTTCCATGGGACCTTCTTCAGTATGATGATTGGATATTGAGGTCTGAAGGGTAGGATTAGAGGCTGGGGTGCAGCCACCTTCACATGATTTTGAATTTCTTGGATCCCTTTCCCTGTCAGTACTAGGGGTGTGAGGATTGAGTCCTTATCACAGGATACGACAACCACTGTGTCCTAGTACCATGCATTAGGTATCCAGAGGTTATTTTTATCTGAAAGATCGAGGATTTACTCTCCCCTAATCAGATCACCTTTCTCAATCAGGTCTTGAATTAGGTTCCGAAGTGCCCAGTATTCCTCTGTATCGTGGCCGGGAGAGTTAGAATGGTACTGACATATTTGGTCAGGTTTGAATTTTCTAGATTGAGGGTTTAATGGGGGGTAACAGATCTGCAACCATCCCCTCGTTGATCATCATTTGGAGGATTTCTTCCATTGACTGGTTCAAGTTGGTGAAATTCCTTTGAAATAGGAATTTTCTCCCTTCTCGATTATACTCAGCTTTGACCATCCGTTCGGTCCTGAGTTCTTGTTCTTGAGACTGGCAATGACCCCTACTAGGGAGGGAATTATCTTCCGCCGAAGGAGAATGACTGCCAATGGATTGATGTATCTGCCTCAGCATCTTCTAGGTAAGTTGATGCTGGTAGACGACCAGTTCAGCCAACTGCTCGATTTGCTCCTTAAGAGACTTTACTTCTTGCTCCATCAAGAATTGCTTCTCAAAAGTTTCCCAACTTTCTAGGCTGCTGAGATTGGATTGACTTGGTTCCCCAACATAGCGGAGGTACTTAGATCCTTCTCCAATTGAGGTGTTGATCGTGTTAACATTCTCCTCTTTGTGCTGTAGGAGAGGATTGTCTTGGACATGGGGTTGCTCAGGCTTTGTTACCATAATTTCCCCGCTATCAATCAAGTCTTGGATTTTGTGCTTGAGAGACGAACAGTCTTGGGTGTCATGGCCTGAAGATCTAGAATGATAAGCACATTTCTTGTTAGGGTCGAAGTTCCTTCCGTTTGTGTTGGTTGGTGGAAGGAGTTGAACAATCTTCTTCTGAGCTGTCAGAAGTTTGAAAACATTCTCGAGGGAATCCCCTAATGGGGTGAAATTTCTTCTGCGCCTGACTTCTATGTTTTTCTAGAATTGAGAGTTTGTAGGCTGTGTTGAAGCTTGGAAAGGGGTATAGTTCCTCCTTTGAATAGGCAGGTGGTTTGATTCGCCCCTTGAATTTTTTCCTTGTACGACCAAGGAGACTTCTTCGTCTTTCTTTTTGTGGACCCTCCGAGGATTACTCCCATAATTTCTGGATTGGATATGTTCGGCGACAGCTTTGAGGGAGGTTAGATCTTTTATCTTCCCAGATTTAAGCCCCATTTCTGCCATTTCACTATGCTTGATCATTTCAGAGAATGGTTTTCCTATGCCTACTAGGACCCTCTCATAGTAAGGTGCTTCTTGGATGTCGATGAAGGTCATGACTATTTCAGATTTAGTCATAGCTAGGGGTGACTTGTGCTGTGACCCGTCTCCATCATTGGGCATATTCTCTGAATGATTCAGTGTTCTTTTTCTTGATTTTGGTAATTTGATATTTGTCTGAAGCCAGCTGAGATTGAAAGATGTACTGGCTGAGGAAGGCATGGGCCAGTTCTTCCCAGCTGTGAATTTTGGAATTGTCCAAACGGGCATACTAAGCTTTGGCTTCTCCAGTTAGACTTTTCTAAAATAGTTGCATTCGAAGTTTCTCGTCCTCAGCATAGGATCCGAGTTCTCCGATGAAGACTTTCAGATGTGTGTAAGGATCCCCCATTCCGTTATATTTCTCAAAATCGGGGACTTAAAATTTTTCAGGATAACAAGCCCCGGGGAATATGCAAAGGTCAGAGTAATTGACACTACCGAATGCTCCAATTCCTTTAATAGATCGAAGAGTTTCTTCCATCTGTTGTACTTTTTTGAGAATGTCACCATCTTCTTGTTCTTTGACAAGGGGGTGATTTCAGGAGTTTTGTTGGTGGTGTCCTAGTTCTGTGGCCCATGAATCTGAGTTTCGACTTTTTCTGTATCTTGACCGCCAGCACCACTACCAGATACTCCTGATCCTGAATTAGTTTGAGATCGCTTCTCTTTGAAGGCCTTACTTTGTTCTGGCAGAAAATCAGCTAGCTCGGCTATTTAATTTTTCAGTCTTTCAAACTCTTCCTTTGAGATAAGGGTGGATTCTGGTGAAGCACTTGAAGCCATGTCTGTGGATGGACTGAGTGCTTTCCTGAATTTAGATCTAGTGACAGGACCAATTTTTACACCTACAATAAAACGTAGGCGTGTCTGTTTCCTGAGGTGGGTAAGGATTGGATGCATGATGTTTTTTAGAGTTTTATCCTGCAAAACCGAGGTTAGTTGTTTTGATGACATGATGACAGGATATTTGACATGAAAGTAAATCTTTCATTACTGTCATTTACATGGTGTTCCTCAGTAATTGGAGACTTGACATGGAATTGAAAGAGGAAGGCATGAAGAAGCTTCCCTTCGGATTTGGTTAATCAGAGGCTGACCTATCTTAGGTTTACTCTTGCGACTTTTGTTTCGGCATGAAGACTCCCAGATCATCGCAATCTACTAGAAGGGAAGTTAATCCGATCGTTCAACTGGAGCAAATCTGAGTGGTGTATTTTCATGAGGCATCCCCAGAGACTTAGTCGTCCCTAGAGTCATTACTTAACACCGACAGGGTTATCCTCTTTGTGAGAGGGACACACAACATACATTCACATACATCGCGCCTTACCGTTTATGCATGCAATGACAATTCGTGCGAAGCACTAACATGGGTGCGAAGCACTAAAAATAGGAAAGCATTCATTTACATTCATTCAATGTAAAGATGCAGCATTCACTCATCCATTGACTGTGAAGACGCAGGATTTCACGCATTCAATAGTTTTGAAAGGGAAATATTTGAAAAGATTTGAAAGCGGCCTAAGCCCTCTACTGTCCCTAGCAGAGTCGCTTTCAAATCATGAACTACCAATCTTATCATAGGCCGAGCTAAATTCATACCAATCCATTGCTTAGATTCATGCAAACAATCTATATGCAAACACTAAATGCAAAAAGAAGATATTTTTATGATTTTTAAATTTTTAATGTGAAATATGCTAATAATGCAAAAACAACTAACCAATGCAATTTATGTGAACTAAACAATTATGCAATGTGTCGACGTTGGAAAATTTAAGAATCCCGCTGGCCGGTTCTTAACACGGGTTTCCTTAAATCGATCTTCCTAAGTTATGTCTACCCTTATTCTTTTTATTTAGGAAAAAGGTTTTAAAGGGTTTTTTAGGAAAGAGGCCAACATGTGTTTATGTCGACGATTTGATTTGATTAAAACAGAGTCGCCAGTTGGTAGATTTGAAAATGGTTGCACCAACTCAACCGAATTTGATTTGAAAAGAGGCCCAATTGCTGGACACTGTTGAAACTTGATCTTTGAAATCAGAGTTTTGAGTTCGGGGGCTTGGTTAACTGTGGGGAAGGTGTTAGGTACCCCACGACTCCTGTGTAAACACGGTACTTCATCTTTTCAATATTTCCCTTAAAACTGGAATGCGTAAGTGAATGCTGTTTTGAAATTTGGGCCTTTTGATTTGATTGATTAAAAGTAGTGATTTGCTTTGTTGAACCTATATACGAAGGGTTTGATTTGATTTTGAAAATTAGTCTTTGATTTGATTTACAAAAGCATTTTTGATTAGGTTTGCAAAAGCTTTGAAATTGAATTGACAGTGATGTTTTGAAAGCTGTTTATCAAACCCCTACACTGACATAGGAATTGAAGCCTTTTGATACTTCTAAATTTTTATCTTTATAGCCTTAAGGCTGCATGTGAGGTGTGTTGGGACATGATCTATCACAACAAAAACGTAAGTGTCGGTATCCTCATGGGCATGAAAGCCATCGGAGGGACGCTGACACGACAATTCATATATTCACTATGATGAGACCTTAAATCTGGATAACCATTTTAAGGTCTATGTATGTACATTTTATAGAAAAACTAGCAGGGTACATCTGTAAATCGGAGTTTGTGTATCATGGAAATCAGATCCCTATCGACTTGATCGTGAATCCCACGATTCCTAGGCTTACATATGAGTAGCCAATAAACCTGCACAGCTCAAATTTGCACAGAAATAAATATATACATCCTCACAATGCAATGGAACCAAGGATTCATAAGTAAATCCTGGCTGCGTGTGTCCAAAGCGTCTCATTCCCACTATATAGCGATCTAAGGGACGCGAGTTTGCTTTCGAAGCTGAAACTATAAAAATATATAGATTTAAAGAAAATCTCAGCCATTATAACTTCCAAGTTCTGTCGGGACCTATTTGAACCGTTAAAAGCTAGAATTGGCGAGATTTGGATAAATCTAGTCCGTCCGCAGATATGTTAGTGCAGATTCATATAAAAATTAATATTAAGTGCAGCAGTTGAATAAATTGAGTAAGCAATATATATATATATAGTATATATATATATACAAAAGCTGTAAAAGGGTGATGTGTTTTCACTCGCAAGCCTGGACTGAAATTAAATATATATATATATATATATATATATATATTTATAAAAACTGTAAATAGCCACAAAATAATCCAGGCTGTGACAGAAATGAAATATATATATATATATGTATATGTGAAAAAACAGTAAAAAGGGTGATGGGTTTTCACGCCTGTGCCCGTACTGAAATTGAAATTGACAGAAACATAGTCACCTAGTGACTGGGGAGAGAACCCAGTATGGGGAAGTGTGAAAAAGCAGTAGAATGGCCATGAAGTTATCCAGGCCAGACTGAAAAATATATAAATATGTATATATGGACAAAAATTTAGTCAACCAGGACTGATATTGAGTACCAGTGATGGTGAAAGTCGTTTATATATGCGTAAATGTATATAAAAGCGGATAAACTACCACGGATTTGACATCCGAGCTTGACAGAATTGAAATGTTAGTACATTTGCAGTTAAATATATACAAAAAAGGGCCAAACCTCGGACTGGTATGATGACCCAGTCCGGCGCAGTTGCCAAAAATGTGTGTGCTAGTGCATGGAAGCCGCTGAAGCTGACGGATCGTCAATCATAGTTTTAGAAATGCAAAGAACTACGTTTATGTATAGAAATGTACCAAATTTTGATGAAAACAGCCACGGAACTAAGTTTCGGGCATATTTAGAAAGCGAAACTTGATGTACACATGTAAAACAGCGTAATGTAGTAGTATTGACTTGCGGATTGTAAAAATACTTACAATGGGCTGCAATACTGGCTTTTTGGCACTTTAGTGGGCCTTAAACATCCAAATCTACCGGTGAATTTTTGATATATGGTAGTATGTGGGTATATCTACGTGTTGGAGTAAAAATATTTAGGTTTGGAAGAGGTGTAGAAGTCGAAAAATCAGACTGGTAGGGCTTCGCTGCGTTTCAGAATCTATAAAATGAAAGGGGGCTGCCCCTCTATTTATAGACCAGGGAGCTGCACCTCTACATGCGGCTACCACAGGTAGAGCTGCGGCCACTCGAGGTGGGGCCCGCATGCCCGGCTTGGTCATCACAAAGTACGTGCACTCCGAGCGATGCAATGTCCGGTCGAAAACTTTCTAATTTTTGATCGGAGCGTTCGTTTGAGGCGTGCGATACTGTTTTGGAAAGATCTCACCGAGAGTGTTGCAATGACATGGGAAAAAACATTTTCGGGTCCAAGAAGATGGGTTCATAACTAGGTCTTTGATTCCCCGTAGTTTATCCGTTGAGCTGTCTTACACTGCTTACATTTGGGATCGTCGTTAGGGTTCATTCTGACTTTTGCGACATCAATTTGGCTTAATTTTGACCAAGTCGGTGGGGAGTTTGATAAAATGACCGTTTTGCCCCTCTCAGGGTTGCCTATGGTGTCGGCACGACATTTGGCTTCCTAGGGTTATCTCGGGGCTGAACTGCACTTCCCAGATTAACGTCGGGGTTGATCTGTACTTCCCGGGTTGAGACCGGGGATGACTTGACATGTCCTGGGTAGATGTCCAGGTTGACTCGTACCTCCCAGGTTGATGCCAGGGTTGACTAGACTTCCTAGGTTGAGACCGGGGTTGTTCGGGACCTCCCGGGTTGCTGTCGGGGCTAACTTGACTTCCCAGGTTGAGACCGGGGTTGATTAGAACCTACCGGGTTACTGCCGGGGCTAACTTAACTTCTCAAGTTGAGACCGGGGTTGATTAAAACCTTTCGAGTTGCTGTTGGGGCTAACTTGACTTCCCGGGTTGAGATCGAGGTTAATTAGAACCTCCCGGGTTGTTGTCGGGGCTAACTAACACATCTCGAGTTGCTGCCGAGATTGTTTTGAAGGCCCAATGTTGAGATCAGGGTTTGAATTGACGGCCTGATTGGAGTTCGGGATTGATTTGATGGCTCGATATTGAGATCGGGATTGATCTGCCTGTCTGATTGACTATCGAAGCTGGATAGACGGTCCGATTGGAGATCGGAGCTAGATAGACGGTTTGATTGGAGATCGGAGCTGTATTAACAATTCGATTGACTATCAGAGCTGGATAGACAGTCCGATTAGAGATCGGAGCTGTATTGACAGTTCGATTAACTATCGGAGCAGGATAGACGGTCCGATTGGAGATCGGACCTGGATTGACGATCCGATTGGGTATTGGAGCTGTATTAACGGTCCGATTGACTATCAGAGCTGGATAGACGGTCCGATTGGAGACCGGAGCTGTATTAATGGTCCGATTGACTATCGAAGCTGGATAGACGGTCCTATCGACTATCAAAGCTTGATAGACTACCGACATCGGTGATCGAATTTGATTAGAGTACCGATATTGGTGATCAGATTTGAATTTACCGATATTGGGGATCGAATTTAGGCTTACTGACATTAGTGGTGGGATTTAAGTTGAAGGATCAGCATTGGTGGTCGGATATGGGTTGATTGACAGTTTTGCCCTCCTACAGTATTAGTATTGGGGCAAGGAAAATTTTGAGTGTCTACACAATGCAATATGATCCACCCCCAAACTCAAAGTGAACAATGTCCTCATTGTTTAAATAGAAAGAATTAAAACTGAGAACTTCCCTGAATGATTAAGCTTAGTGCTCGACCTCCACATCTTTGATGTCTAGTGGTTGGTTAAACTGGCAACGGCTAAGGCTCAGGAATGATTAGGAGTGACTTGGCAAATCCGTGCAATTCATGGAGTGGATGGAGAAATTTCTGCCCCATATACCCATTGAACCTCCAATACCTGCAATAATGATAGACAAAATGGATTAGAATAGCACTTTGGATCATAAGAGAACTTATAAAGCAAATAACTCCTAACAATTAACAAAATTAAACCAAATAAATATAAAAATTCTAGGGTCGCCTCCCAGTTAGCGCTTGATTTATAGTCTTTCAATCTAACTTTTTCTGGTCAACGCTATCCAATTCCTCTTCGAAAGTTGAGGAACCCTCCATCCATCAGTAGTAGTGTGTTATTTGGGAGGTTTCCAATAGTGATGGCCATAGCATCAAAGTCACCTAGCATGCTCGTATTAGGTATGATCTCATTCAATTACGTCCAATAGCTAGGTATTTTATCCATTGTGTATGTGATCACATTGGGACATGGAAGCTTGTCAAACACAATGGGCTCTTCGTATATCTTCTCTTTCTCGTCCCACCATAGCTCCAAAGTTGCACTAGCTCTTATGTCATAAAGAGCTTCGCCGACGACATGGCTACCAAGCGGGTATGATTTTGCAAATCTGACTAAATTCTTGATCTTTGGTGGAGAAGGCACTTGGGGAACAAGCAGAATCAGTTCATCTTCTTTGAAATGAACATTTAGATCTTTGTCGACCTCCTTTTCCTTAACCCCACTTGTCTCCTCTTTTTTGATATCTTGTGGCTCATCCAGTTGCAAATTTGGTTCGGGTTCTCCATCAGTTTCGTCATCCATGTCATAAAGCCAAGTGTTTGGAGGATGGTTGTTTAATGCTCTAGTCTAAATTTGCTCTATCTGATTCTCAAGATTTCAAATTGACCTCTCTTAATTAATCATCCTCTCCTCATTTGACACTATAAACTTGGACACCATTTCCCCAGCCTTGAATTATCTGTTTCAGTTTCAGAATCCATGTATTGAGGACCATTAGTTGAGGCGTTGATGAGTTATTCCATCTGATTATTAAGATTTTGACTTGATAACTCTTGACTAATCATCCTCTCCTCTTGGTCTGCTATGATCTTCAACATGAATTCCCTTAGATTTGTCTTTTCTTCTTGTGGCAATGGAGGCGGACATGAGAATTCCGGTGTGTATGTTGGATGTGGAGCATCGTATTGGTCTTCATAATTGTAGCTCCAAGAAGAATTCGGGTGATACCCCCAATCTTGGTGATAGTTAGGATAAGCATAGTTGTTGAGGTAACCACCACTATATTGTACCGGTCCAAAATTGACAGTGCATTGATGACTCAGATGATTGCCCGCACAATAATCACAAGTACTGCTATCCTTCGAATCCGTTAGGCTACAAGAACATCTAACCTCCTCGAAAGTGTCTTAAGTTGTGCTGACAATGCATAAAGTTCATTAAGTTTATCAATCCATGTATCACTTGGTTGAGTCGTACTCGAATATGGCCATTAATAATTGAATCCAGCTATGGTACCTGAGAAGGGAGTAAAATAGGAAGAGAATTAAATACAAAGGAAAAAAAGTTTAAATTAAGACTAATTTGATTGAAATTAATATTGGTAAATAATTATTAAAATAATTCCCCGGCAACGGCGCCAAAAACTTGTTGGGTAAAATCTAGTTAAGCACAACACGCAAGTATACGTGGTCAACAAGTAATAAAGTGAAAGTAAAGTATCGTTCCCACGAGGAATTATTTAATAACTATCACCAAGTACTAACCCGTAATCAACTCAATCATATTTAAACGAATGAATTTCAAGTTTGAATTAACTATTTAATTACACTAATACTAATTACCACTAGTTAAATTAAGATTACAAAGATTTAAGATCACAACTTCACTTATTGCTTTATTTAAGTTAATACATTTCTTATCAATTATGTTCACTATTTTGAATTGTTAATAAAGAACACATAAATAAATATGACCATCCCTTAATGTATCATATTCAAATCAACTTAAATCCACATATGTTAGAATTAAGAAGAACACCCTAATTAACTAATCCACTATATCTCTATGTGAATTACAATTAAAGAGAGTTTAAGCACAAGTTCTTATCAGATTACATGTGGTGTAAAGGTATATCTCTATCCTAAACACAAATCATGGATTCCAACGCCATGCAAAAAACACAATCACATGCTATTATGATCAGATCTAAATCTATAATCCCTCTCTCGAGTTCATATAGATTATCACAGTAATTGTTGGCTAGATAATTAAATAGTTAAGTCCAAATCACAATAGACAATCCCCACGATAGATCATAATAATTGATAGAGAAGCATATTAAAATAGACTATGCAATAAGATCCATTGTAATCTTAAACAAAAGATTTAGTTCATTATTATTGAATCAAACCCAAGAATCCACAATTGAATACATATTAAAAGATAGAAATAAGAGTAGAGAAGAGAATAGAATCTGTTGTCAGCAAATCGCATGCTCCCTCTTGCTCCTGCTCTTGATCTCCAATAGCCTCCAAGTTGCTTCAATCACCAATCCTATTCCAACTAGGGTTTGTATCTAATTTAATTTAAGCTATTCTAATGAAATCTCCCTTAATCCTTGTGTATTCTTCCCCTTTTATAACCCTTTTATGATCCTTCTCCAACTTAACGCTCAGAATCCTTTCGTTTCGTCCAAATCCTACTTGAATTAGGACATTTTTCTTCCTTAGCCGCGCCTACCCGCCCCAGCGGAGGTTTTAGCCTTGAAACAACCGCCCTAGCAGGTGTATGTACTGTCCCGTAGCCTCTAAACCCGCCCCAGCGGGTCATTTTGCCTTAAAACACCCGCCCAGTGGGTGTTGCTCCGTCGCTGTGACATCCTTTGGTAAAACGAGCATAACATTTGATCCAGGAAGAGTTACAGAGCCTGCTACTTAACAAATCGAAGCTGTCGATGAGATCTACAACTTTTATTTTTTGAGCATCGACAGATTCTGATTTGATCAAGGTTGAAATCAGCTCCAAGTGACTGCTATGTAAATTGCAACTTCCAAACTCTGAGGTTTCCACTTTCGCTTGGTAAAAAGGTCATAACTCGTTCATATGAACTCCGATTGGGATGATTCAAGATTTTCTGAAAAGCTAAGGAATAGCTCTACAATAAAATTCAAGTCCCAAGCCAAGACCATGAATCCAACTTAGCTCCATTTTTCATGTTTTGACCCCCCGAAGCCGTTTTCCTACAACACAAACACAAAACAAGTAAAAGAATACTAAAAAATACTCAAAGTTAACAAAGAATTAAGCCTTAACGGTGTCCAATTCGTAAGTATAAAACCCACTCATCACTAACCCTTCTCCAGGGTGGAAGCCAAAACACACCATTTCCTGGCCGACTATCATCACTTCGGGAGATACTTTAGGCTTCAAGGCTGGTGCCCCAACTGGTAGGTATTGAGTATTGCTCACCTTCAAGGCTTGAAAACTAGCAAGTTCAATCCCTGCATCCAGACTAATCACCGGCATGTCTCTTTGTATGCAGACAGGGTATTCTGATTTGGTATTCACCGTGATTAGGTTGTCATTAATAATGTATTTGAGTTGCTGATGGAGGGTGGACGGCACTGCTCCTACCATGTGGATCCATGGCTTGACTAGCAACAAGTTGTATCCGGTGGTGATGTTAAGCACCTTGAAAGATACATAGAAAGTGTGCGGACCAATCTCCAGAGGAAGCTCAATTTCTCCCATAGCCTCTCGGCGAGATTCATCGAAAGCCCGGATAACCACATGACTGGTTCTGATCCGATTCGGGTTAATCTTCATTCTTTCCAAGGTGTTGTAGGGACAGATGTTTAAGGACGACCCTCCATCTATCAGCACACCTCCTATCACATACCCCGATGACATCACTGCTATGTGTAGTGACTTACGATGACCTGTCCCTTCTGCGGGTATATCATTATCAGTGAAAGATATCACATTACTGTTGAAGATGTGTTCTATCACGTGACAGAATTTCTCAACGTCCATTGTCTTTGGCAGATAGGGTTCCTCCAATACTTTCACCAGAATGTTGCGATGATCCACCGAAGATAAAACCAAGTCTAGGATGGGCATTTTCTTGGGTGCATCTTTTAGGCTTTCCACCACCTTGATCTCATTGTGTCCCATTTTACTTAAGAACTCTTTAATTTTCTCTTTGGCCACCTTTTCTTTGGTCTTGACAACTAAATTGATCACCCGCTGAGGCAGGTACAATGGATTCTCCTTGGGTGTGCTGGCAATATGGTTTGAGGTGGAACCTTCATCGTTCCCATAGTTCCACGAGACTCTTTTTAGACTGATCACTGGATACTGGGGTCTGAAAGGTAATATCAAAGGTTCGGGCACCGCCACCTTCACAGGATTCTGTGCTTCTTGGATCCCTTTCCCTGGCAGTACTAAGGGTGTTCCGGCTAGCTCCTTTTCAAAGGAAATAACAACCACTATATCCTGACCCCATGTCGTAGGAACAAAGATTGTTTCCTCATCAGGGAGGACATAGTTTTGATTCCCTCTTATCAGCTCACCGCTTTCAATAAGATTCTGAATTAAGTGACGAAGTCCTCAGCAATCTTTGGTGTTATGACCAGGTGCATTGGAGTGGTATTGACAGATTCTGTCAGGTTTGAATTTTCTGGATCAAGGGTTTACCAGGGGTAACAAATTTGTAACCATCCCCTCGTTGATCAACATCTGGAGGATTTCCTTCGTCTGCTGGTTCACGTTAGTGAAATTCCTCTGAAAGGCGAATTCCCTATCAGCTTGAAACATTTCTTCCTTGGCCACCTTGTCAGCCCAGGGTGCGTGCTTATGAAATCGGTAATGATCCCTCACGAGAATAGGACTAATTTTCAGTGTGGGAGGACTAGATTCATGCTGGTTGGCCTGACTTATCAGCTGTCGGGTGACCTAATGTTGGTATACGACCAGCTCTGCCAGCTGTCCAATCTAATCCTTAATAGAATTGATCTCCTGCTCTATTAGAAATTGCCTTTCTAAAAACTCCCAACTGTCTGGGTTATTATTGTTGGATGGAGTTGACTCTCCAATGTATAGAAGGTATTTGGATCCCTCTCCAATCCCAGAGCTAATCATGTTGACACTCTCCTCTTTGTGCTGAGGGAGGGGATTATCCTATACGTGTAGTTGCTTCGGTTTACTCACCACGATCTCTCCATTGTCTATCAAGTCTTGGATTTTGTTCTTGAGAGACTAACAATCTTATGTATTATGGCCCGGAGATCCAGAATGGTAGGCACATTTTTTACTTGGGTCAAAATTTCTTCCCCCAGTGTTGGTTGGTGGGAGGAGTTGAACAATCTTCTTCTGTGTTGTCAACAATTTTAGCACATTCTCGAGTAAATCCCCTAAGGGGGTGAACGTTCTACGACGCCTGGCATCTATAGTTTTTTGAAATAGAGGGTTAGAAGGTTGTGCAGGAGCTTGAAAAGGGGAATAGTTCCTCCTCAGAATGGGTATGCTGCTTAAATAGCCCCTCTGATTCTGTCCTTGAAGTACTAAGGACACTTCTTCTTCTTTCTTCTTGTGTGCTCTCCGGGGATTATTCCCATAACTCCCAGACTGAATGTGCTGGGCTATAGCTTTCAGGGTGGCAAGATCTTTTATCTTCCCCGACTTGAGCCCCATTTCTGCCATTTTACCGTGTTTGATCATCTCCGAGAATGGTTTTCCTATGACTACTAGGACCCTCTCATAATACGGAGCTTCTTGAATGTCGATGAAGGTCATAACTATCTCAGACCCAGTCATAGGTGGAGTGACTTGTGCCGCCATTCGTCTCCAGCGTTGAGCATATTCTTTGAATGACTCAGTGTTTTGTTTCTTGATTTTGGATATTTGATATCTGTCTGGAGCTAGTTGAGATTGAAAACTGTATTAATTGAGGAAGGTATGTGCCAGCTCTTCCCAACTGTGAATTTTAGAGTTGTACAATCGGGCATACCAGGCTCTAGCCTCTCAGATCAAACTTTTCTGAAATAACTGCATTCGGAGTTTCTCATCTTCTACATAGGATCCGAGCTCTCCAATGAATACTTTGAAGTGAGTGTAGGGGTCTCCTAATCCATCATATTTTCTCAAAATTAGGGACTTGAAATTTTTTGGGGTAACGAGCCCCAGGAAAAATACATAGGTCTAAATAATTGACACTGCCAAATGCCCCAGTCCCCTTGATAGACCGGATGTTTTCTTCCATCTGTTGGATTTTCTTCAGAATGTCACCAGCCTCCTGTTCTTTGTTAAGGATGGTGATTTCAGGGGTTTTGTTGGTAGTAACCTAGTTCTATGGTTCATGAACCTGAGGGTCCTTCTTCCCTGTCTCATGACTGCCACTGGGTGTACCTGGTTCTGTAAGACACTGTGCTTGTTTCCCTTTAAGAGCTTTACTTTGCTCTCTTAGGAAAAGAGCCAATTCGGCTATCTGGTTCTTTAATCCCTCAAACTCCTCTCAAGAGACAGGGGTAAATTTTGGTTGAGCACTAGAAGCCATGTCCGGAGATGGACTTAGTGCTTTCTTAGATCTAGATCTAGTTACAGGACCAATTTTTCACCTACAACAAATATAGGTGTGTCAATTTCCTGAGGTAGGTAGGGATAGGATGCATGCCATGATGTGTTTTTTGAGGTTTTTTAATCTTATCTTGCAAAACAGAGGTCAGTTATTTCGATGACAGGATAACATGACAAGATGTACAAAACAGGGAATGTACATTTAAATTATGATATTTACATTGTGCTATTTACATTGGAATTGAAAACTTGACATTAAATTGAAAGAGGAGGGCATGAAGAAGCTTCCCATCGAATTTGGTTAATCAGAGGCTGACCTATCTTAGGCTACTCTTGCGGCTTTTCGGCATAAAGGTCCCCAGATCATCGCAATCTATTAGAGGGGAAATTAATCAAATCTTTCAACTGGAGCGGATCTGAGTGGTGCTTTTTCATGAGCCCCGAAGACTTATTCGCCCTCAAAGACATTACTCTGTCACCGACGAGTTTGCCTCCTGGTGGAGGAATCACACAACATACATTCACATACATCGTGTCTCACCATTTGCATATGATGACATTGGTGCGAAGCACTAATATAGAGCAGTAAAACATTCATTCACATTCATTTAATGTAAAGACGCAACATTCACGCATTCATTTAATGTAGAGACGCAGCATTCACACATACGCAGCTATGAAAGGAAAATTTTGAAAAGATTAGAACGCGACCTAAGCCCTCTACTGTCCCCAGCAGAGTCGCCACCTATCGACGTCGGGAAAAAATTCGGTTCGAGTTGGACCCTAATTTTTCTCTATTCCTAAGTTTGGTCTACCCTTATTTTATCTTTTTGTGAATAGGTGTTGAAGGGTTTTTTAGGAAAAGGCCAACATATATCATGTCGATGATTTGAACAATTTACAGAGTCGCCAGTTGGTAGATTTGAAATGGTTGTACCAACTTAACTGAATTTTGTTTGAAAAGAGGCCCAATTGCTGGACACTGTCGAAACTGAATCTTGAAACCGAAGTTCTAAGTTTGGGGGCTTGGTTAAGTGTGGGGAAGGTGTTAGGCACCCCACAACTCCCGTGAAACACGATACCGCATCTTTTCAATATTTCCCTTTATATTTGCAATGTATGTGTGAATGCTGGAAGAAATTGGGCTTATGTTTGATTTGATTGAAAGTAGTTCCTTGCTTCGTTGAACCTATATTCGAAGGGTTTGATTTGATTTGCAAAAGTCTTTTTTTAGAAAAGATATGAAAATGATGTTTTGAAAGCCGATTTTCAAACCCTTACGCTCTCATAGGAATAGAAGCCTGTTGATACTTCCACTTTATCTTTGCAGCCTTTGGACTCAATTTGAATGGTGATTGTCGGGCTGCGAAGCATCCTCGACCACAAAATATATACAAGTGCCGGTCTTCTCATGGGCATAATAGCCATCGGAGTGACTCTGACACGACATACCATATTTTCACTATGTTGAGACCTTAAATCCGGATAACCGTTTTAAGGTCTTTTTGGATGTACATTTTACAGAAAAATTGGCAAGGTACATTTGTAAAGTGAAGTTTGTCCATCGTGGGAATCAGATTTTGATCAGTTTGATCATAAATCTCACGATTCCTAGGCTCACATGAAGACACCAATAAACTTGAACAGCTCAAATATGCACCAAAATGTATAATTATATCTAAACGTCGCATTAACCAAGGATTCATCAGTCAAATCCTGGCTTGCGCATAGCCGAAGCGTCTCGTTCCCATTAGATAGCGATCTAAGGGATGCGAGGTTGCTTTCAGAAATGAAATTAGAAAAAAAGTGCTAGATTTAAGTAAATCTCACCCATTCTAGCTTCCCGGTTCCGACTGGACCTGTTTTGAACCGTTTGGCTTGAATTGGCGAGATTTAAAGAAATCTAGTTTGCACAAAGAGATTTAGCACCGATTCATATCAAATTTACATTTAAAGCATCCATTTAATCACAATGAGTAAAGAATATATATATATATATATATATATATATATATATACAAAAACTGTAAAGGGCGATAGGTTTTCACTCTGATGCCCGGACTAGAATGTAAATATATATATTTATAAAAGTTGTAAAAAGCCACAGAATAATCCAGGCTGGACAGAATGGAAATATATATATATATGTATAAAAGCAGTAAAGGGCGACGGATTCAATCCTGTGCCCGGACAAGAATGGAAATATATATTGATAAAAACTGTAAAAAGGCACGGAGTAATCCAGGCAAGACAGAATTGAAATATATATACATAAAAGTTACAAAATACCACGGAATGATCTAGGTTTGACATAATATATATATATATATATATACTCACTAAAATGAACCATTTGTCTATGGTTGCCAATAGTTACATTACGGCATTTAATAGTCTTACTCAACCTGATATTGTTGAAATATTAACCAATGGTTTTACGGGTGTCCTTCGCTCTTGGTGGGAAAAACACCTTGATGAGGATGCTAGGAATTCTATTATTCATGCTTACCAGTTAGATGACAATGGTCAGCCTATCTTTAGAGAAGATATTGGCTTTGGTATTCCGGATGGTATTAACACGTTAATTTTCACAATAATAAAACATTTTATTGGAACCCCTAGTAATATCACTGAGAGGATCCATGACCAGTTAAGTAATCTCACGTGTCCCACCTTAAGTGATTTTAGGTGGTATAAAGATGTCTTTATTTCACGAGTTATGCTTCGTAACGATAGTAACAAACCTTTTTGGAAAGAAAAATTTGTTAATGGTCTTCCGTCTTTATTTGCTCATAAAGTTCGTGAAGAACTTAGTAAAACTTTGGGTTACATTGATTATGATAATCTCACTTATGGTGACATAATTAGTTATATTCAAAAAATAGGCTTAAAAATGTGTATTGACTTTAAAATTGCTAAACAGGCCGCCAAAGATAAAAAGAAAGCTAAATATGAACTTGGTACTTTTTGTGAACAATATGGTTTGCCACCCATTGCCCTTTCTCGTAGAAAGCATAAGAAAAGGCAAATTGAAACACACAAAAAACGCAAGCATCATAAGAAGCGTTCTAGTCAGTCTAATAGTAAAGAAAGTTATTATGAAAAATCCAAGTCACGAAAGAAAACTACTCGAAATAAAAAATCCACTTCTAAATCTACTGATAAAAGTAAAATTACATGTTATAACTGTGGTAAAAAGGGTCATTATAAGAATGAATGTAAGCTAAAACAAAAATTAAGTCAGTTAAATATTTCTGTTGAAGATACTGAAAAGATTTTTGCGTTACTTAGATCTCAGTCTGATGAGGATAATGGTCTGTCTGATATTCCTTATTCCTCTGCTAATGATGATAATAGTCAAACTCCTAGTGAAGATAATGAAGTCACCCTTTGTACTGATAATTGTAGATCTGATTGTTGTAAAACTATAAATGTTCTTACTAAAGAAGAGCAAGAGAGCTCTTTGTTAATTGAATTAATTAGTAAACTTACTGATGAAGATTTAAAATTGCAATATATGAAACAATTAAAAGATTTGTTTTCTAAAAATATTTCGGGAAAAGGTAAGGTAATAAAAGCTAAAGAAAAGCCGGTCATAAGCCTTAATAAAACCCTAGAGAGATTTAAAACTGTTGAAAAAGAAATCACTCTCCCAGAATTAAATCAAGAAGTTAATAAACTTAAGAAAGAAATTTCTAGTCTTAAGATTGAAATATCTGATTTAAGAAGAGATATGACTAATCTTGTCTCTAAGGATTCAGAACTTCATATTTCTGATTCCTCTGATAATGAAGACCATCCTGAGTCTTCAGGTATTAAAGATGAAGAGTCGCTCCTGATGGTTCAGGGCAATTCTTTAAAAAGATTAAAAGATATAACTATTCAAAAATGGTATATCATTGTTCGCCTAGTTATTGATGGAACTTTTGCTATTCAGCTCCCTGCCCTTGTTGATACAGGTGCTGATTTAAATTGCATTCAGGAGGGATTAATCCCTACTAAGTTTTATAAGAAAACCAGTGAACGTCTTAATTCTGCTAATGGTAGTAGTATGGAAATAAAATATAAACTGCCTAAAGTTCATATTTGCCAGGATAATATGTGTTTTAAAACATCTTTTGTTTTAATTCGTAACTTGACAGATAAAATAATTTTGGGTCTCCCGTTTATATATTTATTATACCCATTCACCACCAGTAATAATGGTTTAACTACTGAACACCTTGGGCAGAAAGTGGTTTTTGAGTTTATCACTCAGCCTAAAGAAAGAGACTTGAAATTTATTCAAGATGAGTCCATTTCTAAGTCACTCAACCTGTTAAACTGTAAAACTTCTCAATTAAAATATTTAAAACAAGAGATTAAGTATAAGCAGGTTGAAGATCTCCTTCTTCTTGAAAAAATTCAGGATAGGATTGAAGAACTTCGTTTATTCATGGTTAAAAACTTATGTGCCGATTCTCCTAATGCCTTTTGGCATCGTAGAAAGCATGTAGTCAAACTACCCTACGCTAAGGAATTTAAAGAACATCTAATTCCTACTAAGGCTAGACCTATTCAAATGAGTCATCAATAAATGGAACTCTGTAAACAGGAGATTAATGACTTGCTTGCCAAAGGTTTGATAAAACATAGTAAATCCCCTTGGTCTTGCCCTGCCTTTTATGTTAATAATGAAGCAGAAAAGGAAAGAGGTGTCCCTCGTCTAGTCATTAATTACAAGCCGCTTAATAAGGTCTTAGAGTGGATAAGGTATCCCCTCCCCAACAAAGAGGACCTTCTTAGTCGCCTTAGTAATGCCACCATTTTTAGCAAATTCGACCTTAAGTCAGGGTTTTGGCAAGTCAGTATTCATCCTTCTGATAGGTATAAAACTGCCTTTACCACCCCCTTTGGTCACTATGAATGGGTTGTTCAAGCATTTGGCTTGAAAAACGCTCCCAGTGAATTTCAAAATATTCTCAACGAGATTCTAAATCCCTTCAGTCATTTCATAATTGTGTATATTGATGATATCCTTGTTTTCTCGAAATCTATTGACGAACATTTCAAACATTTGAATTCGTTCTTCAAAGCCATCAAAGTCAATGGTTTGGTTCTTTCGCCAACCAAATGTTGTCTTTTCCAAGTCAAAGTTAAGTTTCTTGGTCATGATATTCATCGTGGTCTGGTTCGCCCGATCCAAAGAGTCATTAAATTTGCTGATAGATTTCCTGATAAAATTATTGATAGAACTCAACTCCAGAGGTTCTTAGGATCTCTCAATTACGTTGGTAAATTTTATAAAAATTTACGAAAAATCTGTAAACCTTTGTTCCTCCGTTTACAGAAAAATCCTCCTCCCTGGACTGATGAGCATACTGCCATCGTTCAGCAAGTCAAGAAATATGTTAAGGTCCTTCCTTGCCTTGGCATATCTAATGAATCAGCTTTCAAGATTGTTGAAACTGATGCCTCCGAAATTGGCTTCGGTGGTATCTTGAAGCAGAAGTTGACTCCTGCTTCTTCTGAGCAAATTGTTCGGTTCCACTCAGGCGCGTGGAATCAAGCCCAACTAAATTATAGCACTATTAAAAAAGAAATCTTGGCTTTAGTTTTATGTATTACCAAATTTCAAAACGATTTATTAAATCAAAAATTTTTAGTTCGCATTGATTGCAAATCAGCAAAATATATTTTAGAAAAAGATGTTAAAAACATTGCTGCTAAACATATTTTTGCCCGATGGCAATCTATTTTGAGTATTTTTGATTTTGAAATTGATTATATTAAAGGTAGTGATAATTCAGTTCCTGATTTTTTAACTCGGGAATTTATTAATTCAGGTACCCCTCAAGTTCAAAATGAGTGTGAGAGGGAAAGATAAAACTGTTCGGCCCCTTGGCCCTCCAGGCCCAGGCCTGCCTAGTCAGAAGCCCGTGGGAGCTATAATCCCTCATCCAGTTACCCCCCTTACTGTAGTTAACAGGTTCACTCCCCTTGTTTCTAGTTCTAAGCCCTATAGTTCAGCTTTGGTTCAGCCCCCTCTTATGGTTGATCCTTATGCCTCGTCCAGTAATCCTCCTGCTGGTCAGCGTATTCAAACTGAATACATCCCTGTTTTCAGCACCAATTTATTTCATATCGAGCGACATATGAAATCAATTGATGATCCAGTTAAATTAGCTGCCCAGTTCTTCCCCACTGGTCGGCATTACTAGTACTACTTTGAATTAAAACAGTGTGATCTTTAGGACTTTTACTGAGTGCGTGAATATTTAAATTGGTTTTCATAACCTTATAATAGATTCTGTAAATTAAAGCTAAAGGTTGAGATCCTTCAATCATCTGAGTTATCTCACCAGCAGTTTTAATATTCAAGGTTAAAGCTTTTAATAGATTAACATCAGACAAACTCAAGGGAAGGTCAGGAAAGCAATTAAAATGAATAGGACCATCATGCAAACTAGACTCCATGATTCCAATAATACTAGGAGCATAATTGAGACATCTCGCATCTCTTAAGCATAAAAAGACACTTGAGTTTATTCCTTTAATAGTTAACGGTTTAACTGCAACTTGAACAAGACCAATATGAATAAAGTTATAACCTTTCTTTCGATGTTTACTAATAACTTCAGGAGAAAGCAGACTGCAATTTTCATACTCTTTATTAATAGCGTAAACACGTTCAACAGTTTTAACATTGTAATCCGTTTTAAAATTATCAATGAAAGTTGACTGGTAAATTTCTTTAGGAGAAACACTAGGTATATTCCAGTTATTAAGGGTTTGGTTAATATTTTCATAACTTTGTTCTTCTTGGTTAACTATGTTTGGAACAGAAGGAAGAGAAGATCTATTACTAACCGACGAACTAGATCTAAACAATCTACTCATAGTTAAAAAATAAAGTTTTAATTAATCTGTGTTCTTCCGTACATACCCCTTTCTTTGCTTAACATAAACACATACCCTATCATCTAGTGATTCCCAGAAAGCCAAAACTGCTCACTAAAGTTAAGTAAATAACTTTTACTAAAGTAAAGTTGTCCTTTACTTTTTGACTTTGTCGGACGCACTGATTGCATCTGATGATGACTGGTGTCGGATGCGTTGATTGCATCTGGAGCATCCGATGACTGTGGGACCCTGGGGGCCAGCGTCGTCTGACTGTTGACTGTTGAGGTCCGGCTCCTTCCTCGCCGGTGGGTGCTGTTGATACCATTTAACAGCGGACGAAAAGTTTAAATAAAACTTTAAACTTAAAACAATTTTGAAACTTAAAGAAGATGACCAGTGAATCGGTGAAGTAATCTCTTTCTATTAATATAAACAGTTGGGAAAGGATTACATCGTATCTGGATCTATTTAAAAAGGGAAGAAGAAGTACAGGAACTTCTTCTTCTTCTAACTAGAAAGAAGGTAGAGAGAAGGTAGAGAGAAGGAGGAGAGAACCTCAGATGAGGCTAAATGGTTTACATTTCTAAGCCTAAGGAAACTCTAACACTTGAGTTCCTTTAAATAGAACTAAAATTACCGGTTTATATTTACCGAAGTAACTTTTACATTTACTTAAGGTTAAAAGTAAAAACATTTAACTAAAGTAAGAAACATTTAACTTAAGTTAAAAATATTTAACTTAGGTTAAAAGTAAATTACTTTTACATTTACTAAAGGTAAAGTAAAAACATTTAACTAAAGTTAAAAACATTTAACTAAAGTTAAAGTAATTACATTTACTTTTACTTAAGTAAATAACTTTTACTAAAGTAAAGTTGTCCTTTACTTTTTGACTTTGTCGGACGCACTGATTGCATCTGATGATGACTGGTGTCGGATGCGTTGATTGCATCTGGAGCATCCGATGACTGTGGGACCCTGGGGGCCAGCGTCGTCTGACTGTTGACTGTTGAGGTCCGGCTCCTTCCTCGCCGGTGGGTGCTGTTGATCTTCTTCTCAGAGAGATCACCATCCCCTATACTTCGACCCCAAAAAAATCCAGGGATTCAATCCTTTTTCCCCCAAAAAATTATGTTTAATTTTAAGAAAGGAGAAAAAATTTCACCGAAATTTTTGGTCACCGACTGTAGATTTCAAAAATTTTATGTAAAATTTTTTAGAAAAACTGATCAGACTGTGTCTGATACAAGGATCACACGGCTGACTCTTGACTAACTGATGAACTCGATCTAAACAGTCTACTTCGTTTTAACTTTGTTCAAACCTAATCTCTAGATCTGTTGACATTCCACTTAAAGACATACCAAAGTCGCTTAAGTACATACCCCTTTCTTTGCTTAACATAAACACATACCCTTGAATCTAGTGATTCCCTTTTTGCCTTAACTGCTCACACTCTTGAGACTTACAACGGCTCGACGGGACCTATGGCGAAACAGGGTGGTTTATACAAAGAGACTAGGTGACTTAAACTAGGTGCTCAAGTTCAAAATGAGTGTGAGAGGGAAAGATAAAACTGTTCGGCCCCTTGGCCCTCCAGGCCCAGGCCTGCCTAGTCAGAAGCCCGTGGGAGCTATAATCCCTCATCCAGTTACCCCCCTTACTGTAGTTAACAGGTTCACTCCCCTTGTTTCTAGTTCTAAGCCCTATAGTTCAGCTTTGGTTCAGCCCCCTCTTATGGTTGATCCTTATGCCTCGTCCAGTAATCCTCCTGCTGGTCAGCGTATTCAAACTGAATACATCCCTGTTTTCAGCACCAATTTATTTCATATCGAGCGACATATGAAATCAATTGATGATCCAGTCAAATTAGCTGCCCAGTTCTTCCCCACTGGTTGGCATTTTATTCCTTCTGCTCCTTATAAATCTCTCATGTATTATAAGGATGTCCTGTTGCAAACTCAGTCAATTGCGATTAAACCTATTTATGATAGAAATGATTCTTCAAAAATCATCTATCATTCTCTTTATATTAAACAGGTTATCTCCATGCCTAACTGGGGTAATCATCCGTCTGATCTTAGGCAATTAGAAGGTCATGATAGCCAGTTTTGCTATTATGATTACATGGAAGCTTGGAACAGGGTTTTTCTGTTTCAAACTCCATCGTTTAGTCATTCGTGGTTCATTCAATTTGACCACAAATTTAAAAGTCAAATTCCTCATTGGTTTGTCTTATGGTGGGAACGTTATGGTCTCATCTTTGATATTCTCCCCATAGAGCTTCAGACTGTTCTTAATGTCATTAGTTCTAGGGTTCCTGTTGTGCAGACTAATTGCTGCATTCCAGTTCTTCTTCATTTCACTAGTAAATATAAAGTCCCATGGATCCTTAGATGGAATTATGGATTTTATTTGTCAATGTTGCTCTTTCTTCTTTGGTTGCTCCTGAAAAGGGTGCCTCTAGTAATCACCTTAATCAAATTACTCATGTTACTCGTGAGTTTTCAGTTAAATGGTGGGATAAGTTTGATCCTTATCGCATCGTTGGTCAAGTTCAGAAGGAGTTTCCCAATCCTTCTCCTATTCAAACGATTCCTCCTCCAAAGGAATCATCTTCTAGTAAATCTAAATCCAAAAAATCTTCCGTTTCAAAGTTAGATTTTGCGGATATTGATCATTGTACCAATAATGAGTTAAAACAGTTATCCCGTTTGATTCAGAAAAGAATGGATAAACTCAGTGAGGACTCAGTTCCTTCTGTTTGTTCATCTTCTTCCTCTCATTCCAGTCAGTACTCTAGCCCTAATGATCCGTACGGAAGCATCTCTCTTCAAGATGCACAGGATCCTTTTGCCTAGATTTCCTACAGTTACCTTGGTCAGCCTCGTTGCAAGATGCTCCTGCCCGCGCAGCCCGTGCTTCTTTGTCTAAAGTAGCCGAAAGCAGTTGCTGAGTCATTTGTCGTCTTGTGTGAGTCTTGTTCTGTTTGTCGGCCATATGGCCCCATTAGTCAAAAGTTTATCTGTAATGCGTCTGTAATAGTAAAAGCTGTCTGTATTAGTCAAAAGTTGTAATAATGCTTTCATCTTTTGATAAAGCATTACTGTTGTTCAATAGTCATTCATGTTTTGTAATTATTGAGTTGTAATCACTTCGCCTTTTCTCTTCCTATATAAGAGAGGCTCAGTCATTGTTGAGAGGCAGGATTTAGTAATCCAATAGAGCGTTTGAGAAGACTCAGATTCCTATCTGACTAATCTTCAACTCTCTTGCCTTCTCTCTTAGATATGATAAGTTTCTATAATCGAGTCAATTTGTTGTAAGTACCCAAGTTAATTATTTGTGATTATCTCAAAGTTCAATAAAAGTTTATTTATTTTAAACTTCTCTTATTACTTATGAACTGCTGCTTTAATTTCTTATAGTTTTGCTATAGTTGTTATTCAGCTTTGTTTATGCGCCACTCATCTCCTTCATCTTCCGCCTTTTGGTATCAAAGCCATGGTCGTTTTTAAAAAATCATAAGTTTTGATCTTTCTTTGTTCAAGAAGTCACCTAGTCTCTTTGTATAAACCACCCTCCATCGCCATAGGTCCCTGTCCAGCCTTTGTAAGTCTCGAGTGTGTGAGCAGTTTTGGCTTTCTGGGAATCACTAGATGATAGGGTATGTGTTTATGTTAAGCAAAGAAAGGGGTATGTACGGAAGAACACAGATTAATTAAAACTTTATTTTTTAACTATGAGTAGATTGTTTAGATCTAGTTCGTCGGTTAGTAATAGATCTTCTCTTTTATCAAGTTGTTTACCTATGGTGGCTAAATACTGATTAGTAAAATTATTTTGTTCAATAATCTTTTTATCATCAGTTTTACCATCAGCTACCTTAAAAGGACTAGCAACAACAGAGTTACTTTTGACTTGTAAAAGAATAGTTTCAAGGGGAGGATGAGAAGCTAAAGTTTTGGATTTATCTTCCTTTACCCATTGAGATTTAGTAAGAACTTTACACTGAGAATGATGCTTATCATACCAATCATAAAATGTAAGGTTCTCTCTAGTAAGTTTAATAAATTTTTTCCAATTGTGGACAATTTTATCTCTATTATTTTTATCATACATATTCCTGAAGGCATGTCGTTTTTGTTGATTTTCTTTAGAATTAAAATCAGCAACAAATGTAGATATATATATATATATATATTTATATATATATATAGAAGTTGTTAAAAATCGCAGATCGAAGATAAACATGTTTACGTACTAAAATGTACGAAAACGTTAGCAAAAACGGCCACGAAATTGAGTTCCGGGCATAATCAGGAAACGAAACTTAACGTGCAAGTATATAAATGCGCAATGAAGTAGTATTAACTTTTTGATCATAAAAATACTCACAATGGACTGTTATACGGGCTTTATGCTAGATCGTAGGCTTCAAACGTCCGTTTGTACCGGTTAATTTTTGATATGTGGTAGTATATGAGTATATCTACGTGTTAGAGTGATAAAATTTGGGTTTGGAGTACAAGAGTAGGGCTGAGAAACGAAACGAGTAGAGGTTCAGAGCGTTTTTCTATATAAAATGAGTTGGGGGTTCACTCATATATATAGACCCGATGGAAGCGGGCCCACCCACGGTAGCCAAGGGTCTACCTGGGGCACCACATGGCAAGGCCCACGTGGCGGGTCCCATAATCTCGAAGTACGTGCACTCCGAGTAACGCGAGGTCAAATTTGAAACTTTCTAAATTTTGATCGGAGCGTCTGTTTGAGGAGATCTGTACCTTTCCAGAAAGCCCTCGTCGAGAGTGTAGCAATGACACGGGAGTAAACCTTTTCCATGTCCAAAAAGATGGGTTCATAACCAGGTCTTTGATTCCCCGTAGTTTGTCCGTTGAGCTGTCTTGCGTTGTTTCCACTTGGGATCACCGTTATGATTCTTTTTGACCTTGGTGGCATCAATTCGGCTTAAGTTTGACCAAATAGGCTTCAAGTTGATAAAATGATCATTTTGCCCCTCCCGGGATTGCCTCCAGTGCTGGTATGGCCTTCGACTAATTTTTCGGGGTTGTCTCGGAGGTTTGGATCCCTGCCGATTCTGTTTGTCCTCAGGGTTGTCTCTGAGACTGACTTGGTCCTTCCAGATTTGTCTTTGGAGATGATATGAGGCTTCAGGGTTGTCTCTGAAGTTAATTTGACCTCCCGGATTGAGATTGGGGCTGACTTGTACGTCCCGGGGTGTGATCAGGGCTGATATGTACCTCTCGGGATGTGACCGGGGCTGACCTGTACCTCTCGGGGTGTGACTGGGGCTGACCTGTACCTCCCTGGATGAGACCGGGGATGACCTGTCTTCCCGGTATTGAGACCGGGGTTGAACTGGCTTCCTGGTATTGAGACCGGGGTTGAACTGGCTTCCCGGTATTGAGATCGGGGTTGAGTTGACATCCTGGTATTGAGACCGGGGTTGTGTTGACATCTCGGTATTAAGACCGGGGTTGAGTTGACATCCTGGTATTGAGATCGGGGTTGATCTGACTTCCCTGAAATTGAGACCGGGGTTGAATTGACATCCCAGTATTGAGACCGGAGTTGAAAAGACGGTTTTACCCTCCTGCAGGGTTAGTAACAGGAACGCAAAAAAAATTCGAGCAACTATAATAGGAACGCAAAATTTTGGGTGTTTACAGTTCATGGTTGCACATGTTGAAGAAAACAAATTCAGGTAACACTTGGAAATTGTTCTTAAATTTTTTATAATTAATTGGTAACCCAATAAAACTGAATTGTTTATCTTTGTATGAAGGTTTGACTACCAACTGCACTATGAAAAAAAAATGTACTGAGAACGACCATTGCAGAAATCAATAAAACTGTTCATGGTGCACATGTTGAAGAAAACAAATACAGGTAACATTTGAAAACTGTTCTTAAATTTTTTATAATCAATTGGTAACCTAATAAAACTGAATTGGTTACCTTTGTATGAAGGTTTGGCTACCAACTGCACTATGGAAAAAAAATGTACCGACGGCGAGTGCAGACGAGTGCTGATAAAGATGGAGCGGACAGCGGCAGTGACAGCGCCGACAAGACTACAGTAGACTAGGGGGATCGTGTCGAGGTACATAAGCAGAGGAATTAGAATAGTGATCATACATATCTAAACCCCACTTCATATTTCAGATTGTCCCAGACAATATATCAACTTACTTAGTCCAAAAGGGAACGAAATTCAGTGAAAAAGTTAGTTGAGAACTCGCACCAACACATGATTATTGAGACAAATTCCCCTGTTCTTGGTAAGACATGCATTCATCGCCAAGCTAGAGGGGAAGCGTACAAGAGCCATTCTAATAGGATCTGTTTTTCCCTGCCTGCAACAGTAATCTAAAATAATCACTTCAGAAAAAAAAGCTTTGAGGAACAAATGGAAATAGCAACCTACATTCTATTCAGTATTTGACCTGGTAAAAATCTGGATGGAGGCTGCATCATACTGGCTACCTGAGAGGAAGCGCTCTACGTCATCTGGAAGTGCATTGCGAGGGATTCCTTGTAGTAAAACCTGAAAAAGGAAGCAAGCATTAATTAGTAAAGGAATACTAAATGCACTAATTTTATAAATAAAATATTTAAAATGTATTAATTTTGTAAATATTTTTATAAATATATTTTTATTGTAATTTTTTCTAAAAATGTATTAGGAAGTGTAAATAACCCATAATCGATCTTGGAAGTCCAATTGGTGGTGAGATTTGGCAATTTGGGAAGTTTTGGGTTTAAGGTAACGAATTTCAATGAGAAATTGTAACTGGAGAATTAGCTGCTATATAACACTATTAAATATATTGATATTCTTAATATCAATTTTTTTTTTAACTGATCACAAAATTACTTTCATAATGTTTATACCATTCAATTTTCAGAGTCGTGTACTCTCTTCGGTTCCAAATTATAAAATCATTATTTACTTTTTAAAAGTCAATTTTAAATATTTTCAAACTTAAAATTGGCATAAATTCATTTATATGACTATCATTATATCATACACCAGCTAAAAATTATTACTAATTATAAAATTTATTATTTTTAAAACTTAAATGAATCATTTAAAATTTAAATTTAAAAGTCTTAAATTGATATTTAAAAAATCAAAATTAATCTTATAATTTAGAACAAAGAGAGTAATTTATTAATGGATAATATGTTTGTACTGGATGCTATTTCTTCTTCTCAAAAGTCAACCCAATTATTATGCATTTATTTATATGAATATCACTTTTTGAGTTTATATAGAGTTAGATGAAATAGTTTTATGCTAGTCCACCAGAACTTCATAAAGAAGCACCCTGTTCAAATGAATCTCTACCTCATTTGGGTTGTTCTTCATTTCATTATTGTAATTAGTACAACTTCATCACTTGCCACAACCTTTATACATCAATTTTCAAAACTAGCACTTCACTCTAAAACAGTACTAAGGACTAAGAATGAGCTTCAAGGAAAATCAATTCTCGCATCAAAAGGGACGCCCCTTTTGATGAAAAAATGGACATATTACTTTGTTAATTTATGGCAATGTCATTTTTACCTGTGGTCTCAACCGGGAAGGATCTGTATAAACCAATTATACAATCATTCCCTCGACCTTCTGGGCTATCTATCAAGTGCGCGGCTAAACCCTTCAATATTATGCGGATTCATTTCTAATTGATAATGCTATTAATAAATTCGATACTATTGTTCCAATTATTCTTCTGATTGGATCATTGGCTAAAGCAAAATTTTGTAACATATTGAGACATTTTATTAGTAAGGCGATTTGGACCGATTTATCAGATTTTGATATTATTGACCATACAATGTAGTAAATAAACACTGTACCAGAGAGTACTGTTCATGAAATTCAAATACAATTTGGTTGAAAAACAAAAAACAAAAGAAACTAGCTGTTAACGCCAAGATCTGGTCACGCGCCTCAATCACGAAAAGCACGCCTAATCCTGCACAATGAACACGTCAGCACCGGATCTCGACAGCTTGGGCCGCCGGGGATCGCTCTGGTGTGAGAATAAGTACAGGTCGGAAGAAGGGTTAAAAATGGAGGTTGCGTGCTCTAGTGTCTAGAGAGAAAAAATGTTACGTTACCTTTTTTGCGTAGTGCCCTGTACCCGTATATCAGCTCACCAACTTGCATGTTTTCCCCCAATGCTTACGTCAGTTGGCTGCATGCAGGCTTTACCATACCTTGCTCTCCACCCAGTCAACATTATGTCAACTCCTCATTAATGAAGGAGGCTTAAAACAGCTTAGCCCATCTAATCAATCAGCCACCTGCTAAACCCCTTTTTAAGCTAACCCTTCTCTAATAAGCTACTCACCCGACAAACCGCCACCTGTCTTTCACTACCACCTCCAGCCCAAACTTTATCTAAATAATCATTTAGACAATAGCCCAATGCTCTAAGGGTAAAATGGGTTTGACCCGGAAAGCCCAAAATAAATAAGATTAGACCGGCCCAAATCTCCACAGCCCAACATTGCCCCCTAGTCTTTTATTAAACAGAGTGTTTGATGAAAGAGTATAAGAGTTCGGTCCAACCATCAAGAAGAATCCAAATAGACTCGGCAAAGCTCACTCAATAGAAGTCCCATGACCGGATACAGATCCCCCAAATTCAGAAACACACGCCAACCTTTCAAATTCAAAAAAGCAATCGACGGCTTCTCCAATTCCAAAAACAGACGCCAGCCTCCTTTATCATTGCCTCCATTTAATGTGCAGCCGTTGGGTTTCGAAAATGACTGAACGGGCACCATTATAAAACCCCCAAGCCTCCAATCTAGATAGCTTTACCTGTTTATTTGAATCTCAAAGTATTCTAGCTTTCTCTTTCCTTCAATTTTCCTTTTTGCAAATTGTCATCAATGGCTGCACAGAACTCCGATACCACCACTACCCAAACCATTTCGGAGATAAATCCCAAACCAAAACCCTCATCTGGCAAAAGTCTTACCCCTCTTATTCCTGAGATCCCCCCTTTCGATTTCAAGGATGAACACCAACACCCTATCGCCAATAGCCCCTCTACTCTTTCAGAGGATGACATCAACACCATCCGTGTGTGTTATCAATTTCTAGACACTCATCAACTGAGAGTGCCTACCTCCACGGAGCGAATGTACCAACGCCCTGAGGGCTGGACCGCCATGCCCCTCACCTTTCTGGAAAAGGGTGTTCGTTTTCCCCTTCACACCTTCATCGTTACCCTTCTAGGGTTTATGGGAGTAGGATTTGCCCAACTGGATCCTAACTCCTATATTCACATCCTTGCATTTATCTCTTTCTGCAGCGAGATAGGGATCTCTCCCTCTATTGATTTATTTTTTAGTCTTTCCAATTCACTTCGGACAAATCTAGCGAACCGGGTTTCAAGGTGTTAGGTAAACAGGCCCCAAGACCTAATGCCAGATTCGAGAAGTGCCCTTTGATGGATACCCCTTCAAGTAACAAAAAGTGGTACAAGAAATGGTTCTTCGTCAAAGGACCCGAAGTCTCTTCCATCCCCAACTGGACTACCGCTGCACACACCACTGCAGACTTAGGCGATCTTCCCGAGGATCGTATAAGAGAGATAATGAAACTCATGGAGAAACTTCCCCTGAAAGAATGGAGTTTCATCCTTCTGAGCAAGCAAGCGTGGTTGTATGACCACCAATGTAAGTCCGAAGCTAACACCTGTTTAATTTCTCAAATTTCTTTAATAACTATCCTAAAACAGTTTCCTTCAATTTTTTCAGTGTCTCTTTTCAAACCTACCTCTTCCGATCGAAAATAATTGGAGGATTTTCTTTCTATTGAATTAGCCCAAGATCCCCCCGAGGCTCAAGAAACCGAAGTTCAAACCACCATACCTAATACCACTGGAGAGGCAAGCCGACCTCGTCTGCAGAAGAAGGCTGCCAAGAAACCAAAACTTGCATCCCGTGCCCACCCTCAACGAAAGTCTTCTTGACATGCCTATTACCGAACATAATAAGATCCTCCATACAAAAAAGAGAAAAGCCAAAGTTGTCCCCCTCACTGCCAAAGATCTGAGGGTTCCTCGCACAGAACTTTACCAACCAGCTGATGAAGAAGAAGCCGAGGCCAGTTCTCCCCTTAAACGAAAGAGAAAAACTCCTTCTGATAACCAATCGATCCCACTGGTCGATTTTCCAATAAATTCCGACCTTCCTCCACCCAATCAAACAATACCTTCTCCTCAACAATCAACCCCTCCTTACTTCGGATCGACGTCTGGAGCGTCTCGATCGCCCAGCCTGTGGCCTGACCAGAACGAGGAATTCCCTCTGCACCTCTACAACTCTTTCGTTGTGGACACAGACAACTATCGGTTCGGCAACAGTTCCATTTCAGATCTGATGGAAGAAAGCCTAGCTAATCAGGCCCTGAGTAAGTAATTCATTACTTATCCATTTTTATACACGAATTTCCTCGTACAACTTTTCTCCTAATTTGAAATAATTGCAGGCGAACGGGATCTTCGGGCGTCTTTACCAAAGATATAAAGAAGTCAAAGCCGAAGAAGAGGCGGCCCGAAGAGAAAATGACATCCTAAGGTCTGCCCTAGCCAATGAGAGAAGCGAACATGAGAATACTCTTTTTAACTCCAAGGGTCTTCAGAATGACCTCCTTAAATTAAAAGAATAATTAACCACATCTGAAGCCCTTCAACAAGTAACTGCCCAACGAAACGAAGACTTGCAAGGGGCTAATGAGCGGTTAATTCAACATAACCGAAACCTAACCCTATCTATAGTCGAAGCCAAAAAATTGAAAGAGCGATATCTTGACCTCCGGGGCAAAGTCGAGAAGGAGCTTCGTGATTTAAAATTAGTCGGCCCCCCCACTTACCGAGGATCTCCGCAAACAAATACAGGTTGACTATCGCAAATCTGCCGAACTTACAAACGAAATAGTTCAAATGTATTATGAAGGCTATGAGGCAGCCCGAAGCAGCAGGTAAAGCTAAATTAGCCGCTGTTGTTGTAAACCCGTTGCTCCTTGATTCTTTTGAAGACGAAGACGAGGAGTAACGCCGATGACAATCTATCCATCATAAACTTGTATAAATTTTAACGATAATGTAATTGCTTTATTATGTTTAATGAAATATATCTTATCCCTTATTACTCATTTTCAATTTAAATTATACTGTTACTTAAACAATATACAATCTGAGCTTAACACTTCAAATAAAATCAAGTAGCAATGTAAGATGAGACTTACTCATTACTGAAGAGTACTATATGCCATTGTTAGAATGAATAATTCACTGATCTTTCAATAAGAATATCAGTTCCGAAGAACTTGTAATGTCCTCCAGCCTTATAACAATTTGGTAATCCCGTTCTTCTCCGAGAACCGAATGGGTTAAACCAGAATATTCACTTTGCCGTCCTAAGGCAGAGGGAATCCAACCTTGTTCAGCCAAAAATATATTTTACTTCGCTACGAGGAGACGAAGGGATCCAACCTTATACCAAGCTGGCAACCTCATTCTCTCCGAGAAGCCGAACAGGTTTAACTCAAAAAATATTCCTCTTCGCTTGTCAAAAAAGTCGAAGGGATCCAACCTTATAACTAGGTGACCACGTTCTCTCCGAGAGCCGAATGGGTTGGACCATCAATAGTTCGCTTCGCTACGAGGAGACGAAGGAATCCAACCTTATACCAAACTGGCAACCTCGTTCTTTCCGAGAGCCGAACAGGTTCAACCCAAAAAATATTCCTCTTCGCTTGTCAAAAAAGTCGAAGGGATCCAACCTTATAACTGGTCACCACGTTCTCTCCGAGAGCCGAACGGGTTGGACCATCAATAGTTCACTTCGCTACGAGGAGACGAAGGAATCCAACCTTATACCAAGTTGGCAACCCGTTCTCTCCGAGAACAGAGCAGGTTCAACCCAAAAAAATATTCCTCTTCGCTTGTCAAAAAAGTCGAAGGGATCCAATCTTATAACTGGTGACCACGTTCTCTCCTAGAGCCAAACGGGTTGGACCATCAATAGTTCGCTTCGCTACGAGGTAGAAGAAGGAATCCAACCTTATACCAAGCTGGCAACCTCATTCTCTCCGAGAGCCGAACAGGTTCAACCCAAAAAAAAATATTCCTCTTCGCTTGTCAAAAAGTCGAAGGGATCCAACCTTATAACTGGTGACCACGTTCTCTCCAAGAGCCGAACGGGTTGGACCATCAATAGTTCGCTTCGCTACGAGGAGACGAAGGAATCCAACCTTATACCAAGTTAGCAACCTCGTTCTCTCCGAGAGCCGAACAAGTTCAACCCAAAAAAAATATTCCTCTTTGCTTGTCAAAAAAGTCGAAGGGATCCAACCTTATAACTGGTGACCACATTCTCTCCGAGAGTCAAACGGGTTGGACCATCAATAGTTCGCTTCGCTACGAGGAGACGAAGGAATCCAACCTTATACTAAGCTGGCAACCTCGTTCTCTCCGAGAGCCAAACAGGTTCAACCCAAACAAAAATATTCCTCTTTGCTTGTCAAAAAAGTCGAAGGGATCCAACCTTATAACTGGTGACCACGTTCTCTCCGAGAACCGAACGGGTTGGACCATCAATAGTTCGGTTCGCTTCAAGGAGATGAAGGAATCCAACCTTATACCAAGCTAGTAACTTCATTTTCTCCAAGAGCCAAACAGGTTCAACCCAAAAAAATATTCCTCTTCGCTTGTCAAAAAAGTCGAAGGGATCCAACCTTATAACTATCAGGAAGAAAAGCCATCATTGGAGAAAAAAGCCACTTTTATTGATAATTGTCGTAGTAGTTACAGACTTTCGGGCTTTGACACTGGCTCTACTAAAAATATTTGTGGAGCCTTCCAGCATGCCAAGTATTCTTAATCTCAGACCCATCTAAGGCTCGCAACCGGTAAGTTCCGGGCTTCGATACGCTAACGACTTCATAAGGGCCCTCCCAATTTGGCATAAGTTTACCCATATTCTGAGGTGTAGAAGCCTCTACCTCCCAAAGAACAAAATCCCCAACTTCGAATCTCCTAAGCTTTACCCCTTTTTTGTAGTATTTAGCCACACGGCGTTGATATGTAGCCAATTTTATCAAGGCTGCCTCTCGGACTTCTTCGAGCAGATTAAGTTGGCTTTGAGTCCCTCATCATTATACAATTCTTTAAACTGACTAACCTGAAGACTTGTACACCCAATTTCCACCAGAACTAGAGCATCAGAACCGTATGCCAGTCTAAATGGGGAGTCTCCAGTTGTAGTCCTTGGCGTAGTTCGGTAAGCCCATAACGCTAAGTAATTCTTCAGGCCATTTTCCTTTGGCGTCATCCAGCCTTCTCTTGATCCCATTTAGGAGTATTCTGTTAGTCATCTCAACTTGCCCATTAGATTGTGGATGAGCAACCGAAGTCTTCCGATGCTGAATCCCTAACTCCTTCAAGAATGCCTCAAATTTTGATCCCACGAACTAGGCGTCCATTATCTGAAATTACCACCATAGGAATACCAAATCAGAATACTACTGACTCCTTCAGAAACTTCAAGCACTCTTGCTCCGTTATCAGCCGAAGCGGCTTCGCCTCTACCCACTTAGTCATATAATCAATTGCCACTATAACAAAACTGACCTGACCTGACCTTTCGCTTTCGGGAGTGAACCCAGTATATCTACCCCCCAGACAGCAAAAGGTATAGGAGATAAAACCGAGTATAACTCTTCTGGTGGCTGATGTGGGATTGGACTATATAACTGGCATTTCGGGTATTTCTTCACATAATCGGTAGCCTCTTTGAAAATTGTTGGCCAATAGAAACCTTGACGAAGCACTTTATACGCTAACGACTTTGCGGCCATATGATCACCATAGATACCTTCATGAACCTCCCGAAGGGTATATTCATCTTCAGACAGAACCAAGCACTTCAGCAATGGAGATGAATAAGCCCTTCGATACAGATCTCCATCAATAAGTATGAAGTTTGCACTTTTGTATCTCACCTTTTTAGACAACATCTGATCTGAAGGTAGTATGCCATCTGCTAGATAGTTTATGTATGGGGTCATCCAACAATTAGACCGCTCTACGCACTATTACTTCCCTATACTGGATGCTAGCCTAATTTTAGGATTTCCAAGTAAACTGTCCCGTCAAAAGCGCTGGATTCAGTTATAGCCAACTTCGACAATGCATCAGCGTTTGAATTATCAGTTCGACCAACACCTTAAAATTAGCACGAGCCGAAGTATTGAAGTCGATCTTTCAATTCTACAAGATACTTGACCATTTTAGAGCCTCGAGCTTCATATTCCCCTGAAACTTGTTTGATGACCAGTTGAGAATCACTGTAAATAATCAACTTCTGAACCTCCAGACTCTGGGCCAGACGCAACCCTGCTAGCACCGCCTCGTATTCAGCCTCATTATTCGTTGCCCTAAATTCAAATATGATAGCTTGCTGCACTTTGAATCCCTTCGAACTTGTAAGAATGATCCCAGCACCACCAAGGTCCGAAGTAGAAGATCCATCGACATATAAGGTCCAAGAATCGTGCGCCTGCTGAAGTGTAGCCACCATTTCTGTAGATCCCTCCACTTCATTTTGGCTCCCATCAGCTTCGGAAAAACGAGCATTCTACCACAAAATCGGCCAAGGCTTGGCCTTTAATAGCTATCCGTGGATAGTACTCTATGAAGAATTGAGATAATTCCATCGTCCACGCAGCAAGTCTCCCCGAAACCTCTGGCTTCCCTAGCACCTTCTTCAGTGGTTGATCTATATATACCACTATACCCGACCTTAGAAATACTGTCGAAGCTTTCTACTAGCAATGATCAAAGCAAAGGCAAACTTCTCAAGGTTTGGATACCTTGTTTCTGCATCCCTAAGGGCATGGTTCACATAGTAAATCGGGTGCTGCTTACCCCTATCCTCACACACCAAAATTGCTCCTACTGCCAATGAACTTGCATCCAGATACAAATATAAAGGTTCAGTAGGAACTGGCTTCACCAACAGAGGTGCCGAAGATAAGTACCTCTTGATTCCTTGGAAAGCTTCTTCACACTCCGAAGTTCATTAGAATGTCTTCGCATTCTTTGACCCTTTCAATGTGTTAAAGAATGGCAAGCACCTTTCCACTGATTTAGACATGAACCTCCGCAACGATGCTATGCTACCAGTTAAATGCTGGACATCTTTGTATGACTGTGGGGATTTCATGTCCAAGATAGCCTGGATTTTCTCTGGAATTGCTTCGATACCCCTCTTGCTGACCAAATATCCCAAAAACTTGTCTGCTCCCAGCCCAACAGTGCATTTAGTAGGATTCAGCTTCAAATTATAATGACGAACTGTCTGGAAGCTCCTCCAGATCGTCCAGATGACCCTGAATAGACATACTTTTCACAATCATGTCATCAACATAGACTTCCATATTCTTTCCCAGCTGCTTCGTGAAGACGTGGTTCATCATCCTCTGATAAGTAGCTCCCGCATTAATCAAATCGAACGTCATTTTCTTGTAGGCATACATCGACCGATGAGTAATGAAAGTTGTCTTCAGTATATCCTCCTTGCACATAGAAATTTGATGATATCCCAAAAAAGCATCCATGAAGCTAAGCAAGGCATACCCCGAAGTTGCATCAATAAGTTGGTCAATATGAGGCAGAGGATAGAAGTCCTTAGGACACGCCTTATTCAGATCAGTGTAGTCTATACAAACTCGCCATTTTCAATTATGCTTCTGCAGCAGAACCACGTTTGCCATCCACTCCGGGTAGTTAATTTCGAAGATAAAGTCTGCAGCCAGTAACTTGGCGACCTCCTCGTCAATTATTTTCTGTCTCTCTGGCGCGAAAATCCTTCTCTTCTGTCAAACTGGCTTCTTAGCTGGATCCACTTGCAATCTGTGCTCAGCCACTTTTCGACTCACCCCAGGCATGCCACTAGGAACCCAAGCAAAGACATCGGCATAACACCGAAGCAACTCCATCAGATTTGTTCAGAAAGGCTCTGGCAATCCCGAACCGATTTTTACAGTTTTCTCTTTCTTTCCCAGAATTAATTCGATCTCTTCGGTCTCCTCCACTAGCATGACTAATGGTTCCGTTCTGCTTTCTGTAAATGGTTCCATTTCAATGGCCATGGTATGTTTCTGCTTGCTGACTTCCTACTCTCGAAGTGATCAGAGCAGTTTCGATAACATCTCCTCGCCAAGTCCAGATCTCCTGCAACTTCACCAACTCCATGGGGCGTTGGAAACTTAATTTTGAAATGGGGAATTGAAGTAACTGCCTGCAAAGCTGTTAAAGTAGGTCTCCCCAGAATGGCATTATATACAGAATCCACATGTACGACGTAAAACTTACACATAATTTGAACCTGTTGGGGAGCCGTTTCGAAGACAACCGGCAGCTCAATGGTTCCTACCACTTTGACAGGATCGTTGCTGAAGCCGTATAAAGGGACCTCCTGCCCAATTTCCATCTTCTGACCATCCACAGGCATCCGGTGATAAGCATGAGCATATAGAATATCTACCAAAGAACCATTGTCGATCATCATCCTCTTCATATCCTCCGAACCGACTTGTGTAGTGATCACCAAGGCTCCTTCGTGTGGTTCGATAGTTTTGAAGGGAAATCTTCATCTGTGAAAGAGATTACAGAACCCGGGTAAGCCCTTTCAGCCTTCAGAGGCTTGTCTGCCAGAGTCATCACCGAGTCCAGATATCCTCATCTTTTCTTCCCTGCAACCTTTCCCATATTACCCCCAGAGATCATATCTACAACATGCCTTGTCGCCGGGTTCGGCATCGGTTGAACCGGCTGGGTGACTTGCACTAACTCCCTATTCCTCTGACTGTTCCCTCTGCTGCTCTCGCCCTGCTACATACTGTACCAGAATACCATTTTAAACTTTTCTCTCAATGAACTCCTTCAGATTCCAGCAAGAATTAGTGTCATGCCCAACTGCCTGATGATAATCACAATACCTAGCAGTGTCTCCTGATCCTGGCCTAGGATTATTCTGGGGTCGTTCAAAGTACAGCTGGTTCTTTATCTGCTCCAGAATAGTAGCCCGATCTGTATTGAGCTGCGTATACACCTTATTCACCTTCTGAGTCAGAACGGACGGACGATCTCCCCTGGGTGTCTAGTTATTGTTATACCTCTTTTGATTTTCGACAGATCGGTCATTATTACCGCCACTCTTCCCCTGACTACCATCAGTTGATTCCTTCCCCTTTTCCTTTGCTCTCTCCGAAGAACCCTGTTTCAAACTAGCCATGGCCTCTTCTACCACAATGAAGCCTTCGGCTTTCTCAAACACTTCAGCCAAGCTCTTAGAGTGCTTGAACATCAATTTCTTCGCCAACTTCTCAGACTTCACCAGGTCCAGACCATTCCTGAAATAACCCTACAGCCTGAAGGTCATTGAGATCCGATACTTATCCCATCGCCTCTCTAAACCTTTTCACATATTGGCCCAGGGTTTCGCTGGGATACTACCTAACCTGCGCCAATGACCCTGTGGGTTTTCCCCTTCTTTTGTCGCTTCCCAACCGGGCGTGGAATTTGTCACACAATTCAACCCAAGATGAAATCGAGTCTAAAGCCAAAGTTCCCATCCACTGCCTTGCATCCTTTCTCAGTGTCATTCCAAAGGTCTGACATTTGGCTGCATCTGAGTAGTCGTAATAATCCATCAACCTTTTAAACGCCTGACTATAATCGTATGGGCCTCCTGAACCATCATAACTTTCCATGTGGGGAAGCTTCTTATTGGGATCTGCCTTCTCCTTTAGAATTTCAGAAGAGAAGGAGAAGCTTTCTTACTTGGACTCTCCCTCTCCTGTTGAACTCCCGCCAGCTAGTTTTCGAAGCTCCTTCATCTCTACGGCCAAGAGCTCGAGTCTTTATGGCTTCGACTTTGGTGAAATTTCCCTCTTCGGAGAGCATTTCTTCTTTCGCTTAGTCCGATCGAGGCGAGAATCCACAGGGTGGTGTACCATCTTTATATTCTTTGGGGAATGACCACCTGATATGCTTCGGCTACTGTCCTCTTCACTGTACTAAGAATAATATTCAATACGAGGTACCTTCATTGCGGGTTAAGGAAAACGGCTTCTTGGTCTGCTTCGTCTTTTGTCGTTACCCTCGTCCCGAGAACCCTTATGGTGAGAGGCCCTCTTCGGATCTTCAGGAACATGGCGTCTTCCTCTGCTTCGGACAGAGGAATGGCTCCGCAGCAGATTTCTCAAATGCCTAGAATCTTCATCATCCTTCGTCCACCTACCCATAGATCTACCCGGCTCTTCAGGTTGAGTATAATTGGATGCCCCACCTTCCATCTCAGCCATAAGAACCATCTGTTTGGCAATCTCCTCCTTTTGTTGCAGAAGTGCTTTCAAAGCCATGTCATTTTCTGTGCCATTTTAGCCAGAGTAGACACCTTGTCTAACTATCCCTCTTGGTGTTGGGTTCTAGGCGGTGTACCTTCTACCCTTTTTCGATCATTACCAGGTTCTTTATCGGGAATAGCGAACAACTTTCTTTTAACACCACCATGATCTTTTGCCCGCGGCTTCTCTGGAACATCCTGCGACCCAAGCCTTTCATGAACACTTCTTGAAGGACCTAGTCTATCTTTCACAGAAACCCTCGGATGGGAAGAACTTGCTGTCGTTGGTTGTCCTTCGACTGTAATCGTTTTACTTTTCACCATGACTTCCAATGTAAGAGTTCAATAAGTTGTGATTGAAAATCAGAAACACTAAAGACCCCTCCTTCTAGCTCCAATATTAACGTCCAAAATCTGGTCACGCACCTCAATCACAAAAAGCACGCCTAATCCTGCACAATGAACACGTCAGCACCGAATCTCGATGGCTTGGGCCGCCGGGGATCGCTCCGATGTGAGAATAAGTACAGGCCGGAAGAAGGATTAACAATGGAGGTTGTGTTCTCTAGTGTCTAGAGAGAAAAAATGTTACGTTACCTTTTTGCGTAGTGCCCTGTACCCATATATCATCTCACCAACTTGCATGTTTTCCCCCGATGTTTACGCAGTTGGCTGCATGCAGGCTTTACCATACCTTGCTCTCCACCCAGTCAACTTTATGTCAACTCCTCATTAATGAAGGAGGCTTAAAACAGCTTAGCCCATCTAATCAATCAGTCGCCTGCTAAACCCCTTTTTAGCTAACCCTTCTCTAATAAACTACTCACCCACAAACTGCCACCTGTCTTCCACTACCACCTCCAACCCAAAATTTATCTGAATAATCATTTAGGCAATAGCCCAATGCTCCAAGGGTAAAATGGGTTTGACCCGAAAAGCCCAAAATAAATAAGATTAGACCGACCCAAATCTCCATAGCCCAACACTAGCAATAATTCAAAAGGATCAAGAACCATGATAAGTAGAGTCATCAATACCTAAATTCCATTCGCAATAATCGCAAGCCCCCTAGTAACATGATTATCTAAACCCATATGTTGAAGCCATTTATTGTTTAACCGAATCCACATGCTTGTAACATTGAAGAACCCAATAGGTTAATATAACTGCATCACTGTACTAGTACTAATCAAAAAAATAAATTCCCAAAAATTTCTCAACATAAAATTGCAGAAACTGAGAGTACATAAAAGAACAAAGAAACAACTACCGCTAAACTTCAGGTTATCCACAATAGAATGTAAAAGATATCTGCAATATTAGAAACAAGTTTCAGACAAAGAGTGAAGAAACAACAGAAAATCCACCCTTCTTGAACTGATGAACGAACTAAAATAATAAATTGGTTATCCCAAGAATGAAATCAAGTCCTTAAGCACCTGCCTCAGCAGAAGTAGTCTGTTCCCGCAACTCATCAGCATTCCTCAGGAATTGATCCCAACCACTCCCTGGGCTAATATCCAAGTAATCATAAGGAACAGCAGTATTCAGACCTGGTCGTACTCCACACTGGCTCTCTACGATTCTAAATTCCAACTTGTTCCCCTCTTTCTCAATATTTTGATCAAGTTCTTCCCAAGTAAACAGTAATGGCAATGTAACTGCACCCCAAGGGTTGAAATCTAAAAGCTTAACCATCTCATTCTTAGTAACATAGACATCAAAGGTGTACTTTTCTGATTCGAAATTCTCCCACACCTTATCCATGAAAAAATCCTGGATTATATTTTTGAAATGGTTTTTATTCTCGAGAAGGGAAGGATAATATCCAGTGACCTCACGCTGCGAAATGCCAACTATGAGCTGATTGCGAACAAAGCAACGAAATTCCATCTCAGGACGGAGGGATGGGTACCACTTACGAAGGGCGAGGAAGAAGCGTGAGGGTCTTAACAATGGTCTTATCATCACATGAATCATATGCATGGCATAAATCATGGACTAGTGAGTCGGATAAGTGAAACAGAAGAGCTATCTCACTTAAAGAAGTGCATTTAAGATTCCCAGTCGAGCTAATCCAAGCAGAGTCTGTTATCTATCTGAAAATAGAAACTATATATATATATTAACTTATCTCAAATTATTGCAAGGCTAGTACAAGTACTATGTCCTTAAGATAATTATGCCCTCTGTATTAGTGCTTAGAGTTGATAACACTTGTCTCCTAGGATACAATGACACCGTATACTATAGTAGCACTCCAAATAGTATACTCAACGAACCAAAATAATGCTTAGAATTCTCTCTCAAATAACTATGAAAAATACTAGAAAACTAAACTGATAATGCTAGAATGCTTGGAATGAATTTAATTTTTAAGAACTTGAGAAGGATTGAAGTTGAAGTTGAAGTTTTTGTTTTGGGTAGATTTGGAACCTATTTATAGGTTTCCAAATACCCCTTTGAAGATATACATCCTTTCAAAAGGTTACATCCTTTTGAAAGGTTACATCCTTTTAAAAAGATACATCCATTTGAAAGATTACATCCCTTTGAAAAGATACATTCCTTTGAAAGGTTACATCCCTTTGAAAAAGTATGAACCAAATGTCACACCTATTGGTTTTATTTCATTCATTTGTATATATATATATATCCAACAATCCCCCACATGAATGAAATTTGGGTAAATTAATGCAAATGAATATGCAGACAGACTTAGAGAGAGTATCAGTATTAGAAATCATCTGTATCGAGAGAGGTAGCTTGTGGCTTTGAACCTTCCCTTGTGAAAGACTATCGGGTTTACTGGTTGTCCAGTGAACGTGATGTCTTGAACTGTCCAATCGTTTGTGTAAATCGAGACAATAGTAATTCACACAGAATGTTTCCAGACATTATTTGGTTCTCATGATTTTGTTCATTTTGGCCCCGAACAATCTCAGATTTATGAGTGCTTTAGAGAAGTATAGCCTTATCCTTCTCATAGAATTGGCCCAGTTCACACTCACATAGGTAATTCTTAATAAGAGTATCCTGCTATACTCCACTTGTTTATCAAGATTTAAGAATCATTAAAAGCATAGCTTATCCTGTAACCGCTGCAGGTATCACTATCTCGTATCATAGGAATGAGTAGAAGAAATTAATTTCTTCATAGTGATTTGGTTGAATCGTTCACAATTTAGTTGTCCCTTTGAACCTAGATCTTGGGATCTCCAGTCAACTAGGTTGGGTTTCCATCATGACGCCGAAGTTATTTTTACTTGCTCTCTAGTCAAACCTTTCAACAGATCCGCTATATTTTCTTTCGACTTTATGTGCTCAATAGTCATAATGGCGTTAGAGAGCAATTGTTTTATGGTATTGTGTCTACTATGAATATGTCTAGACTTACCATTATACATGTGACTCTGTGCCCTTCCAATTGCTGATTGACTATCACAATGGATACAAATAGGCGGCACAGGTTTAGGCCATATAGGAATATCTTCTAAAAAGCCAATGCAATAAACTCAGATTCCATCGTTGATCGAGCAATGCATGTTTATTTAGAAGATTTCCATGATACAGCTCCTCCACCTAGTTTAAACACAAAATCACTTGTGGATTTAGAGCCTTTTGTATCCGATATCCAATTCGCATCACAGTATCCTTCAAGTACTGCTGGATATCTTGAGTAGTGCAATCCAAAATTCTGTGTGTATTTTAAATACCTTAAAACTCTTATAATCGATGTCCAGTGATTGTCCTGGATTACTTGTAAATCTACTCAATTTATTGATAGCTTGTGCTATGTCAAGACGTGTACAATTCATTAAGTACATTAGGCTTCCAATTATTTGTGCATACTCAGATTGTGATATGTTATGTCCTTTATTTTTAGACAAGTGTAGATTTATATCTACTGGTGTCCCCACAGGATTGCAATCATATTGATTGAATTTCCTGAGTATTTTCTCAATATAGTGTGATTGAGATAATATTAATCCATCCGATGTTTTAGAAATTTTTATTCCTAATATTACATTGGCAACACCCATGTCTTTCATGTCAAATGTATTATTTAACATTCTTTTAGTAGTTTTAATGATTTCATTATTACTACCCATAATGAGCATATCATCTACATAAAGAAAAATAATAACATACCCTTTTTCAGTGTTCTTGACATACACACATTTGTCACACTCATTTATTTTGAAACCATTTGACATCATTGCATTGTCAAATTTTTCATGCCAATATTTAGGTGCTTGTTTTAATCCATAAAGAGACTTCACAAGCCAACAAACTTTCTTTTCTTGTCCTGGAACAATAAATCCTTCTGGTTGTTCCATGTAAATTTCTTCTTCTAAATCTCCATTCAAAAAAGCTGTTTTTACATCCATTCGATGTATCTCTAACTTATAAATAGCTGCAATGGCTATTAACATCCTAATTGAGGATATTCTTGTCACAGGAGAATAAGTATCAAAATAATCCAAGCCCTCCTTTTGCTTATATCCTTTGATTACAAGTCTTGCTTTATATTTATCAATAGATCCATCTACTTTCATTTTCTTCTTGAATATCCACTTATAGCCAAGAGATTTAGAGCCTGGTGGGAGATCTACTAATTTCCACGTATGATTGTGCAGAATGGATTCTACTTCACTAGTTATAGCCTCTTTCCAATATGGAGCTTCTGAACTCGATACTGCTTATTTATAAGTTTGAGGCTCATTTTCTAACATATAACTTAGAAAATCGGGACCATAAGATTTTGATGTTCTAGCACGTTTACTACGTCTAGGTTCATCAACATCTTCTAATCCATGATCACCGTTATTAACGGCATCATAAGTTCTTTTACTTGAACTCGTTTCTTGTTCATTAGAACTTGGCTCTTGTTCCTTTTTATTAGGAAATATAGTTTCAAAGAATTCAGCATCTTTTGACTCAATAATACTATTTTCATGTATATCCTCTATTTTTGATTTATTAACCAAAAATCTATACGCAGTGGCGGATCCAGGAATTTTCCCCAGCAGGGGCGGATTTTAATTACTTATTTTGTTAAAGTTAAATAAAGAAAATTTAAACTAATCATAATATTCATTAATCATAATAATGTTTACACATTACAATGCTATCTTCCTAGACCCTATTGCTTGAAAATGTTCTAAGATAGCTTCATTATCAATAGTTTCAAATACATCATTTTTAATATATGGAACCTGTAACGACCAGGAATTTTAAGCTCCTTATTAATTTTATATATGATTTAAAATTTTTAGGAGTTAATTTTTCAAACTTATTTAAACCTTTTTTGGTTATGTGCTTATGTGAATTTAACCTATGCGAATAAATGCTAGGATTTTTTTTTATTTAAAGGGAATCACTAATGGTTATTTAACTTAGTAGATTAACCCTAAGACTTTTATATCAGAATATTGATAAAAAGTGTTAGTAAATTATATATTCAAATTTACTTGAATATAGTGTAGAGACTTAATCGTGATTAATTATTTTTATTTGAGTAATTAATTGATAACGTATGGAATTATTATTGTTGTTGATTTATAATTATTATGAATAAATAATAATTAATGAATTGGGAGTAATTAATTGATTATGTGTTGATTAATTATTATTATGAATAAATAATAATTAATGGGTAAGAGATTAATAAATATAATAATATTATATTTACTTGGTTAATTATTTTATACAAGTATGCAATATATTAAACCTTGTAATATGTGGTGGTTATCTTCATATTATATAAAGTGCAATGTGCACATTAATGTGGCTATGTATATAGTAAGATTTATTTGCTTTAGTAGAGTTACACAATAATGTTGCTTATGTGACTTGAAGTGTGTAAGTAAACATTCATGTATGCCTCATCAACATATAGTAATATCAATGAATAATTATTAATTGATAAATAATTTCAATAAGTTGTTATAATAATTATAATAACAGTTGTGTTGGTATATAATAATAATATCCAATTGAATTATAGTTGGAAAATGTATATGGATTATATGTTGTGTACCTATTCATTATTAATTGCTATAACATAGTATCACCCATTTAAATGTATATGGAATAAGTACATATAACTTAAGTATATCTATGTGCATATACATTATATAATCTAAGTATGTATATATTGTGCTAAGTGTTGAGCATACATAATACATATACAATTGCAAAGGCTGAGTTTTCATTGCCCTAAATGAGAGTCCCACCCTCATTTCTCATTCACGTGCCTACACTCCTCAAACTCAGCAAAGCTAGGATAGCCTTGTAGCAATAATGAGCAACGGAGTGGAGATTATGATGAGATATACCAACTCCTCACCCACTATTTGATAACAATTAGCTAATTGCATCTCCCATTAGTTTGATTTGAGGAACAATGTCAAGAACCGGGTAAGAAATTGGCTATATAAGAACTCTTCCCTTCTCCTTCATTTCATTGCTGAGAAATATTTGCTAAGGAACTTATACAGAGTGTGTGTAATGTTATTATAGAGGAGATTAAGAAAGTATATTGCAGTTCAATTGTTTCACAGAGGTATAACTTCCCATCCCCATTCTTCATTTCTGTATAATTTCCTAATCTTTGATCCTTGAATTTAGCATGGTTTGATTGATAACTTGATTGGAGCATGCTTATTAGTTGTTATGATAGTTTACTACCATGTTAGAACTGTATTACATTGTGGCTGGGATGATTTTTGTAGAAATTTCTGAGTTGGGCTAAGTCACTGCCGAAGCAGAGCAGTTACTGTCTCTGGCCAACAGCCTGCGCAGCTGCGCCAGTTATGTACTGGCCAGCGGAGCAGCTGCGCTAGGACCAGAGTTTGGTTTTTGATTTCTGTTGCAGAACTGTTATGCCATCATGTAATACCTTGTTAGGACAGGCATGTGAACTAGCTTAATACACTTATATGAGTATATGAACATTGTGTAAACGTGTTTTGCTATGTTTGCATACAAGGTTTATGAAACAACATATAGTTATGAAATAAACATAAGATTTCGTGAACGAACGTAACATATATAAAGCATGTCAGTGTTCTGATTTTGGCAAATATGTATACATGATTTATATATATAGGTGCGTAGACATAATATAAGTAAGTATTCCATGAGGCCACACCTATATGTCTTGGCCACATGTTTGTTGAAATGAAAATAAATGTTTTAAAAAAGGAAACTTGCAAATTCAAAAGTGAACTTTATCATGGACATAGCATGTACATATACTGATATTATGAGCATAATAGCATGGGTTATATTAACTTGAAATGCATGTTTAAAATGTTAAACACGTTAGCATACTTGATTGAAATCTTCAAGACGTTTTTCAAGCGAAACTTAAGGACTTTCAAAGTAATCATAACCAAGACTTGTGTCTTTTACATTGGGACCACTTGAATACATGTATGTGACTTATGTATACGTTCTAATACATGTGAATAACGGTTATGAGATGCTTTCTATGTACCGTGTTATCTTTTTGACTTGATGTACTTTGCAAATGGAAACTTAGAATGTGGAAGCTAACTAGCATTAAATACCATGTGAAACATGTTGTGAGCATATAAGCATAAGTATTAAGATTTCATTATGCCTATAGACGTATTGACATGAACCTCATTTGTTTATATACAAATTTCACATATGCATGCTCAATCATAAGAAATGAACTTTAAGTATGAACTACGTGATTAAAGTATATGTGTGTAGTATACTCGAGCATACATATTAAGTATTGTTTGACCTTGTTATGTGATAACATGACTTTAGTAACCAATCTTGAAGCATGAACTTATATTGTTTAAAGTATGTGAATGTCCGACATAAAAATATGTGGTCTTGAAGTGAACATAGAATGAATATGTTAGCTTTCGAACTTGAGTTAGATAAACTTGATACACATATGTGTTGATTTATATCAGTAACTGGAAGTGCTATGTGTTCAAGCCTATATTGATGCATGGTAACTAGATAATCTAAAGTTATTAAATCTAAGACATGACTAGATTGACTTACGTGAACTATGTGCTAGAATTATATGATAAGTAGATGTTTGTTAAGTGTAAACTTATATTAGTTTATATATACTAATTGGAGAGATCGACTTGTTAATATTAGGTCATTCCAACGTCGTTTAATTAAAGCTAGAATTTTTTGTAGCTGAGCAAATAGGCAAGTTCCCTATCTTCCTCAAGTTATATTTGAGCAAGTTTCCTAGACCCTTGCATTACTTTATTCAACAAATATTGTAAGCAAGTTTCCTAACTTCAGTTGATTGTTATATTGAATGCAACTATCCTAAATTCTTGTACTACCTTATTCAATGAACCGTGTAAGCGAGTTTCTAAACTTCACTTATTTTTGGTGAAAGTTTCATATCCTTCTTATATTGTATTGAGCAGGTTATTATTGCATTGTGCAAGTTCCCCGAACTTGACATTTTTGAGTATTGTGAAAGTTCCCCGAACTTCACACTTTGGTTATTGTAAAAGTTCCCCGAACTTCACATTTTGAGTATTGTGAAAGTTTTTCGAACTTCACACTTTGGTTATTGTGAAAGTTCCCCGAACTTCACATTTTGAGTATTGTGAAAGTTCATCGAACTTCACACTTTGGTTATTTTGCAAATTCCCGAACTTCATTTCTTTATTATGCAAGTTCTCTAAACTTATACAAACTCGTATATTGTGCAAGTATCTTATCTTTGTGTTTACTTTACTCAAAGAACGTTGGAAGCAAATGTCCTAACCTATGCATTTACTTTATGCAAGGGATCTATTATGGTGAAATTCCCCGAATTTCACTCTTTGATGTTGTAAGTGTCTAAGCCTATGCATTTATTTTATGCAAGGAATCTATTATCGTGCAAGTTCCCCGAACTTCACACGTTGAATATTGTGCAAGTTCCCCGAACTTCACACGTTGAGTATTGTGCAAGTTTCCCGAACTTCATACGTTGAGTATTGTGCAAGTTCCCCGAACTTACACAAATTCATATATTGTGCAAATTCTAAACTTCACTTTGTGCAAGTTCTCTATCCTTCTCATATTATATTGAGTAGGTTATTGTTGAATCGAAAGTTATTTACTTAATTGCTTGAACTTTATTTTCAAGCATGTTATTTAGTGGTTTAATTACTTATCAATTATTCCACATTGATATTATTGATGTCCGCACCTAGTGTATTTGAGCTCATACAGTCTTGGACTTGTACGTTATTGAAGGTCCTAAATTTCTTGAACTATGTCAGTAAGAGTATGAACCTTTGCTCGGTCAGACTAGTGTATGAAGTTTTCTTTGAAGCTATCCAAACCAATTGATGGTAAGGATTCTTAGACGGAACAAAACACCCCTCATATGTAGGAGTGTGCCCAGGTATCTAATATATATGATACGAGTAAGCAGATATAAGTGTTATGCATATTCACGTTGTGCCCGAGGCTGATCTCCTCGAGGTACTTGGTTTCTGTAGCCAGAAGCCAGTAATTCTAAAAGGGTCAATTAGCTATTGAACCCATTGGAAAGTTATAGTTCGGAGTCTACTCGACTATCAGTCATTCTAAAGGCAATTATTATCTTTGCTTTTAATAGTCATATTATTGAATCTTTCAGATATTTATAGTGTTGAATCATGCAGGTTGTTGAATCTTACATATATTTATATCGTTGAATCATACAGATAGTCATAGTATTGAATCATATAGATTGTTGAATCATTCTAACATTCATATTGTTGAATCTTTAAGATATTCATTTTGTTGAAATCGTTGTCAGATATTTTTCCATTCATCATGATATATCCTTTATTGTTGTATTTAAACTTGCTGAGCAAACGTGTTACTCATTCTTTCTATATAATGACTTATATTGCAGTTAAGCCCGAGCCCTCAGGGAAGGACAAGGGTAAAGGAAAGATTTAGGATGGTTTGCAAGGAGCAGACTTTGTCTTTATGATTTGTTTAAGTACTGTTAATGTAATATGAACCCTAATGTTTATTCTAGGGTATATTTGTATTGATGTATTAAGGTTATCGAATCTTGGGACTAGTAACACCTTTTGAATGAACGACGTACGTTTATTATTTCCGCATTTTAGTTATCGTATATTACTTAAAGGTGGATGTTAGTATTATTTCGTGGCGACCGGACCGGGGTCAGAGGACCCGGATTCGGGGGTATCACAGGTTGGTATCAAAGCTTTAGGTTATAAACGTTAGGAATGCGAAACCTAAGTTATAACTTTAGTAGAAAACTCAAGTAGAGTTTATAGGTGATGGATTGAGGAGATCCATCGAGTCGCTTTTTGATACTGAAGTTGTTTATTTAAATCAGCTATGATTGATTGGCGTCCTAACTTCTTAATGCTAACATGAATAGCATATCACATAAAGCCTAATGTTTTCTTCCTATCCTCAGGATCATGCCGCCTAGGGGATTTTCACGGAACCAGAGGGAGGAAGGATCTATTAGCAATGGTGGAGGGGGAAATGTCAACCCAATGCAAAGCTTCGTTAACCTATTAACAGAAGTAATGCAGAACATAACCCCGCCAGCAACTGAACAGCCAAGGACATTACTTGGCTGGCTGTAAGGACTTTAAATTGGTAGGACCACCGGAATTTCGGGAAACCTTGAACCCAATTGAAGCCCAGACATGGATAAAAGAAATTGAGAAGGTGTTTGAGGTCGCACGGGTGGCCGAGGCACAGAAGACAGGTTTTACCAATTCATAATGAAGGGCGAAGCTAATAATTGGTGGGAACCCAATAAAGGACTAGCAGGCGAAGGAGTTATTACGTGGGACAAATATAAGAATTTCTTTTCGGAGAATACGCAACAAGATATGGAGGTTAAGTTTCTGGAGCTGAGACAAGGAGGTATGTCAGTCGTAGAGAATGAGGTAAGATTTAAAGAGTGGGCTCGATTCACCTCGCATCAGGTGGATACGGAGGCCAGGAAAGCAAAGAGATTTGAATTAGGATTGAAACCATGGGTACAGGAGGCAGTAGATGTATTAAAGATTAGGACTTTTTATGATCTTTTGGAAAGGGCTATCATTGCCGAAGGAGGTAATGAAGCCATAGTGCAATTTAAGTAAGTTAAGAAGACCTGTCAGGAAGGACAAAAGGGGGGAAGCGACGGAGGTAGCAACCCCAATAAGCGTAAATGGATGGAGAGCCAATCATCCGGAGGTAGCAAATCCGGGGGAAAGGCTAAGAAAAGTTTAAAGTGCAGTAACTGTGGAAGGAACCACTCGGGGGAATGCTTGAAAGGGAAGAACGCATGTTATCATTGTGGACAACCGGGGCACATGGCTCCTCAATGTCCAAATAAGCCAAAAGAGGATGTTTTGCGTGTAAAGCCACAGACCATCAAATCAAGGACTGCCCGAAGAGAAAGGGCATTGCAGCTAGTGGCAACCGCAATAATAAGGATGTAGTGTCAGGTATCATCGCGATCAATTATATAGATGTATATGTGTTATTCGATTCGGGTGCCACCTACGCTTTTGTTTATGAAGAATTTGTTAAACAGTTAGACTTACCCTGTGAGAAATTAGAACACCCTATGGGCATTGGAGTAGCAAACAAGGAAGTTATCCCCGTAGGATACATTCATAGGAACTGTTATACCGATCTGAAGGGAATTCGTGGATGTCTTCCCAAATGAGATTTAGCAGTAATAGTTTTTTCCTTGGAGTTTTAGAAGCATTATTTGTATAGCGAGAAGTGTGAGATATACACAGTCTGAAGTATATCTTCACGCAGAAGGAATTAAATATGAGGCAGCGTCGATGGCTAGGATTGATCAAAGATTATGATTGTGAAATTCTGTACCATCCAGGCAAAGCAAATGTGGTGGCAGATGCCTTGAGTAGGAAAGGCAGAGAGAAATTATCGAGGTTGACCATTCAGAAGAATTAGTGAAAGATTTTCGAAAGACTAGACTTAGAGGTTAAGTATCCGATGGAGACCAAAGAGAGATTAATTACAGTGTCAGTAAGCCCGACGTTATTAGATAAGGTTATGGAGGCACAAGAGAAGGACGAAGTTTGTGATAACATCAAGAAGCGATTAGCTAAAGGTGATGAGTTGAAATTTAAGATTGATAGCACTGAACTGCTAAGTTTTGAAGGACGAATTTGGGTATCGTTAGTACTAGAACTAAGAGAATAGATTTTTTCTAGAAGCATTTTATGGGAGGAAGTGTCGAGAGCCGTTGTGTTGAGACGAGGTAGGTGAACGTCGACTGTTGGGACCAGAAGTGGTACAACAGACGGTAGAGATTATCTAAGTGATAAGAGTGAATTATCTGTTTTTATTGGAATAACCTTATTTTTACAATTCCGAGTACGGAATTTTTATAAGGGGGAGGGATGTAACGACTAGGAATTTTAAGCTCCTTATTAATTTTATATGTGATTTAAAATTTTTAGGAGTTAATTTTTCAAACTTATTTAAACCTTATGCGGTTATGTGCTTATGTGCTTATGTGAATTTAACCTATGCGAATAAATGCTAGGATTTTTTTTTATTTAAAGGGAATCACTAATGGTTATTTAACTTAGTAGATTAACCCTAAGACTTTTATATCAGAATATTGATAAAAAGTGTTAGTAAATTATATATTCAAATTTACTTGAATATAGTGTAGAGACTTAATCGTGATTATTTATTTTTATTTGAGTAATTAATTGATAACGTATGAAATTATTATTGTTGTTGATTTATAATTATTATGAATAAATAATAGTTAATGAATTGGGAGTAATTAATTGATTATGTGTTGATTAATTATTATTATGAATAAATAATAATTAATGGATAAGAGATTAATAAATATAATAATATTATATTTACTTGGTTAATTGTTTTATACAAGTATGCAATATATTAAACCTTGTAATATGTGGTGGTTAACTTCATATTATATAAAGTGCAATGTGTACATTAATGTGGCTATGTATATAGTAAGATTTATTTGCTTTAGTAGAGTTACACAATAATGTTACTTATGTGACTTGAAGTGTGTAAGTAAACATTCATATATGCCTCATCAACATATAGTAATATCAATGAATAATTATTAATTGATAAATGATTTCAATAAGTTGTTATAATAATTATAATAACAGTTGTGTTGGTATATAATAATAATATCCAATTGAATTATAGTTGTAAAATGTACATGGATTATATGTTGTGTACCTATTCATTATTAATTGCTATAACATAGTATCACCCATTTAAATGTATATGGAATAAATACGTATAACTTAAGTATATCTATGTGCATATACATTATATAATCTAAGTATGTATATATTGTGCTAAGTGTTGAGCATACATAATACATATACAATTGCAAAGGCTGAGTTTACATTGCCCCTAATTGAGAGTCCCACCTCATTTCTCATTCACGTGCCTACACTCCTCAAACTAAGCAAAGTTAGGATAGCCTTGTAGCAATAATGAGCAATGGAGTGGAGACTATGTTGAGATATACCAACTCCTCACCCACTATTTGATAACAATTAGCTAATTCCATCTCCCATTAGTTTGATTTGAGGAACAATGTCAAGAACCGGGTAAGAAATTGGCTATATAAGAACTCTTCCCTTCTCCTTCATTTCATTGCTGAGAAATATTTGCTAAGGAACTTATACAGAGTGCGTATAATGTTATTATAGAGGAGATTAAGAAAGTATATTGCAGTTCAATTGTTTCACAGAGGTATAACTTCCCATCCCCATTCTTTATTTCTGTATAATTTCCTAATCTTTGATCCTTGAATTTAGCATGGTTTGATTGATAACTTGATTGGAGCATGCTTATTAGTTGTTATGATAGTTTACTACCATGTTAGAACTGTATTACATTGTGGCTGGGATGATTTTTGCAGAAATTTCTGAGTTGGGCTAAGTCACTGCCGAAGCAGAGCAGTTACTGTCTCTGGCCAACAGCCTGCGCAGCTGCGCCAGTTATGTACTGGCCAGCGGAGCAGCTGCGCTAGGACCAGAGTTTGGTTTTTGATTTCTGTTGCAGAACTGTTATGCCATCATGTAATACCTTGTTAGGACAGGCATGTGAACTAGCTTAATACACTTATATGAGTATATGAACATTGTGTAAACGTGTTTTGCTATGTTTGCATACAAGGTTTATGAAACAACATATAGTTATGAAATAAACTTAAGATTTCGTGAACGAACGTAACATATATGAAGCATGCCAGTGTTCTGATTTTGGCAAATATGTATACATGATTAATATATATATATATATATATATATATATATATAGGTGCGTAGACATAATATAAGTAAGTATTCCATGAGGCCAAACGTATATGTCTTGGCCACATGTTTGTTGAAATGAAAATAAATATTTTAAAAAGGGAAACTTGCAAATTCAAAAGTGAACTTTCTCATGGACATAGCATGTACATATACTGATATTATGAGCATAATAGCATGGGTTATATTAACTTGAAATGCATGTTTCAAATGTTAAACACGTTAGCATACTTGATTGAAAGCTTTAAGAGGTTTTTCAAGCGAAACTTAAGGACTTTCAAAGTAATCATAACCAAGACTTGTGTCTTTTACATTGGGACCACTTGAATACATGTATGTGACTTATGTATGCGTTCTAATACATGTGAATAACAGTTATGATATGCTTTATATGTATCGTGTTGTCTTTTTGACTTAGTATACTTTGCAAATGGAAACTTAGAATGTGGAAGCTAACTAGCATTCAATACCATGTGAGACATGTTGTGAGCATATAAGCATAAGTATTAAGATTTTATTATGCCTATAGACGTATTGACATGAACCTCATTTGTTTATATACAAATGTCACATATGCATGCTCAATCATAAGAAATGAACTTCAAGTATGAACTACGTCATTAAAGTATATTGTGTAGTATACTCGAGCATACATATTAAGTATTGTTTGACCTTGTTATGTGATAACATGACTTTAGTAACCAATCTTGAAGCATGAACTTATATTGTTTAAAGTATGTGAATGTCCGACATAAAAATATGTGGTCATGAAGTGAACATAGAATGAACATGTTAGCTTTCGAACTTGAGTTAGATAAACTTGATACACATATGTGTTGATTTATATCAGTAACTGGAAGTGCTATGTGTTCAAGCCTATATTGATGCATGGTAACTAGATAATCTAAAGTTATTAAATCTAAGACATGACTAGATTGACTTACGTGAACTATGTGCTAGAAGTATATGATAAGTAGATGTTTGTTAAGTGTAAACTTATATTAGTTTATATATACTAATTGGAGAGATCGACTTGTTAATGTTAGGTCGTTCCAACGTCGTTTAATTAAAGCTAGAATTATTTCTAGCTGAGCAAACAGGCAAGTTCCCTATCTTCCTCAAGTTATATTTGAGCAAGTTTCCTAGACCCTTGCATTACTTTATTCAACAGATATTGTAAGTAAGTTTCCTAACATTCAGCTGATTGTTATATTGAATGCAACTATCCTAAATTCTTGTACTACCTTATTCAATGAACCGTGTAAGCGAGTTTCTAAACTTCACTTATTTTTGGTGAAAGTTTTCTATCCTTCTCATATTATATTGAGCAGGTTATTATTGTATTGTGCAAGTTCCCCGAACTTAACATTTTTGAGTATTGTGAAAGTTCCCCGAACTTCACACTTTGGTTATTGTGAAAGTTCCCCGAACTTCACCTTTTGAGTATTGTGAAAGATCCCCGAACTTCACACTTTGGTTATTGTGAAAGTTTCCCGAACTTCACATTTTGAGTATTGTGAAAGTTCATCGAACTTCACACTTTGGTTATTTTGCAAATTCCCGAACTTCATTTCTTTATTATGCAAGTTCTCTAAACTTATACAAACTCGTATATTGTGCAAGTATCTTATCTTTGTGTTTACTTTACTCAAAAAACATTGCAAGCAAATGTCCTAACCTATGCATTTACTTTATGCAAGGGATCTATTATGGTGAAATTTCCCGAATTTCACTCTTTGATGTTGTAAGTGTCTAAGCCTATGCATTTATTTTATGCAAAGAATCTATTATCGTGCAAGTTCCCTGAACTTCACACGTTGAATATTGTGCAAGTTCCCCGAACTTCACACGTTGAGTATTGTGCATGTTTCCCGAACTTCACACGTTGAGTATTGTGCAAGTTCCCCGAACTTACACAAGTTCATATATTGTGCAAATTCTAAACTTCACTTTGTGCAAGTTCTCTATCCTTCTCATATTATATTGAGTAGGTTATTGTTGAATCGAAAGTTGTTTACTTAATTGCTTGAACTTTATTTCCAAGCATGTTATTTAGTGGTTTAATTACTTATCAATTATTCCACATTGATATTATTGATGTCCGCACCTAGTGCATTTGAGCTCGTACAGTCTTGGACTTGTACATTATTCAAGGTCCTAAATTTCTTGAACTATGTCAGTAAGAGTATGAACCTTTGCTCGGTCAGACTAGTGTATGAAGTTTTCTTTGAAGCTATCTAAACCAATTGATGGTAAGGATTCTTAGGCGGAACAAAACACCCCTCATATGTAGGAGTGTGCCCAGGTATCTAATATATATGATACGAGTAAGCAGATATAAGTGTTATGCATATTCACGTTGTGCCCAAGGCTGATCTCCTCGAGGTACTTAGTTTCTATAGCCAGAAGCCAGTAATTCTAAACCATTGGAAAGTTATAGTTCGGAGTCTACTCGACTATCAGTCATTCTAAAGACATTTATTATCTTTGCTTTTAATAGTCATATTATTGAATCTTTCAGATATTCATAGTGTTGAATCATGCAGGTTGTTGAATCTTACAGATATTCATATCGTTGAATCATACAGATATTCATAGTATTGAATCATATAGATTGTTGAATCATTCTAACATTCATATTGTTGAATATTTAAGATATTCATTTTGTTGAAATCGTTGTCAGATATTTTTTCATTCATCATGATATATCCTTTATTGTTGTATTTAAACTTGCTGAGCAAACTTGTTGCTCATTCTTGCTATATCATGACTTATATTGCAGTTAAGCCCGAGCCCTCAGGGAAGGACAAGGGTAAAGGAAAGATTTAGGATGGTTTGCAAGGAGCAGACTTTGTCTTTATGATATGTTTAAGTACTGTTAATGTAATATGAACCCTAATGTTTATTCTAGGGTATATTTATATTGATGTATTAATGTCATCGAATCTTGGGACTAGCAACACCTTTTGAATGAGCGACGTACGTTTATTATATTCCACATTTTAGTTATCGTATATTACTTAAAGGTGGATGTTAGTATTGTTTCGTGGCGACCGGACCGAGGTCAGAGGACCCGGATTCGGGGGTGTCACAGTACCAAACAATCACTTAACCATTTATAGCCCCATTTGGTTTCGGAGAGTGGTTTTAATAATATTCATTGCTGAAAATATGTTTTCCACCGTGGCAGTAGCAACTGGCAAAGTCAAAGGTAATTTCAACAACAAATAGACCCGAGGATACAAATCAGACTTTTTATTCTTAACCAACTTTTGAGCAAGTTCACCAATCCCTTTCACATTAAAAAATTCAAGATCATTTTTCATATCTACAATGTAATTTTTAAGTTCATCATCAATCCCCCAAAGATCTATATCTTGAAATTCCAACGGGTAAAACTTTGAAAATTGAATCAACCGTTCCTTATCAAATACTGAGAAAGAGTTACTTGGATCAAGACACGCCATACATGAGAGTAACTCTGTATTAACATTGTCAAATCGATCATTCAATTCTTGAAGTTGACTATCTATCATTGTATAGAGTAACTCAACCTGAAAGTGATGAAGATTGGTAGCCTTTTCACCTCGACGTGATCTCCCTTGAACCAAAAAGATAACTTCCATTTCTCGAACGACTATCCCATGCACATTATAAAATTCAGTAGTTTCTGCCAACAAACTCTCCCAACCTGAATCTCTCATGCTTTGTAATTATTGCTTTGAGATAGTAACTAAAGTCATTGCATTTACGAGATTTTGGTCTTTCTTTTGTAATGCTTGTGACAAGGTAGTCGTGATTCCTAAAACTTTTTTCATTAAGTGCAACAAGAATACAAACTCAAAATCTCGCATGAAATGCAACAAAGTACTTGCTTCTGTACTTTTATCCCTCGATGCATCATCTTCTACTATCTCAAGCACTTCAATTGTTTCAGAAAACAAGTTAATAACACTAAGAATTATGTCATAATGTGAGCTCCAGCGCGTGTTTCCGGGCCGCTTCAAGGTCGCTCCTTGATTCAACCCATGCCCGGTCTTGATTTCACCAGAAGTAACTCCTTGAATTATTCTTTCTATGTGCTTCACTCGAAGAACTTCCTTACGCTTGCAAGAAAGCTCCAACAACATTTGCCAAAATTACAAGATAATCAAAGAAAGATTTAAGCTTCTTAAGTTTTTTTGCAACCGCTACAAGTGTCAATTGAAACTGATGAGCGAAACAATGAACATAAAAAGCAGACTTATTCTCTGACAAAATCAAACTTTTGAGACCATTGAATTCCCCTCGCATGTTACTAGCTCCATCATATCCTTGCCCACGTACACGTGACATGCTCAATCCATGTGTTGCAAAAAGTGACTCAATAGCCTCTTTAAGTGTTCGAGCACATGTATTGGCAACATGAACAATGCCAAGAAAACACTCAATAACGCACCCATGTTTGTTCACATAACGTAAAGCAACAGCCATTTGTTCTTTAATTGATGAATCACGAGCCTCGTCAACTACAAAGAGAAAAAATTATCCCCGGTCTCTACAACTACAACTTTTATGGTCAAAAATGTAGCAGCACTACAAATGTCTTTTTGGATTGAAGGTGCTGTCAATTTGTGATTTCCTGGAGCGTTTTTCAACACGACTTTATTCACTTCGTCATTGTTCTCGGATAAAAACTTTAGAATAGAAAGAAATAAACCTCGCCTTTTTGAAGCATCTGATTTATCATGGCCACGGAAAGGCAACCCCTCACTTAAAAGAAACCGAACACATTTAATAGATGAGAAGCAAACGAAGCTTGTAAATTTTTTTTCTTGGTCAGATATATTGGCAAGTTTGATATCTATGTGTTGCTTTTGGTTTATCAAATCTTGACATGCTAGCATGCATCGTCTATGAATACTATTGGGTGACTTTTCAACATGCTCAGATAAGTATTTTGTCTTCCTCTAATTATTAAATCCCTTGCCGACAAATGTATTCCCACCCCCTTGTCCACCAATATCAGCATTGAATAGATCACAATGTAAGCAAAATATTGCATCTTCCTTTTCACTATATTCCAACCAACTGGCATACTTTTTGTACCATTCGGGATTAAATCTACGTTTCCCTCCATAAATAACAGTTTGAGGGAATTTGGAAAGCATTGGTTGATGAGGTCCCTTAAGCAAATATCCTCGGCGAATACCCTCTCTCTTGTTAGCATCATATTCCATTATCGATGGTCTTAGTCCTGGATCCGCAACAAGTTCCTCTTCTAAATTGAATTCAACTTGGGATTGCAAATTAATATTTTGAGATGGTTCTTCAATAGGTGTTTCATTTGAGAGATTTTGAGTAGTGTCATCGACTCGAATGGAGTGTGATGTTGATGATTCATTATTGGAACGATTGAATTTTGACCATATGTCATGAATGCCTAAATCAATCAAAACACAAGAATACAACAACCCCAAACAAGTAATTATTTTAAGCACCATAAATAGAATTCCATAATATACAACAAATAAATATTCATAATCCAAACTAAAAAAAAAGAATTTTAAAATAAAAAACATTTAGATACAATTTAGAAACTTACTTCGGTTAGTTGTCATGCTTCAATTTGAATGATTCCACAAATGTTTAAAACCTCAAACCAAATTTATTTTCTATATTCAAAAAAAATTATGAATTAATTTCAAAGTATAAGAAACGAGTAACCAGATACACTAATAACAACAGAATAGTCTGCAATAAATATTATATAAACAAAATAATGAATCAATTAATTAAACTTGAATTGCACAAACTAATCAGAATTCAGACACTAGGAAAATCCACATAAGATATAATGTTAAACTGTTTAAGTTGAAACTTGAAACTTGTTTAATGTTGGCAAGAATTAAAAAGTTGGACGACCAAGAAAAAATATTTTGGGGACCAAATAAGTTCACTGAAGGCCGAAGGGGTTATCCTTGTTTTATAGTATGGCAAATTACATGTGAAAAGTAGGAAATTTAAGTAAATAATAACAATCATCTCAATTTAATTTCTAATTCAATTTCCTTCTCAAATCTCAATTCATTCACAGATTCACTAGAAAAGAGGAACAGAGAAATGAGAATGCAAGTAATGAAATAAATAAATATATGTTTATAAAGACAGGGAGGAGAGAACAAATTACAGTATTACTTACACCTAGCGTCGGTCGAACAAAAGGAGTTTGGAAATTGGAAGGTCGACCGGAGGCGGAGGACGAACTGACGAAGGTTGCAGACTTACAGAGTTAAGGTTTTGGCTCAATTTAATGATCCTTTCATAACTATTTTGGGCCAATTTGTAGTGACCATAGCACTCCGTTAGAGAGGGAGAGAGAAACAGATGAAGATGAAGAATGTGGGACTGTTCACTGTTGAATCTGGGTTTCGGAGCAACCAAGCAACTGAAGCAAGGAAATGAGATAGTTATCAAATAAAAAAAAATTTGCCCCCTTAAGTTACATATTTTCCCAATTGCCCCTACTTATTTACCTATAAAAAAAAATATTGAGCATAGGCAAATGCCTATGTTGCCCCTTAATAAGTCTGCCCTTGTCTATACGCACTGCTATTATTAGCATAACCAATGAATATACAATCTATTATTTTCGGTCCTATTTTCACTTTTTTGGGTGGAGGTACCATTACTTTTGCTAAACACCCCCACACTTTTAAGTGTTTATAAGACGGCTTACGTTCTTTCCATAATTCATAGGGTGAAGCATTAGACTTCTTTTGAGGTATTCGATTGAGAATATAATTTGCTGAAAGAATTGCTTCTCCTTTGAAGATATACATCCTTTGAAAAGGTTACATCCTTTTGAAAGGTTACATCCTTTTGAAAGGTTACATTCTTTTTGAAAGGTTACATCCTTTTGAAAAGATACATCCCTTTGAAAGGTTACATCCCTTTGAAAATGTATGAACCAAAGGTCACACCTATTGGTTTTATTTCATTCATTTATATATATATATATATATATATATATATATATATCCAAAAGAGTCTTTAGGGGCACTCTAATTCAGCTTAGGGAAGACAGCACCCCCAAGGGATTCAATTGATTCTTTGATCTTTAATTCCAGTTCTGGAAAAGAAGGAGGTGATGAAGGTCGTTCTGACTCGTCTTCGGATCCTTCTGATACTACATAGTCCTCTTCCTCTTCAGAATTATGAATTCTATTTGGTAAGGCATCATCATTTGATATGGAAAGAGGAAGAACAAAGGGACCAAAATCATCAAGAAGGTATTGAACAAAGGATTCGGGAAGTTCATGAATTAAGGTTTTTATAGAGGTTGATTTGAATTTTGGGTACCATTCTTGGATCTGGCATCTATTTACTTCTTCTTCCTTCATCTTCTAGACGCGGGTAAAATTGTTGAGACTCAAACTAAAGTTAAAGGCCCTTTCTTCTAATTTTTGCATAATATATAAGAACGCAAGTCAAAAGCTAAGAACATGACCACCAGTTCAACGTGGTAAAATTACCCAAACTGTGCCACCAACATTTCAAGCATTTTAAATTCTTCACGGCTTATGTAATAGTAAACCTAACCAATTAAAGGAAACAAGGTAATGCACCAAAAAGGATAAATAGACAACCAACCTTTAGTTATATATATTCTATTTATAATTGCGAAAGTATAAAGAAACAAACCATAACTTAGATTAGTGGAGAAAGAAAATAGCAAAATGCAATAACGAGTGTAAGATCCAAAAACTCCAATTATCAAGTATGACTATCTATTTAAGAGGGTGTTTTATATTCTTAGTTGGATCCGAATAAACCAAGAGTAACAAACATATTGTAATTTGTATCCACACAAAAATCAAACCATCTTCATGACATGTAGCATTTCAATGTCCTATAACAGGGATGCTTTTAAGTTTAAACCGGGGCAAAAAGAGTTAAGATAACATTATCATTGTACACAATATTCTTCTCTTGTACACAGAAAAAACGCAGAGTGCACACATGCCTGGAATATAAAGTATAAACTCAAACAAACCTCACGAAAAAGCAACCAGGTATTCGTCAAGCTGATGCTACTAGCATAAGCTCTAATTACAAGCTAGATAAGTATAGCACGAAACCTATAGAAAATCATGATTCTAAAAGAGGGTTTAAGAAAAATAACATTCTTTCACTAATCAGGCTTACATTTATACAAGGAGCACATAGTCTTCAGCTTTCACCATCCTTCGAATTAATGGATGTTCTTTTTTCAATACTAAAATTTGTTCCTTTAAAACAAACACCAATTAAATTTGTTCATTTAAATTGAACACCAGCTAAAATTTTGAGCTAAAATTTTCTCTAAGGTTTTCAGACCCGGACCGAAAAAGATACCGGGTGGATGGATACCGGTGGTAGAACTGTTATCGACTCATTGACAGTCATTAATATGTAATAAATAATTAAATATATTAATTATTATTATTTATATATAATATTTAGTAAATATGTAAAATTAATCAATTTATCTACAAAAAAACTAAACCTATTTGTACAATATTTACGTTATATAATTCAAATAAATACTAAATCTATATAAAAGAAAGATATTAAATCATGCTCATAACTCAAAACTCGAGTTATAAAATCAAATAAACATCTCCAAGATACAATCAAATATGACTCTGCTTGACAGAATCCTTAAGTAAGACATTCAAATATGGAAACATTTGTATGTTATTTAGAATCTTCTTTTTTTCACTCTGTACATCCTTTTACTTCAGCTATCAGTACACTTGATACACTTGATCACTGATTATATAAAGTTAAATTTAGATTGAAATATAAACTGTTTAGACACAACTAGGTAATCATCGGTGATCAAATACACAATAAATTAATATTAATAATTTAGTAATTGAAGTATTAATTATTAAACTACTAATTTACACTTTACATAATCTGATAAGTGATAATAGTAGTAATTGAACTATTGAAATTAAAGTATTACTAAACGGAGGTGCAGCGGGGCACAACAAAGGCTCAGCGGGGCGCAGCAAGGAAGCAACCAGTGATATCAAGTCATCGCCTAGGCATCGATTAGGCGACGCTGTTGGTCGTTTTCACGATCAATAAACTTGCGCAAGTATACGCGGTCTAACATGCAATATATTACTAAGTAGAGTATCGAATCCGCGAGGACAAAGTACTAACACTATTCAAATACTAAATTATATCAATACGGTCTTATCTAAACAAGTAAATAGTGATGGTGTGTTTAAAACTAATATGAATAAAAATAGTAAAAAGTGAAACTAATCAGAATTCAGACACTAGGAAAATCCACATAAGATATAATGTTAAACTGTTTAAGTTGAATATTGAAACTTGTTTAATGTTGGCAAGAATTAAAAAGTTGGACGACCAAGAAAAAATATTTTGGGGACCAAATAAGTTCACTGAAGGCCGAAGGGGTTATCCTTGTTTTATAGTATGACAAATTACATGTGAAAAGTAGGAAATTTAAGTAAATAATAACAATCATCTCAATTTAATTTCTAATTCAATTTCCTTCTCAAATCTCAATTCATTCACAGATTCACTAGAAAAGAGGAACAGAGAAATGAGAATGCAAGTAATGAAATAAATAAATATATGTTTATAAAGACAGGGAGAAGAGAACAAATTACAGTATTACTTACACCAAACAGTAGCGTCGGTCGAACAAAAGGAGTTTGGAAATTGGAAGGTCGACCGGAGGCGGAGGACGAACTGACGAAGGTTGCAGACTTACAGAGTTAAGGTTTTGACTCAATTTAATGATCCTTTCATAACTATTTTGGGCCAATTTGTAGTGACCATAGCACTCCGTTAGAGAGGGAGAGAGAAACAGATGAAGATGAAGAAGGTGGGACTGTTCACTGTTGAATCTGGGTTTCGGAGCAACCAAGCAACTGAAGCAAGGAAATGAGATAGTTATCAAATAAAAAAAAAATTGCCCCCTTAAGTTACATATTTGCCCAATTGCCCCTACTTATTTACCTATAAAAAAAAATATTGAGCATAGGCAAATGCCTATGTTGCCCCTCAATAAGTCCGCCCCTGTCTATACGCACTGCTATTATTAGCATAACCATTGAATATACAATCTATTGTTTTCGGTCCTATTTTCACTTTTTTGGGTGGAGGTACCATTACTTTTGCTAAACACCCCCACACTTTTAAGTGTTTATGAGACGGCTTACGTTCTTTCCATAATTCATAGGGTGAAGCATTAGACTTCTTTTGAGGTATTCGATTGAGAATATAATTTGCTGAAAGAATTGCTTCTCCTTTGAAGATATACATCCTTTGAAAAGGTTACATCCTTTCGAAAGGTTACATCCTTTTGAAAGGTTACATTCTTTTTGAAAGGTTACATCCTTTTGAAAAGATACATCCCTTTGAAAGGTTACATCCCTTTGAAAATGTATGAAGCAAAGGTCACACCTATTGGTTTTATTTCATTCATTTATATATATATATATATATATATATATATATAATATATCCAACAGAGTCTTTAGGGGCACTCCAATTCAGCTTAGGGAAGACAGCACCCCCAAGGGATTCAATTGATTCTTTGATCTTTAATTCCAGTTCTGGAAAAGAAGGAGGTGATGAAGGTCGTTCTGACTCGTCTTCGGATCCTTCTGATACTACATAGTCCTCTTCCTCTTCAGAATTATGAATTCTATTTGGTAAGGCATCATCATTTGATATGGAAAGAGGAAGAACGAAGGGACCAAATCATCAAGAAGGTATTGAACAAAGGATTCGGGAAGTTCATGAATTAAGGTTTTTATAGAGGTTGATTTGAATTTTGGGTACCATTCTTGGATCTGGCATCTATTTACTTCTTCTTCCTTCATCTTCTAGACGCGGGTAAAATTGTTGAGACTCAAACTAAAGTTAAAGGCCCTTTCTTCTAATTTTTGCATAATATATAAGAACGCAAGTCAAAAGCTAAGAACATGACCACCAGTTCAACGTGGTAAAATTACCCAAACTGTGCCACCAACATTTCAAGCATTTTAAATTCTTCACGGCTTATGTAATAGTAAACCTAACCAATTAAAGGAAACAAGGTAATGCACCAAAAAGGATAAATAGACAACCAACCTTTAGTTATATATATTCTATTTATAATTGCGAAAGTATAAAGAAACAAACCAGAACTTAGATTAGTGGAGAAAGAAAATAGCAAAATTCAATAACGAGTGTAAGATCCAAAAACTCTAATTATCAAGTATGACTATCTATTTAAGAGGGTGTTTTATATTCTTAGTTGGATCCGAACAAACCAAGAGTAACAAATATATTGTAATTTGTATCCACACAAAAATCAAACCATCTTCATGACATGTAGCATTTCAATGTCCTATAACAGGGATGCTTTTAAGTTTAAACCAGGGCAGGAAGAGTTAAGATAACATTATCATTGTACACAATATTCTTCTCTTGTACACAGAAAAAACGCAGAGTGCACACATGCCTGGAATATAAAGTATAAACTCAAACAAACCTCACGAAAAAGCAACCAGGTATTCGTCAAGCTGATGCTACTAGCATAAGCTCTAATTACAAGCTAGATAAGTATAGCACGAAACCTATAGAAAATCATGATTCTAAAAGAGGGTTTAAGAAAAATAACATTCTTTCACTAATCAGGCTTACATTTATACAAGGAGCACATAGTCTTCAGCTTTCACCATCCTTCGAATTAATGGATGTTCTTTTTTCAATACTAAAATTTGTTCCTTTAAAACAAACACCAATTAAATTTGTTCATTTAAATTGAACACCAGCTAAAATTTTGAGCTAAAATTTTCTCTAAGGTTTTCAGACCCGGACCGAAAAAGATACCGGGTGGATGGATACCGGTGGTAGAACTGTTATCGACTCATTGACGTCATTAATATGTAATAAATAATTAAATATATTAATTATTATTATTTATATATAATATTTAGTAAATATGTAAAATTAATCAATTTATCTACAAAAAACTAAACCTATTTGTACAATATTTACGTTATATAATTCAAATAAATACTAAATCTATATAAAAGAAAGATATTAAATCATGCTCATAACTCAAAACTCGAGTTATAAAATCAAATAAACATCTCCAAGATACATTCAAATATGACTCTGCTTGACAGAATCCTTAAGTAAGACATTCAAATATGGAAACATTTGTATGTTATTTAGAATCTTCTTTTTTTCACTTTGTACATCCTTTTACTTCAGCTATCAGTACACTTGATACACTTGATCACTGATTATATAAAGTTAAATTTAGATTGAAATATAAACTGTTTAGACACAACTAGGTAATCATCGGTGATCAAATACACAATAAATTAATATTAATAATTTAGTAATTGAAGTATTAATTATTAAACTACTAATTTACACTTTACATAATCTGATAAGTGATAATAGTAGTAATTGAACTATTGAAATTAAAGTATTACTAAACGGAGGTGCAGCGGGGCACAACAAAGGCTCAGCGGGGCGCAGCAAGAAAGCAACCAGTGATATCAAGTCGTCGCCTAGGCATCGATTAGGCGACGCTGTTGGTCGTTTTCAAGATCAATAAACTTGCGCAAGTATACACGGTCTAACATGCAATATATTAGTAAGTAGAGTGTCGAATCCGCGAGGACAAAGTACTAACACTATTCAAATACTAAATTATATCAATACGGTCTTATCTAAACAAGTAAATAGTGATGGTGTGTTTAAAACTAATATGAATAAAAATAGTAAAAAGTGAAACTAATCAGAATTCAGACACTAAGAAAATCCACATAAGGTATAATGTTAAACTGTTTAAGTTGAAACTTGAAACTTGTTTAATGTTGCCAAGAATTAAAAAGTTGGACGACCAAGAAAAAATATTTTGGGGACCAAATAAGTTCACTGAAGGCCGAAGGGGTTATCGTTGTTTTATAGTATGACAAATTACATGTGAAAAGTAGGAAATTTAAGTAAATAATAACAATCAGCTCAATTTAATTTCTAATTCAATTTCCTTCTCAAATCTCAATTCATTCACAGATTCACTAGAAAAGAGGAACAGAGAAATGAGAATGCAAGTAATGAAATAAATAAATATATGTTTATAAAGACAGGGAGGAGAGAACAAATTACAGTATTACTTACACCAAACAGTAGCGTCGGTCGAACAAAAGGAGTTTAGAAATTGGAAGGTCGACCGGAGGCGGAGGACGAACTGACGAAGGTTGCAGACTTACAGAGTTAAGGTTTTGACTCAATTTAATGATCCTTTCGTAACTATTTTGGGCCAATTTGTAGTGACCATAGCACTCCGTTAGAGAGGGAGAGAGAAACAGATGAAGATGAAGAAGGTGGGACTGTTCACTGTTGAATCTGGGTTTCGGAGCAACCAAGCAACTGAAGCAAGGAAATGAGATAGTTATCAAATAAAAAAAAAATAGCCCCCTTAAGTTACATATTTGCCCAATTGCCCCTACTTATTTACCTATAAAAAAAAATATTGAGCATAGGCAAATGCCTATGTTACCCCTCAATAAGTCCGCCCCTGTCTATACGCACTGCTATTATTAGCATAACCATTGAATATACAATCTATTGTTTTCGGTCCTATTTTCACTATTTTGGGTGGAGGTACCATTACTTTTGCTAAACACCCCCACACTTTTAAGTGTTTATAAGATGGCTTACGTTCTTTCCATAATTCATAGGGTGAAGCATTAGACTTCTTTTGAGGTATTCGATTGAGAATATAATTTGCTGAAAGAATTGCTTCTCCTTTGAAGATATACATCCTTTTCAAAGGTTACATCCTTTTGAAAGGTTACATCCTTTTGAAAGGTTACATTCTTTTTGAAAGGTTACATCCTTTTGAAAAGATACATCCCTTTGAAAGGTTACATCCCTTTGAAAATGTATGAAGCAAAGGTCACACCTATTGGTTTTATTTCATTCATTTATATATATATATATATATATAATATATCCAACAGAGTCTTTAGGGGCACTCCAATTCAGCTTAGGGAAGACAGCACCCCCAAGGGATTCAATTGATTCTTTGATCTTTAATTCCAGTTCTGGAAAAGAAGGAGGTGATGAAGGTCGTTCTGACTCGTCTTCGGATCCTTCTGATACTACATAGTCCTCTTCCTCTTCAGAATTATGAATTCTATTTGGTAAGGCATCATCATTTGATATGGAAAGAGGAAGAACGAAGGGACCGAAATCATCAAGAAGGTATTGAACAAAGGATTCGGGAAGTTCATGAATTAAGGTTTTTATAGAGGTTGATTTGAATTTTGGGTACCATTCTTGGATCTGGCATCTATTTACTTCTTCTTCCTTCATCTTCTAGACGCGGGTAAAATTGTTGAGACTCAAACTAAAGTTAAAGGCCCTTTCTTCTAATTTTTGCATAATATATAAGAACGCAAGTCAAAAGCTAAGAACATGACCACCAGTTCAACGTGGTAAAATTACCCAAACTGTGCCACCAACATTTCAAGCATTTTAAATTCTTCACGGCTTATGTAATAGTAAACCTAACCAATTAAAGGAAACAAGGTAATGCACCAAAATGGATAAATAGACAACCAACCTTTAGTTATATATATTCTATTTATAATTGCGAAAGTATAAAGAAACAAACCAGAACTTAGATTAGTGGAGAAAGAAAATAGCAAAATTCAATAACGAGTGTAAGATCCAAAAACTCCAATTATCAAGTATGACTATCTATTTAAGAGGGTGTTTTATATTCTTAGTTGGATCCGAACAAACCAAGAGTAACAAACATATTGTAATTTGTATCCACACAAAAATCAAACCATCTTCATGACATGTAGCATTTCAATGTCCTATAACAGGGATGCTTTTAAGTTTAAACCAGGGCAGGAAGAGTTAAGATAACATTATCATTGTACACAATATTCTTCTCTTGTACACAGAAAAAACGCAGAGTGCACACATGCCTGGAATATAAAGTATAAACTCAAACAAACCTCACGAAAAAGCAACCAGGTATTCGTCAAGCTGATGCTACTAGCATAAGCTCTAATTACAAGCTAGATAAGTATAGCACGAAACCTATAGAAAATCATGATTCTAAAAGAGGGTTTACGAAAAATAACATTCTTTCACTAATCAGGCTTACATTTATACAAGGAGCACATAGTCTTCAACTTTCACCATCCTTCGAATTAATGGATGTTCTTTTTTCAATACTAAAATTTGTTCCTTTAAAACAAACACCAATTAAATTTGTTCATTTAAATTGAACACCAGCTAAAATTTTGAGCTAAAATTTTCTCTAAGGTTTTCAGACCCGGACCGAAAAAGATACCGGGTGGATGGATACCGGTGGTAGAACTGTTATCGACTCATTGACGTCATTAATATGTAATAAATAATTAAATATATTAATTATTATTATTTATATATAATATTTAGTAAATATGTAAAATTAATCAATTTATCTACAAAAAAACTAAACCTATTTGTACAATATTTACGTTATATAATTCAAATAAATACTAAATCTATATAAAAGAAAGATATTAAATCATGCTCATAACTCAAAACTCGAGTTATAAAATCAAATAAACATCTCCAAGATACATTCAAATATGACTCTGCTTGACAGAATCCTTAAGTAAGACATTCAAATATGGAAACATTTGTATGTTATTTAGAATCTTCTTTTTTTCACTTTGTACATCCTTTTACTTCAGCTATCAGTACACTTGATACACTTGATCACTGATTATATAAAGTTAAATTTAGATTGAAATATAAACTGTTTAGACACAACTAGGTAATCATCGATGATCAAATACACAATAAATTAATATTAATAATTTAGTAATTGAAGTATTAATTATTAAACTACTAATTTACACTTTACATAATCTGATAAGTGATAATAGTAGTAATTGAACTATTGAAATTAAAGTATTACTAAACGGAGGTGCAGCGGGGCACAACAAAGGCTCAGCGGGGCGCAGCAAGGAAGCAACCCGTGATATCAAGTCGTCGCCTAGGCATCGATTAGGCGACGCTGTTGGTCATTTTCACGATCAATAAACTTGCGCAAGTATACGCGGTCTAACATGCAATATATTACTAAGTAGAGTGTCGAATCCGCGAGGACAAAGTACTAACACTATTCAAATACTAAATTATATCAATACGGTCTTATCTAAACAAGTAAATAGTGATGGTGTGTTTAAAACTAATATGAATAAAAACAGTAAAAAGTGAGATTGAGTTGGTTCAAATAAGGCAAGTTAAGATTATAACTCTCCTAATGCATCATTTAATCTCCTAACTCTTCAAATTATCTAACGAATCAAAAGAATGGTCAACCGAGAACTGATAAGTATACATAATCCTCTTCCGATGGTCAAATGCAATCCCTTAGCTAAATAAATCACAATATTCTTATGGTAAAAATAATTAGTCTAAGGGTCATTAAGCTTAGTTCTCAATGATTACACAAGGCAAATAGATATATTCCTATTCTATTATGCAAAATATGCTCTCATTCCCATAGGCATGGACATAACAAGTGTTGTTGCATTTAGGGTTAGGCATTAAAATCCATTTTCCAATATCAAATGATAGCCATATCAATTCCTTAATCAAGCAATCAATAAATAAGCATGAAATGCAACAACCCATTCAAACATGAATCATTATAATAAATAGGAGAGAAATTCGATTAAACTAAACATTAGGTTACATTGCAATCCTAGAAATGTAATTAGTTCATAACTATAGAACTAAATAATATTATCATAGTGTTCAACATGCTCAAAATTACACAAATGAATGAAAGATTTGGATAAAGAAAACTCTTTTGAAGTTTTCTGGCTTCGACTCTTCTCTTCTCCGTGTAGAGTCCGAGCAATCAAGGATGCAATGATCTTGCAAGAATTAAAGCTCCAAATTTTCTCTCTTGCTAAGCTATCACACTCTATTCTCTTTTTTAAGTCTATATGATAAGTAGTGGCTTCTGAGAAATGATAAGATCATGAAGTTATAAGCAGCTAGGTCATTAACAGAGGTTGTCTGCCTAAAAATCGGAGGTGGCGCCTTGGACAGGAGCTGTGGCGCTGGTCAAAGCCCTCTGGTAAACTAGTCGCGCTGCGGCGCTGGAAGGTGGTGAGCTGGCAGGCGTCTGGCGCTGCGGCGCCACACTTGTGCTTTGTCTTAGCTCCGCGGCGCTGGCACCGGGCCTTGCTGGCAAGAGGATGGCGCTGGGGCACCAGTTTACAAAGGAAACCCGGTGCTGCGGCGCCGGTTCTATGAAAAAGACAGATTTGCCTTTTAAAAAGATGGAAATGACCTAATAACTCATGCAAAACAATTTTAAGCCAAATAATAACAAAAAATATATAAAAAAGTATATAATAAGATAAACAGACAACTTCTTAAGGCTGCTCGGTTCGCGGGTATAAATTCCACTCATCAAATACCCCCAAACTTAAGCTTTTGCTTGTCCCTAAACAAAAATATTTGAACAAAAATATCAAACAACAAATAAAACTGTGCATCATGCACTGAACCACTATATACCCGCACTGTGGTCTCAAGGATAAGAATAACGATTTCAAAGCAAAAGCAAATTCAAAAATAAGGCTTCGATCAAACTTCTAGCTTAGACTGCTACTGATCCAAATATGGGAAATGTTAACTCAAAACGCTCAAGCTACATCAAGACTTCGGAATAAGACACAAATGCAAGAACAGACCACTCGGTATTAGCATGAGAACAGCTGGAATTGACTTGTGCAAAATTCGGCTACCTTAGGCTGAGTTACCCATGTAAATAGTTTTCGATCAGTGACTCCCAAGCCAGATGGATTTAGGGCACTAGGTATAGAACACCCCTAAGAATCTAATAACTCAAGTAACACTAGCCACGTAGCCAAACTTAAGTCAAACCAAAAAATTTATCCGTTATATTCTTAAGTAATGCAACCTCAAGCATGATTGTGCAACGTCTAATCACATTAGGCTATTCAGAGTTACCCGTGTAATGAGCTTTTGATCAATGACTCCCAAGCCAGATGGCTTTAGGGCACTAGGTGTAGAACACCCCAAAAGATTTATTAACTCGTGTAACAAAAGTCACGTAATCAAACTTAGTTAACTAAGGCTATCGATTTATTCTTTTATTATATTTTTTTTATATGCTATTAGACCACTAATGTATCCGAACTTGCATAAGAATCTAAATCTTACTACATCAACTCACTTAACTTCGCAAGAGCTAACGCAAAAAAATTTCATAAAAATTACCAATTAAGTCTTTTAGAACATAACTAGCTATGACAGTTGGTACGTGCTCGATAGGCTAGACAGGATCAATAGCAGTCTTAACTAAAAATTAATATAAGAATCTCATTCATGAATGCTTGACCAATTTGACAAAGCCATAACACGTATATCTTTGGTCACAATCAAAAATTTAACTATAAATAACCCATCAATCATATAAACAGTTAAAGATAGGGTTAGTCCAAAAAGCCATAACATGGCATCAAGTATACCAATCTGTGTAAGTCCCAAAAGATGGCTATAAACCAAACATGTTATTAATAAAAAGCATCTATCCATAAAGATAAAAACTGTTCATGCATCCATACACAACTAAATAAAACCAAAATGATAAATCCATACATAATTAAATAAAAAATAATAAGTATGGGGCTACAAAAGCCCAAAAACCAAACATAGATAGTCTGAGGCTACAAAAGCCCTAAAGATACCAAACACAGTAGTTCATATATATATACAGCTCATATAAGGCATAACATGAATGAAAGATCTCCCCCCAGACTGGAATCCGACAATGCCCTCATTGGCGAAAAGTGCAAAAATCTGAATGCTAGGACCTGCTGTGGGGCACAATCACTCACCGCCGCCATGTCCTTTGCCTTCGCCTTGGTTCTCGTCGTGTCCTTCGCCGTCTGGAGATGGTGGTGGATAAGGACAGAATAACAAAATCTGAGGGAACTGGTAATGCACGGACTCAGGATCATCTCCACCGAACTGTGTATAGATGTTTGCCACTGTGGTGGCAAACTCAGCATGATACTGAGTGAAGATGTCCTGCCGCTGGGCAACTGTGTCGATCCTCCTAGTGATCCGCTTAGTCTCGTTGTGCATAAGTTTGATAGATGCTAGAATCTTTGCTAGTGGCCCAGAAGATGATGCACCAAGTTTCGGCGTCTGAGTAGATGGTACTATCTCGGAAGGTGGAGGCTGAGTAGCTGGCAAGTACCCTTCACCACGGGGGTGAGACTCGGCTCCGTCCCAAACTCCATATCACTGGATGAGTGTATGATCAATGGTCGCCATGGGAAAGTCGACAATTTCCTCTAGACGCCACTGAACCCGCGTTCTTTTGCACAGCTGCGTGATAAGAGAAGGGTGAGGGAGGCCTCCAGTCGAACTACCCTTAATGGCTCGCAAAATTGACTCTTGGATGGCGACGCCGATGTCCACATCCAGTCCTGTGACTTTGGCAAATAGCAGCACGACTCGCTCTTTGGTGACATCACTGATGTGGCGGGTGGGCATGATGTTGGCACAGATAAAACTGTACCATGCCTTGCCATAGTGACTGAGCGCGCTTTAAGAGAAATTGGTCTTCTCCCCAGTGGTCTGATTCATCCTCCAGGTTGTCCCTGGTTTGCATAGCCTTGTGACAATGCTATTCATGTTGTAGTGAGAAATACCCTGGTCGAGGTAGACCCAATCAATGTCCGGTAGTTGGAAGTAAGCTTTGATTGTGGCACTATCATACGCCACTTTCTGGCCTCAACCTATAACCTCAGCGGGTCCTTCAATCTTAGCATTGGAGTAAAACTCATAAACCAATGCGATGATGGCGTTGTCTGGCGGCGCTGTGAATCGGACCCATTTCTTTGCAACTATCATAGGCCATATCTCTCCGTCTTTATTCGGTTCAGGTCGAAGTCCTCGCTCAGGAACCATACTTTTTCCCAAAATGGTAGAGTTGTACTTGGTCCATGCTTCATCGGTAACAAACTTGGTCTTGTCCCATTTCTGTACTGAAGAGGAAGTGCTACCTTCTGTTCGTTGGCGTTTGGATGCCTTGTCAAAATTTGATGTCAAGACTGAATGCCCAAATGTGCCCAAGGTCGACTCAAAATAATGCCCAAACACAAGTAAACTTCCGAATACTCTTGCAGAACGATGCCAATCCAATGCAGATGCAAACCCAATTCAATGCCCAACCAATACTCAACAAAATCCAAGTCTAAGTTGGCTAAAATCAAACTAAAACTCTCTTAGGCAAACTGTCAAACACTTGGCGTGCACTGCTGAAACCCTAGGTTGATGAGTTTTGTTTGTAAATGGAACTAGCCAATTTCTGTCAATGGAAATCACCCAAGCAAATAGAGAAGAACAAGCAATTGCAAACCCAAAATATTTTAAGAAGGAACAAAGGGCAACTCAATCAAAATCCAAGTTTCATGTGGAAAAAATGTTAATCCCAAATACCTTTTAATTGAGGAACTTGTAATGAGATCTTAGGATTGAGCACTTGAAATAGATGAGCACTTGAAAGTCACTTGGGAGGATTTGAAACTTAAGTCACTTGAAACTTGCAGTGAGATCACAAGATTGAGAGGATTGCTGTTGTTGTCGAGAGAGAGATAGAAGTATAATTGCCTTATAGTTATCGCCAAAATTATCGAGTAAAGGCAAGTTTTTAAAAACCAAAAAACCGTTACCGGCGCTGCGGCAACTGGTTTCCTTCGTTAAATGACGCTGCGGTACCACTTATGCAGAGAATTTGAAAAGAGCTGGTACTGCGACGCTGGCTTTTGTGTTTTGTTGGGCGCTGCAGCGCTAACCATACATGGAGTTCAAAGGACTACTAGCGCGGGGACGCCAACTTTTGTGTTGTGTTGGGCGCTGTGGCGATGACGATACAGGGAGTTCAAAGGACTACTGGCGCTGGGGCGTCGGCTTTTGTACTATGTTGGGCACTGCGGTGCTGACTATACAGGGAGTTGAACTGGATGTGGTGCTGCATTTCCTTTATTGCTTAGCGCCGCGTCGCTGACCATACAGGGGCTTGAAGACCACTGGCGTTGCTGCGCTGAGTTCAGTAAAAATTGAGGCACCGCGATGCAGGCCATACACTAGGCAAATTTTTTTAAGGAAATCAGCACAGCAGTTCATGACAAACCATTAATCAAAAATAACAAACTCCAAAAAAAACTTATCTAGGCAAGACAAAACTATACATTGACTAAAAGTCTACCTATTACCCAAAATGTACTATGTTACTATATATTACCCAAAAATATGTGGAAAACTATCGATTACACACGACTATACAACCGCACACTAAACCACATGCAAAATTACTGAAATCATACTAACTACTATAATAAACAAAAACAGACATAATATCATACTAAAAAGCTAAAAGGGTATAAGAATGATACTGAAATGGAGTTGCCTCCCCATCTAGCGCTTGTTTTAGAGTCGCCAGCTTGACTATTTCTCCCCGGCTCAAATCGGGTCTCCAAGTGTAATTGACGTCATTTGGCGGCCAACGTCGCCACCCCAGTAATGCTTGAGGCGTTGCCCATTCACCTTGAAGGTTCTGTCAGAATTTGGGTCTTCAACCTCAATCGCACCATAGTGGCTATACCTTCGAAATTTTGAAGGGTCCCGACCATCGGGATTTCAATTCCCGATGAATAGTTTCAGCCGGGAGTTGAAGAGCAGCACATTCTGCCCCGATTTAAACTTCTTATCATGCCACTGCTTTGTTTTCTCCTTAGTACAACTTTGTGTTTTCATACGCTTAGAGCCGAAACTCGTCCGACTCATTGAGTTGTAACAACCTTTTCTCACCCGCCTCGTCCAGGTCAAAATTAAGCTTTTGAATCGCCCAATATGCATTGTGCTCCAACTCGACGGGGAGATAACACGCCTTTCCATAAACAAACCTATACGAACACATTCCAATAGGTGTTTTGTAGGCAGTGCGATACGCCCACAGTGCGTCATCCAACTTCTTTGACCGGTCCTTTCGGTTAGGGTTCACAATCTTTTCTAGAATTCTCTTGACTTCCCTATTCGATACCTCGGCTTGTCCACTGGTTTGGGCATATTTAGCAAGAAGGGCTTCGAAGTACTTGTTGGCTTGTTGCAGAAATGCAAGCCCTCATGGCTAATAATTACCCGAGGCATGCCAAATCGGGTAAAAATATTCTTTCTCAAGAAGTTAAGCACGACCTTGACATTATTAGTAGGCAAAACTACGGCTTCCACCCATTTGGATACATAGTCCACAACAACTAGTATGTACAAATTGTTGTAAGAGGATGGAAACGGGTTCATAAAATCTATGCCCCAAACATCAAACAGCTCTACCTCAAGAATATTCTGTAGAGGAATTTCATGCCTTTTTGAAATGGTTCCTACTCTGGCAATTATCGCAAGACGATACATATAGGTAGGCGTCCTTAAACATGGTTGGCTAGTAGAAACCCGATTGGAGCACTTTCGATGCTGTTCTTTGCCCACCAAAATGGCCCCCCATAGTTAGATGAGTGCCAGTGGAGCACACCTTCGATTTCTTCCTCGAACAGACACCTTCTTAAAATTTAATCCGCACATTGCTTAAACTAGAAGAAATCATCCCAAATATAGTGTTTTACATTATTCAGGAATTTCTTCCTCTGCTGATAGTTCATGTTAAGAGGGAGCACACTGCACGCGACATAATTTACGAAGTCTGCATACCACGGTGCTACAGTATGAACTACATACAACTGCTCATCCTAGAAGAAGTCATTGATATCCGTCTCCATTTCCCCCAAGTAACTTGGATTTTCCAGTCTCGATAGGTGATCCGCAACTTGATTCTCGGTTCCTTTTCTATTGAGGATCTCCAGATCGAATTCCTAGAGGAGAAGGACCCATCTAATCAACATTGACTTTGCATCCTTCTTCAAGATCAGATATTTGATCGCCGAGTTGTCAGTATATACAATGACTTTGGTTTCGATTAGATATGCGCTGAACTTATCAAAGGCATAAACTACTGCCAGTAACTCTTTCTCAGTAGTGGTGTAGTTAAGCTGAGCATCTGTTAATGTTTTACTGGCATAGTAAATTGTGTGAAACACCTTGTCTATCCTTTGTCCCAACATTGCCCCAATAGCATAATTGCTGGCATCGCACATGAGTTCAAATGGCAATTCCTAGTCTGGGGCAACTACAATAAGTGCTGACACAACTCTCTGCTTGAGAATATCAAATGCATCAAGGCAAGCCTTATCAAACGTGAAAGGAACATCTTTTTCTAAAAAGCTACAAAGGGGCTTGGTGATTTTGGAGAAATCCTTGATGAACCGCCTATAGAAATCGGCATGCCCCAACAAACTTTGGACTCTTTTTATATTTAATGGAGGGGGGAGTTTTTCAATAACATCAATTTTTGCCTTGTCTACTTCAATACCACTTGCAGACACTCTATGCCCCAGAATAATTCCCTCTCTGACCATGAAGTGGCATTTCTCCCAATTCAAAACCAGGTTAGTCTTTACGGATCTTTTCAGAACTGCGGTCAAATTTTATAGACAGGCCTCAAAAGAACTCCCGAAGACAGAGAAGTCATCCATAAACCCTTTAGTGTATGTTCCACCATATCAGAGAAGATGGACATCATACACCGCTGGAATGTTACAAGAGCATTGCACAACCCGAAAGACATTTTCTGGAATGCAAATGTCCCATATGGGCATGTAAATGGGGTTTTCTCCTGGTCTTCGGGTGCTATTGCTATTTGATTGTAACCCGAATACCCATCCAGAAGACAATAGAATTCGTGCCCGGCGAGTCTATCTAGCATTTGGTTAATGAAGAGAAGAGGGAAGTGATCCTTGCATGTGGACTTGTTTAATTTTTGGTAGTCCATACATACCCTCTAGCCAGTCACCGTCCGTGTAGGAATGAGCTCATTGTTCTCGTTCGGCACCACTGTCATGCCTCCCTTTTTTGGCACACATTGAATTGAACTAATCCAGGGACTGTCAGAGATCGGGTAGATAATGCCCGCATCCAGCAACTTGATTACTTCCTTTCTGATCACCTCCTTCATGATGGGGTTCAACCGCCTTTGATGCTCAATCAAAGGCTTAGACATCTCCTCGAGAAGGATTTTGTGCATGCAAAATGAGGGACTAATGATAGTAGTGTGCATACAAGCCAATCATGTATGATGATAAAGCACATACTTTGTAAACAATCTTATTTATTTATTAATAAAATATTTATTTATTAAAGGCATTTAATTATCTACATGGTGCTGTTTTTATAATATGTAAATAACCCATAGTTTTAAGCAATGCTTTTAGAATCATGATGTTGATCATGCTAATGAGATCTAAATTCTTAGAAAGCTGTAAAACTAAAATAGTTCCCAATCGTGGGATTACTAAAAAGGGGATTAGTAAATCCGGATAGATTGGTACATATGTTGCTTGCTCATTGGATGAGGATGACTGATCTCATGGTCATTTGTGTGGAGACACTAAAGCAAGTATGTAGGTGCTTATTGGAGAATAAGTTCACTGAACGTGACTCGCTATGGAATACCTAATGGAGTTTTACTCGCCTGTCAATAGGAATTCCTAATGTGATAGTAGTACATGTGATCCTTGGACTTGAGATCATCATAGTATCTTGTATGTAACAAATTATACTTTGACTAATTCCTTAAAGCCTTTTAAGGCATATATAGGGTATGCTTGGGTGTAATGAGTTGCATATGGAGATAATGAATGATCAATAAAGAATCTACCACCTCTAGTAAAAGAGGAGATATGTCCTATGTGATTTGTTAAATGACAACCCAGGAATCCTTGGCCAAGGTAGAATGAAATTAGAAAGAGGTTTCTAATTTGCATTATTTGGAGTTGTGCATTTTCTAATCGAAATACATATGATTAAATAAATTAAGACTTGACAGTAAATCCATGTCTTATATTTAATTGGGACATTGTATGGTGGAAGGACTGAATTGTACGGTAACTATTAACTCACAGGTTCTTTTATGATTAATGTTGAAATCTATATTATCTGGAAAGTCGTTGATCGCTAGGGAGGCTTATCCCTATTGTAGAATAAATGTTATTTATTTAAATAGATTATTAGTTTAATTTGTTTATTTAAATAAGATTAGAATTGTTCTAATTGATTTATTCACAACCGGTTTAATATGGAGAACCTAAAGGGTCACACCATAAAAGGAAGAAGAATTATTTAAGAAGAAAATGGCATGATAGTAATAATGCATTAAGTATAATTAATTTAATCTATGATGATAGAATAAATTAAATAGATTAATATTTATTATTTAATATTTTAGAAATATTAAATATAAATTAATAAGAGGAGTCTTATTAATATTATTATTATTATAATTCTAAAGGAGTTTAGGAATTAATATAATATCAGTACTCTCTCTCAATCCTAATAAAGATTAGGATATAAATTAATTAAATAAAACCCTATTCTAATTGGATTAGGAGGGTTAACCTAATATCTATATAAGAGAGTCTTATATTAGAAATAAGGGATGTGAAAATTTTCCAAGAGTTGGGAGTACACATATTCTATAGAGATATAAACAAGGGTTAAGCCAATAACCCATCTTCTTGAGTTCTTCATCTTTCTTGGTGGATCACCGTTAGAGGCCAAACATTTGGGTGGCTGACATTATTCAAGGGAAGGAGCCACTATCAGAGGAATCAAAGGAATCAAAGGAGTAGAACTTGTACCTGAGGAAGCTTAGATCTTCAAAGGTATAATTCCATGTTCTCTCTTTTCTGTTATTGATAACAAGCACAAAGCATGATCATGGTTATGGGTTTGTATAAATTTTGAAAACCTAGTTTTTACGCTTCCGCCCTATTTATGTGATTTGATTGCATGATTGTGTTACATACAAACCCAACAGTGGTATCAAAGCCTAACTTTGTGCTAATTATCAATTTTATAATTCCATGTATGAATTGATGTGAGAATTGGATCGTTTTTCTGGACAAAAATCGTTTTCTGCAAGTTTCTGCGGCGAACGGCGCAGCTGCGCAGCCTCCCAGTTCATTACTGGAGCAGCTGCGCCGGTCTGCAAAAACTGCTGCTTCCGTCTACCTGCGCAGCTGCGCATATTCCCAGTTCATTACTGGCGCAGCTGCGCCGGTACCTGGACAGACCCTGAAAATTGATTTTAATTAATTAAGTAAACTGTTTATTTAATTGATAAAGTTTTAAAATAAAGAAGTTTATTTTATCTGAAATATGATTTCAGAATGCTAAAATTAAAGGAGTTTAATTTGGATTTATTTTTGATTAAAATAAAAGAGTTTATTTTGTTTCAAAATAAAATTTAGCAAAACTTTTGTCCATTAAATAACATCGATCCATATATGGAATAGCATTGTTATTCATGAGATGAAAGGATATTTATTGATGCATATGTTGATGTGTATGATAATAAATGGGATTGATTATGGACAATGACCAATGTGATTGGATTTTATTTTGGATGAATGCTTGAATGTATGGGTTTTATAAAATGGGGTCTGCGTACCTCGTCTTCTCTAGTTTTATTCTCGATGTAAATTCTATCTCCTTTCTATGTACTTCCCCTTGACTGCTGATCAAGGTTTCTATTTAATTTTAAAATAAGTTAATGTAATAGAGATAGTTAGAATTATTTTGAAGAAATTGGAGACCAAGGAGCGAGGAGCGCGTGAAGACCCGTTTGTATGGAGCCCGGGTTTAAATGTAATAGTTACATTTAAAATTTAAATTCTTGCACTCCTAAGTTTGACCTTTTGGTTCACTTGGTGGCTCTAGTGAACCAAACTAGAATAAAAGTCCATAATCAATCCGGGTATAATATAGTATTCTATATCGCATGCTAAATATTATATATATTATATTTTATACAAACATGCTTCGCATGTTTAATAAAATGACGAGTATTTTATATATATATGTGCATGCGCGCTTAAAAGATGAGACAAATAATAACAAACCCCTCAAAGAAATAATATTAAGTCTGAAGCGTTCAAATGATATTTGGAATATCGAACGTCGCCTTCTAGCATGATTAGTTAATAGAGTATTAAATATTTAGTATGAGTTTGTTGTGCTATCCACAAGGCGAGTATTGAATATTTAAGATGTTAATTAATCATATTTGATGCTTATCAAGAAAATTGAACGATCTAGTCTTGTTGTGCTATCCACAAGGACGAAAATTTTTCTTTTTGAATTTATGGAAGTGCTAGGCTGGACTTAACTTAAATCATTTTAGTTCGGATGTGCACACACATGACCATTATGATTTAAGAGGCAAAATAAAAGTAGTTACATGGTGATGTAATTGACAAGAGTTGTCTACCTATTTATTTGTATATCGCTTGTTCTGCTATCCACAAGGTTATATACATTTGAAATGGGATCCTTAATCTCACTAGCAAATCTTTAATTAGATGTTGCCGAACTATATGAGTGAGGGTAATATAGTTTGATGAAAATAGTAGGAGATACCAATTTAAAATAAAGACCTAAATTTATTTTGGTATGCAAAGTTAATAAAATGAATGTTTGCTAAAATGTTGTCTTTTCACATGCAGAATTTTAAAAATGTCAAAATCACTAATCTCACTACGAAGCATACTTGATGCAAATAAGCTTACCGGCCCGAATTATGAGGACTGGCTAAGAAATCTGAGAATTGTTCTCACTGCTGAAAAGATTTCTTATGTCCTAAATTCCACTATCCCTGAATCTGTTTCAGAAACAGCCTCTGAGGAAGAGATTGCCACTTTCAATAAGTGGCAAGATGATGCATCTGTGGCTCAATGCATCATGCTCGCATCCATGAATAACGAGCTTCAGCGTCAGCACGAAAAAATGGATGCTCCTGCTATGCTGCTTCACCTCAAGGAGTTGTATGGTGAACAGAGTAGGACTGCTAGATATGAGATATCTAAGGAGCTCTTCCGATCTCGGATGACCGAGGGCACTACCGTCGAGACTCATGTTCTGAAGGTAATCAATTTGATTGAACGCCTTGGACAGCTTGGGTTCGTCATGGATGGGGAGTTTAGTCAAGACTTGGTCTTGCAGTCACTCCCTGAGACCTTCTCGCAGTTTGTGGTTAATTTTCACATGAATAAGCTAGATGTCAGCTTACCTGAGCTGCGTAACATGCTGAAAACTGTAAAAGGTCACTTCTCATCCAAGAAGAACCATGTCTTGATGGTGGATTCTTCCAATAAAAGGAAGAGGCCCAAGGTGCCTTCTGAAAAGAAGAAATCTAAGAAGGCTAAGGGAAAAGGGAAAGAAAAGGAGCAAAAAAAACCTGAACCAGCTAAAGGAATATGCTTTCATTGCAATGAGCCGGGACATTGGAAGAGGAACTGCAAGAAGTTTCTAGCAGAGAAGAAGCTTGGAGAAGCTTCGACTTCCAATCAAGGTTTGTTTATGATTGAAATTAATTTTTCTGAAAGTCATAATTCTACTTGGGTATTGGATACCGGCTGTGGTTCTCACATATGTAATACTGTGCAGGGACTGGTCAGAAGTAGAAAGCTGAACAAAGATGAGGTGATCCTACGAGTGGGAAATGGAGCAAAAGTTGCTGCATTAGCTGTAGGAACTTATTGTTTAGCAATGCCTTCGGGCAAATCCATTTATCTTAATAATTGTTATTATGTTCCGAATATTATTAAAAACATTATTTCAATTTCTGTATTGGATATGGAAGGTTTTAACGTTATTATAAAGAACAATGGTTGTTCTATTTATAAAGACGATGTTTTATATGGTATTGGAAATTTGCGAAATGGACTTTATACACTTGACTTGCAGGAAAATATATTTCAAATTGAACAAATTAAGAAAAGGAAAAGAGATGATATTAATTATACCTATATGTGGCACTGTAGACTCGGTCATATCAATGAAACAAGATTATCCAAGTTGCATAAAGATGGGCTCCTCGAGCTATCTGATTATGAATCATATCCAACTTGTGAATCTTGTCTCATGGGTAAAATGACTAAATCTCCTTTTAGTGGAAAAGGGGAGAGAGTTACAGAGTTGTTGGCATTGATTCACACAGACGTTTGTGGACCTATGACAACAAGTGCACGGGGTGGGTATTCTTATTTTATTACTTTCACTGATGATCACTCAAGATTTGGATATGTGTATTTAATGAAATACAAATCAGAATCATTTGAAAAGTTCAAAGAGTTCAGAAGTGAAGTAGAGAAACAAACGGGCAAGAGTATTAAGATACTTCGATCAGATCGAGGTGGAGAATACTTAAGCAGTGAGTTTCTCAATTGTCTCAGAGAAAATGGTATAATCTCACAATGGACTCCTCCAGGTACACTACAGTTTAATGGAGTATCTGAAAGGAGAAATCGAACACTGTTGGACATGGTTCGATCCATGATGAGTTTTACCGACCTTCCAATTTCCTTCTGGGGATATGCCCTAGAAACGGCTGCATACCTACTTAACAAGGTACCTACCAAATCCGCCCCAAAGACTCCATATGAGATGTGGAAAGGGAGGAAACCAAATCTTAAGCATGTTAAGACTTGGGGTTGTCCAGCTTATGTCAAAAAGTTTGAAAATGATAAGCTACAGACTAAATCCGATAAGTGTAGATTTGTGAGATACCCTAAAGAAACCGTAGGGTATTATTTCTATCATCCAACTGATCAAAAGGTGTTTGTTGCGAAATATGCTACCTTCTTGGAGAAAGAGTTTATCCATGAAGGGGTCAGTGGGAGTAAGATATATCTTGAAGAAGTTCAAGAACCACAAGTTACCACGGACCAAAGTCAGGTACCTAACCAAGTAGAAGAACCTACTGTACCACACCATGTTCGTAAATCTGGAAGAGTACCGAAGATACCTGAGAGGTATGGATTCGTTATAGAGGATGACGATGAGGTACACATCATGAATGATGATGATCCATTGAATTACGAACAGGCTATGAGTAATAAAGACTCAGGGAAATGGCTTGAAGCCATGAAATCTGAAATGGACTCCATGTATGAAAACAAAGTATGGTCTTTGGTTTCACCCCCTGAAGGTATTAAACCTATTGGGTGTAAATGGGTTTTTAAGAAAAATACTGGAGCAGACGGAAAGGTAGAGACCTATAAGGCCCGACTGGTTGCAAAAGGTTTCAAACAAAGACAAGGAGTTGACTATGATGAAACCTTCTCACCAGTAGCCATGCTCAAGTCCATTCAGATTTTGCTTGCGATTGCAGCTTACAACGACTATGAGATCTGGCAGATGGACGTGAAAACGGCCTTCCTCAATGGGAAACTTGAGGAGGATGTGTATATGACACAGCCAGAGTGATTTATTTCAAAAGTGGGAACAAATCAAGTCTGTAAGCTACAACGATCCATTTATGGGTTGAAGCAAGCTTCTCGTAGATGGAACATTCGTTTTGATGAGACAATCAAAGAGTTTGATTTTATCAAAAACGAGGATGAACCATGTGTATACAAGAAGGTTAGTGGGAGCGCAGTATCATTCCTTGTATTATATGTTGATGATATATTACTGATAGGGAATGACATTCCTATGTTACAATCCATTAAAATCTAGTTATCTAAAAACTTCTCCATGAAGGACTTGGGTGAAGCATCCTATATTTTGGGGATAAAGATCTATAGAGATAGATCTAAAAGGATGCTCAGCTTATCCCAAGGAACGTACATTGATACGATGCTAAAGAGGTTTAGCATGGAAGATTCCAAAAGAGGTCTCATGCCGATGAGCCATGGAATAAATCTCTCCAAGAAATAGGCCCCAAAGACACCTGAGGAGAGAGACCATATGAGTAAGATACCTTATGCTTCTGCAATAGGATCTATCATGTACGATATGATATGTACTAGACCGGATGTTGCTCACGCACTTAGTGTAACAAGCAGATACCAGTCGAATCCAGGAGAAAAGCACTGGAAGGTAGTGAAAAATATCCTAAAGTACTTGAGAAGGACTAAAGATATTTTTCTTGTCTACGGTGGGTCTGAATTAAAACTCGAGGGATTCACGGACTCAAGTTTTCAAACAGACCAAGATGACAGTAAATCTATTTCAGGGTATGTGTTTACCTTGAACGGAGGTGCAGTGAGTTGGAAGAGTTCCAAGCAGCAAACGGTTGCTGATTCAGTGACAGAGGCAGAGTATATAGCTGCAAGTGAAGCTGCAAAGGAAGCTGTTTGGATGAAGAAGTTCATAACTGAACTTGGTGTGGTTCCTAGCATTGGAGAAGCAGTTCCCGTATACTGTGACAACACCGGAGCGGTTGCACAGGCTAAGGAACCCAGGTCTCATCAGAAATCTAAACACGTGTTGCGGCGATTTCACTTGATCAGGGAGATCATTGAAAGAGGAGACGTCACCTTGGAGCGTGTAGACTCTCAAGAAAACATTGCAGATCCATTTACTAAAGCTTTAACACAACAGCAGTTTGATCGTCACTTAGAGAAGATGGGTATGAGATACCATGGCGATTGGCTTTAGTGCAAGTGGGAGATTGATAGTAGTGTGCATACAAGCCAATCATGTATAATGATAAAGCACATACTTTGTAAACAATCTTATTTATTTATTAATAAAATATTTATTTATTAAAGGCATTTAATTATCTACATGGTGCTGTTTTTATAATATGTAAATAACCCATAGTTTTAAGCAATGCTTTTAGAATCATGATGTTGATCATGCTAATGAGATCTAAATTCTTAGAAAGCTGTAAAACTAAAATAGTTCCCAATCGTGGGATTACTAAAAAGGGGATTAGTAAATCCGGATAGATTGGTACATATGTTGCTTGCTCATTGGATGAGGATGACTGATCTCATGGTCATTTGTGTGGAGACACTAAAGCAAGTATGTAGGTGCTTATTGGAGAATAAGTTCACTGAACGTGACTCGCTATGGAATACCTAATGGAGTTTTACTCGCCTGTCAATAGGAATTCCTAATGTGATAGTAGTACATGTGATCCTTGGACTTGAGATCATCATAGTATCTTGTATATAACAAATTATACTTTGACTAATTCCTTAAAGCCTTTTAAGGCATATATAGGGTATGCTTAGGTGTAATGAGTTACATATGGAGATAATGAATGATCAATAAAGAATCTACCACCTCTAGTAAAAGAGGAGATATGTCCTATGTGATTCGTTAAATGACAACCCAGGAATCCTTGGCCAAGGTAGAATGAAATTAGAAAGAGGTTTCTAATTTGCATTATTTGGAGTTGTGCATTTTCTAATCGAAATACATATGATTAAATAAATTAAGACTTGACAGTAAATTCATGTCTTATATTTAATTGGGACATTGTATGGTAGAAGGATTGAATTGTACGGTAACTATTAACTCACAGGTTCTTTTATGATTAATGTTGAAATCTATATTATCTGGAAAGTCGTTGATCGCTAGGGAGGCTTATCCCTATTGTAGAATAAATGTTATTTATTTAAATAGATTATTAGTTTAATTTGTTTATTTAAATAAGATTAGAATTGTTCTAATTGATTTATTCACAACCGGTTTAATATGGAGAACCTAAAGGGTCACACCATAAAAGGAAGAAGAATTATTTAAGAAGAAAATGGCATGATAGTAATAATGTATTAAGTATAATTAATTTAATCTATGATGATAGAATAAATTAAATAGCTTAATGTTTATTATTTAATATTTTAGAAATATTAAATATAAATTAATAAGAGGAGTCTTATTAATATTATTATTATTATAATTCTAAAGGAGTTTAGGAATTAATATAATATCAGTACTCTCTCTCAATCCTAATAAAGATTAGGATATAAATTAATTAAATAAAACCCTATTCTAATTGGATTAGGAGGGTTAACCTAATATCTATATAAGAGAGTCTTATATTAGAAATAAGGGATGTGAAAATTTTCCAAGAGTTGGGAGTACACATATTCTATAGAGATATAAACAAGGGTTAAGCCAATAACCCATCTTCTTGAGTTCTTCATCTTCCTTGGTGGATCACCGTTAGAGGCCAAACATTTGGGTGGCTGACATTATTCAAGGGAAGGAGCCACTATCAGAGGAATCAAAGGAATCAAAGGAGTAGAACTTGTACCTGAGGAAGCTTAGATCTTCAAAGGTATAATTCCATGTTCTCTCTTTTCTGTTATTGATAACAAGCACAAAGCATGATCATGGTTATGGGTTTGTATAAATTTTGAAAACCTAGTTTTTACGCTTCCGCCCTATTTATGTGATTTGATTGCATGATTGCGTTACATACAAACCCAACAACTAATGCCCTTAATATCAGAGATAGACCACCCCAAGGCTGTTTTGTATGTCTTGAGAAATCGAAGGAGCATGCCCTTAATATTAGTCACTAGTTTTGCATGCACAAAATCCTCCTCGAGGAGAGGTCTAAGCCTTCGATTGAGCATCAAAGGCGGTTAAACCCCATCATGAAGGAGGTGGTCAAAAAGGAAATAATCAAGTTACTAGATGCGGGCATTATCTACCCAATCTCTGACAGTCCCTAGATTAGTCCGATTCAATGTGTGCCAAAAAGGGACGGCATGACAGTGGTGCCAAACGAGAACAATGAGCTCATTCCTACACGGACGGTGACTGGCTGGAGGGTATGTATGGACTACCTGAAAATTGAACAAGTCCACATTCAAGGATCACTTCCCTCTTCCCTTCATTGACAAAATGCTAGATAGACTCGTCGAACATGAATTATATTATCTTCTGGATGGGTATTCGGGTTACAATCAAATAGCAATAGCACCCGAAGACCAGGAGAAAACCACATTTACATGCCCATATAGGACATTTGCCTTATGGAAAATATCTTTCGGGTTGTGCAATGCTCCTGCAACATTCTAGTGGTGTATGATGTCCATCTTCTCTGATATGGTGGAACAGACACTAGAGGTGTTTATGGATGACTTCTCTGTCTTCGGGAGTTCTTTTGAGACCTGTCTATAAAATTTAACTGTAGTTCTAAAAAGATGCGTAGAGACTAACCTGGTTTTGAATTAGGAGAAATGCCACTTCATGGTCAGAGAGAGAATTATTCTGGGGCATAGAGTGTCTGCAAGTGGTATTGAAGTAGACAAGGAAAAAATTGATGTTATTGAAAAACCCCCTCCTCCATCAAATGTAAAAGGAGTCCGAAGCTTGTTGGGGCATGCCGATTTCTATAGGCGGTTCATCAAGGATTTCTTCAAAATCACCAAGCCCCTTTGTAGCCTTTTGGAAAAAGATGTTCCTTTCATGTTTGATAAGGCTTGCCTTGATGCATTTGATATTCTTAAGCAAAGACTTGTGTCAGCACCCATTGTAGTTGCCCCAGACTAGGAATTGCCATTTGAACTCATGTGCGATGCCAACGATTATGCTATTGGGGCAGTGTTGGGACAAAGGATAGACAAGGTGTTTCACATAATTTACTACGTCAGTAAAATATTGACAGATGCTCAGCTTAACTTCACCACTACTGAGAAAGAGTTACTGACGGTAGTTTATGCCTTTGATAAGTTCCGCGCATATCTAATCGTAACCAAAGTCATTGTATATACTGACTACTCAGCGATTAAATATCTGATCTCGAAGAAGGATGCAAAGCCAAGGTTTATCAGATGGGTCCTTCTCCTCTGGGAATTTGATCTGGAGATCTGCGATAGAAAAGGAACTGAGAATCAAGTTGTGGATCACCTATCGAGACTGGAAAACCCAAGTCACTCGGAGGAAAAGGAGACAGATATCAATGACTTCTTCCCGGATGAGAAATTATATGTAGTTCACACTGTAGCACTGTGGTATGCAGACTTTACAAATTATGTCGCGTGCAATGTGTTCCCTCCTAACATGAACTATCAACAGAGGAAGAAATTCCTGAATGATGCAAAGCACTATCTGTGGGATGATCCTTCTTGTTTAAGCAATGTGCTGATCAAATTTTAAGTTGTCTGCCCGAGGAAGAAATCAAAGGTGTGCTCCACTACTGCCACTCATCTAACTATGGAGGGCATTTTGGTGGGCAAAGAACAATAGCGAAAGTGCTCCAATTGGTTTCTACTAGCCAACCATGTTTAAGGACTCCCACCTATATGTATTGTGTTACGATAATTGCCAGAGTAGGAACCATTTCAAAACGGCATGAAATGCCTCTACAGAATGTTCTTGAGGTAGATCTGTTTGATGTCTGGGGCATAGATTTCATGGGACCGTTTTCATCCTCTTATAATAATTTGTACATACTAGTCATTGTGGACTATGTATCCAAATGGGTGGAAGCCGTAGCTTTGCCTACTAATGATGCCAAGGTCATGCTTAACTTCTTGAGAAAGAATAGTTTTACCTGATTTGGCACGCCTCGGGCAATTATTAGCGATGAGGGCTCGCATTTCTGTAACAAGTACTTCGAAGCCCTTCTTGCTATATTGGGGTTTCCCATAAAATTGTCACACCTATTCATCCGCAAACCAGTGCACAAGCCGAGGTATCAAATAGGGAAGTCAAGCGGATTCTAAAAAAGATTGTGAACCCTAACCGGAAGGACTGGTCAAAGAAGTTAGATGACGCACTGTGGGCGTATCGCACTGCCTACAAAACACCTATCAGAATGTCTCTGTATAGGCTTGTTTATGGCAAGGCGTGTCATCTCCCCGTCGAGTTGGAGCATAATGCATATTAGGCGATTCAAAAGCTCAATTTTGACCTGAACGCGGCGGGTGAGAAAAGGTTGTTACAACTCAATGAGTCGAACGAGTTTCGGCTCCAAGCGTATGAAAACGCAAAGTTGTACAAGGAGAAAACAAAGTGGTGGCATGATAAGAAGATTGTGGATGGAGAGTTTGAACCGGGGAAGAATGTGCTGCTCTTCAACTCCCAGCTAAAACTATTCCTCAGGAAATTAAAATCCTAATGGTCGGGACCCTTCCAAATTTTGAAGGTATATCCATATGGTGCGATTGAGGTTGAAGACCTAAATTCTTACAGGACCTTCAAGGTGAATGGGCAACGCCTCAAGCATTACTGGGGTGGCGACGTCGACCACCAAATGACGTCAATTACCCTTGGAGACCTGGTCTGAGCTGGGGAGAAATAATCAAGCTGACAACTCTAAAACAAGCTCTAGATGGGGAGGCAACCCCATCTCAGTATCATTCTTATACCCTTTTAGCTTTTTAGTATGATATTATGTCTATTTTCGTTTATTATTATAGTTAGTATGATTTCAGTAATTTTGCATGTGGTAGTGTGCGGCTTGTATTGTAATACCTGAAAAATAAAAAGATAAATAAATGACATTTTAAAATTTTATTTTAAATATTTTAAGCAGGACATTCCTTGTGTTTGGGTCAAATTGTATTTAATTATGTGGACTACATTAATTGGGCCTTAAAACTAATTGGGTATAATTTATAATTGTGTAATATTAAAATCCTATTAAAATTTGGATAAACAATAAGAGATATAAATAATAAACAAAACCTAATTACTTCATTATATCTATACAAATGAGAGAAGAAGAAGAGAAGCGGCGACGGCATAAGAAGGAGAAGGAAATCTGACAGGCTCCTCCATATGAGCATTACTTCTGACATCCTCAGCACCTTTATCTAGCTGCCACAACTTACAAGACAAGTAAAAAGTTTTCAGGTAATAAGCTTTTGTTACAGTTAGCATTATGTTAACAAATCTAAACAACTTTTAATTAATAGTTTTGGAAAATCTAAGAATTATATTTTATATGTATATATAGTCATGACTTCGCCCAAGTGCACTGGAGCTAATTAGCATATGTACATATACATATATATTTATGAACAATAAATTTGATGATTTTTTTGGTTGGAATGGAAGGTAGTGTCAATATTTGATAATAATAATAATAATAAAATAAGTTTATTAACGGGTTAAAGATGGAAAAAATATTTTGCAAACGTATTTATATTTATTTATTCTTTTGTTTAGTTCGAACAGAAGGAGTTTAACTAACTATATTGGGTTAATAATTTTGGGTATTACTAGTGCTTAATCTAGGTAGGATTTCGTACTCCTTCAGCGATTCTCTTATTAAATTTAAATTGTTCGTTTTGTTTCTCGTTTCAAAATTATTATTGTTTCGCATGATTGTTTGTTCTCAAATTCATGTGATAGTTTCGTTTTGATATTGATCCTTAGAACTCGTGTGTTGTACTCTTTGATCTAGTATATCATCTTTAGTATTTATTTTGATATTTGTAGAAAAGTACATGTTAATATTTTTGGAGACTCGTATTGATTCGTTTGATTTAACATGTACATGTTAGAACCCTTTGTGTTGATATTGTATCGCATGTGTTGTGACATAGTATTATTGTTAGAATATATCGTAGGGTATACCTGAGCTATAACCACCTGTGGGGGTACCACAGGACATGTCGTCTTGGCACGAGAGGCATGACACCTTCCGTAGCGGTGTGATTAGCCCACGGCGTCTCCGTTTTTGTGCTCCGGTGGGAGTTGGCCATTTGGTGTTTTGTCGTGGGAGGCGTATGGGTTGACCCCAGTTTTTTGTTCTGTTCTGCGGAGTGGCAATGTTTGTGCCAAACACGCCTTCTGATTTTGCATGCATCTGGATTGCGCAATTCCGATGTGTGATTTCCTTGTGTGGCATTATTTTGATTGCCTGTGTGGCATTATTTGACTTGCCTATGTGGCGAGGTATATTTCTGAGCTCGGAATGAAATAACACCCAACCATTTGATTCAGCCTATTATTTTGTTGTATTAGTTTTGTTCGTTACAGTTCAATTCATTTATTGAGTTAGTTGTCTCAATTCTCTATTTTGTATTCTATATCCGTACTGGGCAATTGGCTCATGCTGTATTTTTCTTCAGGCAGGTAATCAGGGATCAAGGGCAAGTGTGATGAGAGCTCCATTTGATCCAATGATTTAGATATTTTGTTTAGGCTTGATAGATTAGTTTGTTCGGAGTTGTAATAAGTATTTCAGATTATGGTTTGGGACAGTTTGGCCTTTATTCTGGTATGACATTTTTGATATTTATTGGTTATAAATACTATCCCTTTGTGGTTTAGAGCGTTATTATGTTTTCTGCAGTTTTGTTGTGTTTTGAGTAACCTCTCTTTCTATTTTGGAAAGGGGGTGTTACATGTATAGTCGTGTGTAATCGATAGTTTTTCACATGTTTTTGGGTAATATATAGTAATATAGTATATTTTGGGTAATAGGTAGACTTTTGGTCAATGTATAGCTTGTCTTGCCTAGATAGGTTTTTTTGGAGTTTGTTATTTTTAAGTAATGGTTTGTCATGAACTGCTGTGCTGATTTCTTTAAAATAAATTGCCTGGTGCAAGGCCAGCGCCGTGACGCCTCAATTTGTACTGAACTCAGTGCCGCAGCGCCAGTGGTGTTCAAGCCCCTGTATGGTCAACGCCGCGGCTCCAAGCAATGAAGGAAATGCAGTGCCTCAACGCCACAGCCAGTTCAACTCCCTGTATAGTCAGCGCCGCAGCACCCAATACAACACAAAAGTCGACGCCTTCGCGCTAATAGTCCTTTGAACTCTTTGTATAGTCAGCGCCGCAGCGCCCAACATAACACAAAAGTCGACACCCCCGCACCAGTAATCCTTTAAACTCCCTGTATGGTCAGCGCCACAGCGCCAATCAAAGCACAAAAGCTAGCGCTGCAGCGTCAGCTCTTTAAAAATCTCTGCATAAGTGGTGCCGCAACGCCATTTAACTAAGGAAACATGGCGCCGTAGCGCCGGTAGCGGTTTTTTGTTTTTAAAATCTGCCTTTACTCGGCAGTTTTGGCCATAACTATAAGGCAATTCGACTCCTATCTCTCTCTCGACAGCAGCAGAAATCCTCTCAATCCTATGATCTCACCGCAAGTTTCAAGTGACTCTCAAGTTTCAAATCCTCCCAAATGAATTTCAAGTGCTCATCTCCCATACTGACTTTCAAGTGCTCAATCCTAAGATCTCACTGCAAGTTCCTTAATTAAAAGGTATTTGGGATTATCATTTTTTCCACATGAAACTTGGATTTTGATTGAGTTGCCCTTTGGTCCTTCTGAAATTATTTTAGGTTTGCAATTGCTTGTTCTTCTCTATTTGCTTGGGTGATTTCCACTAATGAAAATTGGCTAGTTCCATTTACAAACAAAACTCATCAACCTAGGGTTTCAGCAGTGCACGCCAAGTGTTTGACAGTTTGCCTAAGAGAGTTTTAGTTTGATTTTAGCCAACTTAGACTTGGATTTTGTTGAGTATTGGTTGGGCATTGATTTGGGTTTGCATCTGCATTGGATTGGCATCGTTCCGCAAGAGTATTCGGATGTTTGCTTGTTGTGTTTGGGCATTGTTTTGAGTCGACCTTGGGCACATTTGGGCATTCAGTCTTGACATCGAAATTTGACAAGGCATCCAAACGCCAACGAAATGAAGGTAGCACTTCCTCTTCAGCACAGAAATGGGACAAGACCAAGTTTGTTACCGATGAAGCATGGACCAAGTACAACTCTACCATTTTGGGAAAAAGCATAGTTCTTGAGCGAGGACTTCTACCTAAACCGAATAAAGACGAAGAGATGTAGCCTATGATAGTTGCAAAGAAATGGGTCCGATTCACAGCACCGCCAGACAACACCATCATCGCATTGGTTCGTGAGTTTTATGCCAATGCTAAGACTGAGGGACTCGCTGAGGTCATAGTTCGAGGCCAGAAAGTGGCGTATGATAGTGCCACGATCAAAGCTTACTTCCAACTATCGGACATTGACTGGGACTACCTCGACCAGGGCATTTCTCACTACAACATGAATGGCATCGTCACAAGGCTGTGCAAACCAGGGACAACCTAGAGGACGAATCAGACCACTGGGGAGAAGACCAATTTCTCTTAGAGCGCACTCAGCCGCTATGGCAAGGCATGGTAAAGTTTTATCTGTGCCAACATCATGCCCACCCGCCACATCAGCGATATCACCAAAGAGCGAGTCGTGCTGCTATTTGCCAAAGTCACAGGACTGGATGTGGACATCGGCGTCGCCATCCAAGAGTTAATTTTGTGAGTCATTCAGGATAGTTCGACTGGAGGCCTCCCTCACCCTTCTCTTATCACGCAGCTGTGCAAAAGGGAGCGGCTTCATTGGCGTCTAGCGGAAATGGTAGACTTTCCCATGGCGACCATTGATTATACACTCATCCAACGATATGGAGTTTGGGACAGAGCCGAGTCTCACCCTCAGTGGTGAAGGGTACTTGCCAGCTACTTAGCCTCCACCTTCCAAGACAGTACCATCTACTCAGACGCCGAAACTTGGTGCATCATCTTCTGGGCTACTAGCAGAGATTCTGGCATCTCTCAGCCTTCTACACAATGAGACTAAGCGAATCACCAGGACGATCGATACAGTTGCCCAGCGGCAGGACATCTTCACTCAGTATCATGCTGAGTTTGCCACCACAGTGGCAAACATCTGTACACAGTTCGGTGGAGATGATCCTGAGTCCGTGCCCTACCAGTTCCCTCAGATGCCGTTGTTCCCTCCTTATCCACCACCATCTCCAGACGGCAAAGGCGACAGCGAGGACTAAGGTGAAGGCGAAAGACATGGCGGTGGCGTGTGATTGTGCCCCACGGCAGGCCCTAGCATTCAGATTTCTATATTTCTCGCCAATGAGGGCATTACCGAATTCCAGTATGGGGGGAGATCTTTCATTCATGTTATGCCTTATATGACCTGTTATATATATGAACTGTTGTGTTTGGTATCTTTAGGGCTTTTGTAGCCTCCGACTATCTATGTTTGGTTTTTTATTATTATGTTTGGTTTTTGGGCTTTTGTAGCCCCAAACTTATTATTTTTGGTTTAATTATGTACAAATTTATCATTTTGGTTTTATTTAGTTGTGTATGGATGCATGAACAGTGTTTATCTTTATGGAGGGATGCTTTTTATTATAAGCATGTTTGGTTTATAGCTATCTTTTGGGCTTACACAGATTGGTATACTTGATGCTATGTTATGGCTTTTTGGATTAACCCAATCTTTAACTGTTCATATGATTGGTGGGTTATTTATAGTTAAATTTTTTATTATGGCCAATGATATACGTGTTATGACTTTGTTAAATTGGTCAAGCATTCATGAATGAGATTCTTAGATTAATTTTTAGTTAAGACTGATGTTGATCCTGTCTAGCCTATCGAGCACGTACCAACTGTCATAGCTAGTTATGTTCTAATAGACTTAATTGGTAATTTTTAATTTTTGCATTATCTCTTGCGAACTTAAGTGAGTCGATGTAGTAAGATTTAGATTCTTATGGAAGTTCGGATACATTCGTGGTCTAATAGCATATAAAAATATATATAATAAAAGAATAAATCGATAGTCTTAGTTGATCAAGTTTGATTACATGGCTTTTGTTACTCGAGTTAATAGATCCTTAGGAGTGTTCTACACCTAGTGCCCTAAAGCCATCTGGCTTGGGAGTCATTGATCAAAAGCTCATTACATGGGTAACTCTGAATAGCCTAATGTGATTAGACGTTGCACAATCATGCTTGAGGTTGCATTACTTAAGAATATAACGGATAAAAATTTTGGTTTGACTTAAGTTTGGCTACGTGGCTAGTGTTACTTGAGTTATTAGATTCTTAGGGGTGTTCTACACCTAGTGCCTTAAAGTCATCTGGCTTGGGAGTCACTAATCGAAAACGTTTTACATTGGTAACTCAGCCTAAGGTAGCTGAATTTTGCACAAGTTAATTCCAGCCGTTCTCATGTTAATACCGATTAGTCTGTTCTTGCATTTATGTCTTATTCCGAAGTCTTGATGTAGCTTGAGCTTTTTGAGTTAGCATTTCCCTTATTGAAATTGTCTACGTTTATGAATGATAATTAGTTAGACTAGTTGGTAGTCACACACACAGAGATTTGGATCAGTAGCAGTCTAAGCTAGAAGTTTGATCGAAGTCTTTTTTTTGAATTTGCTTCTGCTTTAAAATTGTTATTCTTATCTTTGAGGCCACATTGCGGGTATATAGTGGTTCAGCGCATGATGCATAGTTTTATTTGTTGTTTGATATTTTTATTCAGATATTTTTGCTGGGACAAGCAAAAGCTTAAGTTTGGGGGTATTTGATGAGTGTGATTTATACCCGCGAATCAATCAGCCTTAAAAAGTTGCATGTTTATCTTATTATATACTGCTTTTATATATTATTTGTTATTATTCGGTTTAAAAGTATTTTGCAGGAGTTATTAGGTCATTTCCAGCTTTTTAAAGGGCAAATCTGTCTTTTTCATAGAACCGGCGTCGCAGCGCCAGGTTTCCTTTGTAAACTGGTGCCCCAGCGCCAACCTCTTGCCAGTAAGGCCCGGTGCCAGCGCCGCGGCGCCAGGACAATGCACAAGTGTGGCGCCGCAGCGCCAGATGCCTGCTAGCTCACCACCTTTCAGTGCCGCTCTTATACAAAAATGGCGCCGCAGCGCGACTAATTGACCAGAGGGCTTTGACCGACGTCCGCAACGCCTGTCCAAGGCATTATGGTGGCGCCGCAGGCGCAATCCAATCTTATTTAAGCAGTTGAATAAAAGGTAGATAATTAAACTAAATTAATTCTAATTAACAGAGTAAACAATGAGCAACAACTGAAATCAAGGTGAGACAAGCTAAAATCACAATTTTCCCAACACAAGCATTCCGTCGAACACTTGGCGTGCAATGTTTCGTTTAATCTCCTAACTCTTTCGTTCAATTAATGAATCACGCGAATGGTTAACCAAGAATTATAAGTATTCATAAGCCTCTTTTGATGGTCAAATGAGTATCCCCTTTCTAAATAAATCACGATATTCTTATGTGAAATAAATTAGGCAATGAGTCATTAAGATTTAATTCTCAAAATGGTTACACATGGTACAAAGGTTTATTCCTATCCTATATACAAATTATGTATTCCATCCTAAGAAGAATAATCATAACAGTGATATCATATTTAGGGTCTAAACTCTATATTCCACTTTCCAATTTCATATAAAGCACCATAATAATCACAAGCAAGACAATCAATACATGAAGAGCAAAATATATAACCATCCAAATGTGAATCAAAATAATTAAAAGGAGAGAAATTCAATTAAAACCGTACATTGGGTTCCATTGTAATCCTAGAATGGAGGTTTAGTTCATAGCTACTGAATTAAACACCATTAGCAAAGTATTAAATATTTATGGATTACAAAATTAAAGGAGGCCTGATACTCCTCCCACTACGACGAAGCTCCGGTGTATTAGAAGAATCTGGTCGGTTAGTTTGTGGCAATTCATCCAAGTCTTGTGGTGGATTAATTAATTGAGTAATTTATGTACTTGACATTTCTTCTAAGATAATTTTACTACTCGACTTGTGATCCATTATATAGTCATTTTCCAAAAAAAAACTGCATTTGCGCTAACAAATACTTTCTGGTCTAAAGGAATATAAAATAGACCACCTCTAGTTCCTTTCGGATATCCTACAAACAAACATACTTCTGTTCTTGAACCTAATTTATCTAAGTCTGTCTTTCCTTTTCGTACATGTGCAGGTGTGCCCCATATATGAATATGGTGCAATACTGGCTTTCACCCACTCCACAATTCTCTAGGTGTTAAAGGAACAGACTTTGATGGTACAAGATTCAATAAGTACATTGCCGTTTCTAGTGTATAACCTCAAAAAGAAATAGAAAGAGTAGAAAAACTCATCATAGACCTTATCATATCCAAAAGAGTCCTGTTTCTTCTTTCAGTCCACACCATTTTGCTGGGGTGTACCCGGTGCAGTCAATTTAGATATAATTCTTATATTATATAAGTAATCTTTAAATTCCCCAAGGAGGTATTCACCTCCTCGATCCGATCTAAGGACCTTTATGTGTTTACCAGATTGCCTTTCTACTTCTGCCTGAAATACTTTGAATTTTTCAAATGCTTCAGACTTTCGATGCATTAGGTACACATAACCAAATCTGGAGTAATCATCAGTAAAGGTGATGAAATACTCAAACCCTCCTCGTGCTTGGATATTCATAGGACCACATACAACTGTATGAATTAATTCTAACTTATCACTAACTCTATGTTTCTTTGCCTTGAAAGGCCCTTTGGTCATTTTTCCTTCTATACAGGATTCACAAACTCGAAGACTTTCAACTTCTAAAGAACTTAGAGGACCATCTTTAACCAGTCTTTGGATCCTATTTAGATTAATATGACCTAATCGTAAATGCCAGAGATAAGTTTGATTAACTAAAGAACCTTTTCTTTTTAATGGTATATGTTGACTACATTCAGTTTGCATTAATGAATAATAATTTGGAGTAAGAATATATAAATTATCTACCAATGAACTAGAACAAATGAAATTTCCATTCTTCCGAATAATAATCTTGGAATCAAAATTAACTGAATATTCATATTTAAACAAGCAAGAAACTGAAATTAAACTTTTACGAATGTCTGGAACATAAAGACAATCTCCTAATTCTAAAGTCCTATCATTATTAAAATTGAGATGCACAACTCCCACTGCAATAGCTGCTACTTTTGCGCTAAAACCAAGGTGTAGATAAATCTCACCTTAATTCAATTTTTTGGTTTCCTGAAACCCCTGCAAAGAATTGCAGACATGATTAGTGGTTCCCAAATCTACACACCAGGATTCAGTAGAATGGCCCACAAAACATGTTTCATGAACGAAAGATTGATATTTACCTATCTTGCCAAACTGATCAATTAGACAATCAATCATACCTTGATTTTTGATCTTGTCTAGGTAAGTAAGACAATTCCTTTTCCAGTGACCTTTCTCCCCACAGTGGAAACATTTCCCTTTAAGTTTAGCTTTTGCCCCTTTCTTCCCAACCCCTCCAGATGGAGGTAGGTTTACATTTGCAGCTTTCTTACTATTATTCTTTTTCCAGTTCTTGCCCGTAGGCTTTCCCTTAGAATTACCAATTTCTGCAATATGAATGCTTCATTTTACACGAAGAGTACCTTCTGCTGCTTGGAGTTCCTTCATCAGTTCAGGTAAAGAAAAAGATTTTAATCTTGTGTATTGGTGTATTTTTGAAATACATAGAACTGGATCGTTACGAAAATTTATTTGTTAAATACTATTATTATAAATAATTTTTCAATTACTATTAATGTGCAATTACTCTTAATCCTGAGAGAATAATGAACTTGATTTTATAATGTATATCACTTTAATATATTAAAGAGTGAGATTTTAAATACAAGCAATACCTCAATATGTTGGGTGATATATGTTATGAAATTAGGAACATGTATTTTTCAAGATGAAATTCTATAATTAAATTATAATATCCCTTGATATAATTTATTGGTTGATCACCAGAATATTGGCCAAGTATTTTAGTAATTCAAATTACTAAAGTATTAATTTAATTTATTAAAGTAATGAGTGATCAAAAGTTTATAAATTATGTAGTCAAGGATATAAGCAGTAAACGTAGTGGGTTAACAGTTTTATTCCTACATGCCTTTATGGATATTATTGTAGATGAGTATTTTGCAAGATACTAATAGTGGAGGGATTTAATTAATTAATTTTAATTCTATTAATTCTAGAGTGCAATTATAACTATTTACTGGAATTAGTTATAATTAATATAATTCTAATTGATTAAAGAGTTAATCAGAAATTAGTATTATATTGGAGCTAGAAATGTAGAATCCTACTTGATCCCCACTCTAGCCCTTATTAAGATATAACAAAATAGCAAGATAAAATATATTAGAAAAGTTTTCAAATTATCCTGATAAATATCAGGGAGTTGAGAACTCTATATATTATATCACTTTGCAGTATTTTGAGCCCACACTCTGAGAAGTACGTGATATCAAAATAAGGGTCATAGAGAGGAAGATCAAGAGGAAGAAAAATACATCATCAATGTCGACGCCGGGAAAAATCTTTATAAGTCCGTCTTTCCTAAGTTTGTTTTGTTTATTTTACCCTTTTTCGATTCGCTATGTATATGGATTTTATCAAAGGGTGAGTTTTTAGGAAAGCGGTACCGATATAAGTGTCGACAACTTTGAAAATATTGATTTTATTGTTTTATGATTTGACCGAATGAGACAGAGCCGCCAGTTGGTATGGTTTAAATAGAATGTACCAACTCATCCGAGTTTTAATAGTTTTTGCAATATGGTCCAATATGTGACTCTATAAGATTGGTCTTGAAACCCAAGATTTGTGGAATTCGGGGGCTAGGTTAAGCGGGGGGAAGGTGTTAGGCACCCCCCCCCCCCCCGACTCCAGTGAAAACACGGTACCGCATCTTATTGATTTTTTATGCATAAAGTGTGTGTGTGTGTGTGTGTGTGTGTTTTATTTCGAAAGCTTTATTAGTTTTTATTCTAAGTCTTTATTTTGGGTGACTTGAAAGTAGTGTTGTACCTCTTTTGCGCCTAGGTACGAAGGATTTGATTTGATAAAAAGTTCATTTTTAACAAGATATATAAATTGAAATGAGGTTTTAGAAAGTAAGGTTTTCAAATCCTTCGCCCGACTAGGAATCGAGGACTTCGATACTTCCTTTTATTCTTTACGTTTATTACGTGATCTACCCCGAATCGCTTTATTCATCATCAAAAGCTCTTTGTGGTTTTATTAGAAATCATTTTGATGATATGCATGCAAAAGCGTTAAAAAGGGGTCAGATCATCATCGGGCATGTAAGCCATCTTGATGAACCGAGCTCCCGCAATTAAGGTTTTCACTATCACGGGATCTTGAATCTGACTTCTCGGGACTAACCCCTCGAGCTCATTTTCAAGATCCAAATATTACATATACAACGATATTTATGCTATTAAAATATTACAACATAAAAATCGGTCCATCGTGGGAATCGTGTCGGATCCATTCGGGGATCTCGACACCGGGATTCCTAGGCTCACATTATTTGTGTGGGATTACATATATACAATGTCCTCAGCTTTGAAATTAGGTGATTTCATCAGTTGAAATCACCGTTTTAAGCAATTTCGGACCCCTTTCACCACTAAATATAGATTTAGGGTTATACGGGGTAACCGGGACCATTTAAAGTAAAAATTCCATATATCTACCATGAATCTAAGCCACTCTAGCACACAGGTTAAAGCTTTATGCTTAATAACCTCTCAAAGGCTAGATTAGTCTTAGATCTAGGTAGATCTAACCTCCGCGGTCGATTTACAACGTAATAAGCACAATATAACAGATAAAAACGTAATATCTACCAACGTTTACACAATATGCTTAAAATACAACAAGTTTAACTATATTCAAACAAGATATATCATTAATCTAGTATTTGAACAATATTTACAAAGAACGAAGCTAGAAAGTGCGTTGTTTCACCTTGGGGGACGTGTGAACAAGCGTTTTAACTCCCGTAGCCAACGTGGAACACTCCCAGGACTTCAAGTAGGTAATAAACAAGAGAAAATAACTCAAAGTGTGTATATATAAGTCCCACCCGAGACTCTTTCTCTCTCTCTCTAAATGTGTCTTTCTCTCTCTAAGTTTTCCCTCTCTTTCTTGTTTATGAGCTGTTGGCTGCTGATATAGAGAAGTTCGGGCAGCCACAACCATACATACGGCTAGCCTTGAGTATGATTGAGGCTGAAGCATGTATGTATGAGGCTGGGCCCCATATGTGCCGATTGCCTCGAAATACGTGCCTTAGGTCTCGGTTTGGAGGAAGTTGACCTTCGCAGACCGGACTTTCAGAAAGTCTGTGCGGAATGCGACGAGATCCAATCGAGTCTGACTGAGTCGGGATCCGGGAAGATGATGCTGATAGCTGAGAAGTATCTTCTGGTTCCCGACGGCAGTTAGCTGGTTTATCATCGATGGCACGCCTTTTGAGGTTTGCATGAGTTGGTTTCCAGCGGACACTGTCTCAGCTTGGCGATCCTCGTTCGGTTCACGACATGTTTGGGCGTCATTGGTCCTTTGAATCTTTCACGGGGTCGTCTCCGGAATGACCCGGCTCTTTTGCCCAACTTCGGGGTTGTCTCCGAAGTAGAATTACGCTTTTGCCCTTTTGCAAGGTTAGTACAAAGAAAGTAAAATTTTGAGTGTCTACAGATGCCCGTCTTTGTCATGTTTATGTAATGTAATGGAATGAACACGACAAAGATTACTAGACACAGAGAATGTATGACAAGGTATATCTGATGATGCATTGTCATGTATAACAGATGTAATGATATGTGAAATTATAAAAGGGTTACTCCCCCAGCTGGGGAAGTTAAGGATTACGTCATTGGGGTTAAACCGACGCCCACCTTGGGTTGTAGCCAACGGATTACTTTATCTGGGCTGAGCCGACCAGCTTTGGGTTTTTGCCAACGGATTACCTTATCGGGGCTGAGCCGACCTGCATTGGTTTGTTGCCAACGGATTACATTATCGGGATTATGCCGATGCATTCACTGGTTTGTTTCCACCGGATTACACCATTGGGATTATGTCGATGCCTTCACTGGGTTACTGGCAATAGATTACACCATCGGGGTTGTGCCGATGCCTTCACTAGTTCGTTGACGGTGGATTACATCATCGGGGTTGTGCCGATGCCTTCACTGGTTTGTTGCCAACGGATTACACCATCGAGGGTGTGCCAATGCCTTCACTGGTTTGTTGCCAACGGATTACACCATCGAGGGTGTGCCAATGCCTTCACTGGTTTATTGCCAACGGATTACACCATCGGGGTTGTGCCGATGCCTTCACTAGTTTTGTTGCCAACGGATTACACCATCGAGGTTGTGCCGATGCCTTCACTGGTTTTGTTGCCAACAGATTACATTATCGGGGTTGTGCCGATGCCTTTACTAGTTTGTTGCCAACGGATTGCACCATCGGGGTTGTGCCGATGCCTTCACTGGTCTTGTTACCAAAGTATTACACCATCAGAGTTGTGCCGATGCCTTCACTGGTTTTGTTGCCAACGGATTACACCATCGGGGTTGTGCCAATGCCTTCACTGGTTTTTTGCCAACGAATTACACCATCGGGGTTGTGCCAATGCCTTCACTGGTTTTGTTGCCAACGGATTACACCATCGGGGTTGTGCCGATGCCTTCACTAGTTTGTTGCCAACGGATTACACCATCGAAATTGTGCCGATGCCTTCACTGGTTTTGTTGCCAACAGATTACACCATCGGGGTTTTGCCGACCTGCGTTGGGTTGTTGCCAACGGATTACATCATCGGGGATTTATCGACCTGCATTGGGTTGTTGTCAATGGCTTACATCGTCGGGGATTTGCCGATCTGCAGTTGGGTTGTTGCTAACGGATTACATCATCGGTGATTTGCCGACCTGCATTGGGTTGTTGTTAACGGATTACATCATTGGGGATTTGTTGATCTGCATTGGGTTATTTCCAACGGATTACATCATCGGGGTTTTGACGACGCCTTCACTGGTTCATTGCCGGTGGATTCTATTATCGGGGTCAAACCGATGCCTTCACTGGTTCATTTTCGGTGGATTACATTATCGGGGGTCGAGCCGACACCTTCACTGGTTCGTTGTCAGGTGGATTCTAAGATGTAGTATTGATTTTAACTGAATTTTGTTAGTTGACGGGCAGCTCTGCCCCATTCCCTGTACTTTTTACTTTTATTTATAGGACAAAGATGATATTTGATGTATACAGTTTTATGTATTTCGCAAAGATGTATATATAATGCTTTTCATTCACGGCATATGTCATGATGCATGCATTATATGTCATGGATTCGGATTTAATAAATTATGAGTTAGGATTGACCCTTGTGTGGTCTTTTAATACTGTTTGACTGATGAGGCGTTAGGTTTTTCCTCGGATAAAGATCTTCAAGGAACTTTTCCTTTCTTTTGTTGTCGCTAGCTCATGTCATTGTAATTTCTTTCAGAAGTCCTTAGCTTGGTCCTACCTTAGGCTCCTTCCCTTTCATTAAATCGCAAAATGCCCCAGCCCTTTCGCATGTTGTACCGGGGATTATAAGAAACTCGCTTTGTTGACCATGTCAAGAGTGAGCAATATCCTGCACATCAGAAGAATAACAGAATGCACCAAAAGCTTGACGGCTCGGGCCGTCGGGGGTAGCTTGTATATAAAGATTAGTATAATCTCATCAATGAGGCATATGAAGTTAAAGTTCATTAAATTGAATGCTCATTGGGTCTGCCACTTAACTCATAATCGCTGTATTTTTATCTTATCGCTAAGAAAGTTGTAAATCGCTAACCTCAAGGTTTTTTTTATCTTTCATTTTAAGGAATTTTTCATTTAACAAGTTATGAAAATGCAAGAAAACTTTTAAGTATCCATGGTCATTGTTCATGAGTAAGATTAGATTGAAAAAACTTATCTCCCTTTATCAAAGATACTACGTCTTCGCTCTAGATATCGTTCTTCGTAGAATTAACGTCATATGACATGTGCACCATGATTGACGCAACCCTTAGCAGGGGTTTCTCTTCCATGACTTTAGATGATCTCGTTCTGATCTCATAATTTTTTCTTAACTCCAAATTTTCTTCTTTTTTTTCTTTTTCCCCTCTCTTAACTTATCTCGTTTTCTTAGGCTATTCAGTGTTACCCATTTAACGAGTTTTGGACCATTGACTCCCAAACAAAATGGCTTTAGGGAACTAGGTGTAAAGACACCCCTTCGGGTTTACTTGTTCGAGTAACAAAGGCCACACTTCGAGATAAATCAGGCGGTCTCATCTATTTTCTCTTCGCCTGACCCTATGCAAGATTCATTTTCTTAGGCTTACTTTACCTATGTAACGAGTGTTAGGCCGGTGACTCCCAAACCAAATGGTTATAGAGCACCAGGTGTAAAGATACCCCTCAGGCTTAATTACTCAAGTAACCAAGGCCACGATTCGAATCTGCTCAGGTATCGCCTTTTACCTCCTCGCAATGCTCGTTTTCTTAGGCACTAAGTGTGACGCCCTCAGAATAGTTTCAATCCACAACCCACCTATTCTGGGTCGCCAAGAAATACATGGTACAGAATCCAAATATAAATCTTTTATATCCAATTGTCGGGCATAATACGACCACACATAAAGTGTGTTTTAATATAAATACAGTACCCACACTCCTTATCAATGATACGTTACATAAAGGTACAGTCAATAACTATTTTACGAATTAAAATATTTGGAAAATACTCAAGGAAACCTTCGTACATGGGCGGCCATGCATCTAAGTTATAATAGATATCATAGGACTTGAGAATTATCCTTGGTTGACCCAATAGACCCCAAAGAAGAACGAGAAGATTACTATCATGTTCTTTCCAATGGTGGGTTTTCTCTTGCCATATAATTATCTCTATTGACTCCAACTGAGAATTATACTTCAACCATACTCCGAGATTATATAGGTAGTGCTCATAGATATAATCAGAAAGCGGATGCGCACAACTATGTCTTATGATAACATGAAGTCGTATGTCATTTGATATCTTGTATAATAGTGGCAAAACACCCTTCCAAAGTTGGGTTCACCTCACCCTATTCGGTTTACCAAAATCAATGGTTAAATGACGCTTTAAAATACAACACACACTTTTTAAATTCTCAATATAATTATTACCATACTATTTTATGGGAAACTTCAATAGCTATCGACCATCTTTCTATTCCCCTATTATCCCAGCTCGACCCCGCTACACTCTTATTACCTGAAAGGAATTATGAAGCAAAAGGGTGAGCACAAAAAGCCCAGTAAAGAATATCTTGACTAAAGATAATCAAATTATCAATAGCATTCGTCAGTAATAAATCAGAGATTTAGAACGTATGGTAGATGATAAAACTTTTTAACCATAGTTGCAGCGGAACGAACAATCCATTAGAAGAGTCAAATAGACCATAATGTCTATTATCTTCTCTATGTTAAAAGTCCACCAACAATATTGCACTCCTGTAACATCAATCAATAATTCCTGTCCATAATCATGTAAATAGTTCATAATCATAATTATGCTGATAAATTCCTCTTCGCACCTAGGACGAAGATAATTTCCATCACCTGTCTTTACCTGAAACACCAAAGATCATGGTTATACCAAATCACAGTTCATGTTCATAATCATGCTAATCAATTCATCTTTGCACTACGGGCCAAAGATATTCAACAATTAATCATTCATCTTTGCACTACAGGCCAAAGATATTTATCAATAGCTCATCTTTGTACTACATGCCAAAGATATTCACAATAGTTCATCTTTGTACTACAGGCCAAAGATATTCAAATCTCAAAGAAATATCTAATCATTTCAGAATTTATAGAAATAACATTTATAACCATGTTGATCAATTCACCTTTGCACTTAAGCTAAAGATATTCAATTGCAAACTCAATGGTCATGATCATACCAGTCAACAATTTATCTTTGCACTACTGGTCAAAGAGGGCCCATAGTCATGGTCATACCAATAATCTACCCATCTTTACACTCAAGTCAAAGAGAACTTTCATCACCGTGATTATAAAAATGTTATATATGATAGTAAGAACAATATGATCAAAACATGGATCTAATTTCAAGAGTAAGATTCATAAATCAAACATAATTTGGATTAAAAAAAATAATATTTTTTTACCATGAATAGTATTCTGTGAATAGTAACTCGTGAATAGTAACCCATAAATAGTAACTCGTGAATAGTAACTGTCATAAAAAGGTAAAATTTTCATAATAAAGTTCAGACCAATATTCCGGTGAAATGATATTTGATGAAGCGCAAAACTCAAGGAATTTCTAATCATTTCAGGAATTATAGAAGCAATATTTGCCGTAGTAAGTTTAAATTTAGGAATATGAAATGAAATATTATCACTTTCATAATATGAAATATGAAATAAAATAATATTCATTATGAATATTGAAAAAAAATAACATCATTTAAGAGAAAAATAACATCCTTTACCATCCTTTACTGAATACGAAAGCAATAATACCCTTTACGAGTATAAAATCACATCCTTTACCAAAATACCCTTTCACAAAAATAATATCATTTACAAAAATAATATCATTTACGAAAAATAACCTCCTTTACGAAACATAATAACATCCCTTACAACAATGATATCCCTTACTATACGAAAATAATATTACCCCTTACGAGTATAAAATCACATCCTTTACCAAAATATCCTTTATCAAAATATTCTTTACGCAAAATAATATCATTTACAAAAATAATATCATTTACGAAAAATAACCTCCTTTACGAAACATAATAACATCCCTTACAACAATGATATCCCTTACCTTAGTAGAAGAGTAGTTTTGACTGAAATATCGGATATTATGTTGAGAAAAATCTTGCACCGTAATCCACACTCAAAATACTCATATCCTCACAAGAAATACGCTTAACATTATAGAGAGAAAATTTTCTGATTCTGGTGTGATTTTCATTTCTAACTAAGCACCCTATTTATAAGAAAATGACAGAATGCCACTGCTGACATTTTGCTCATATGCACACTACTTTAGAAAAATTCAGCACCCTACTTTTGAAATTGTTGGCAGCCCACCCACAAGGAAAAATTTTCCTCCACCAATCCCCACATGCTTATATAATATATATATATATATATATATATATATATATATTAAATCATTAAAGAATTCTATTTTTAACAAAATGAAAACAAAACACCCGCATCTTCCAAAAGAAATCAGCATTATACAACAAACAAAAGACAAAAGTGGGGCCACCATATGTTTTAAAAAATATTTATTTCCAAAACTTTAATAATTCATAATAAATAACCCATTTATCAGAAAAAATACGAATTGTATGTTCATTCCATAGGAAATTTAATTCTCTACAACTTTGTAGAAGAAAGTTTTTCCAAATTTCGAATGAGAAATGACCGAAATTTACATACGGATGATTTTTCCAATTTCCTTCTCTTCCCTTTCTCTTTCTTCCTTTTATATATTCTTCCACTAACTCTCTCTCTCTCTCTCTCTCTCTCTCTCTCTCTCTCTCTCTCTCTCTCTCTTCTTCTCTCATCCCACCACTTCTTCCACACACACACACACACACACACACATATATATATATATACATTAAAATATTTATAATTTCAATTCCATTTTCTCTCTTCCACCTTATTTTATTCATATACCATGAATTTATTGTAAAAATATATCACCATTATTATATTAATATATTATCACATTATACACTTATAATGTAATATTATAATAATATATTCGAATGAATTATTTTATCAGAAAAGATAAAATATTAATTTTTTAACAATTGTCACTCTACTAAAAATTCTTCCATTTATATCCACATTGAATAAATATTTTCTTATCATTATTATCAATAATTAATTATTGACAAATAATATTACAGAACTACAATATTGACAACCAAGTCGTTCCCAGGAAAGAGGGGGCTTTCCGATAAGGATTTCTCCTTACTAGCGCACAATTAGATTAACCTAACCCCTTTCCTCAACAGAACTTCCTTAGACATTGCCAATAATTCTATCTAATACTATTATTCAAATAATATGAATTATTGATTTGATAATTTGAAATACTGTGCAATGAAAATTATCTAATCAATAAAATATTATGCAATTATCAATGTAGCAATTATTGAATCAATAATATAAAATATTGAACAGTAATTACTGTAATAATTATTGAGTAGTGACTTCTTACGTAAGAATCAATAATTAGAATTATTGTGCAATACTGTGTGCTACTGTGCAACACCGCGTATTACTGTATTTTAACCACCGGGTATTTCAACAGTTTTAACGGTAATAATTACGCCGTTATTTTTAGAAAACTCATATTTGTCGTTTTCTTCATCCGACAGTTATTCCGTTGTGGGGCCCACAAATGGCTGCGCAGTCGTACGAATATTCCCCGACAACAAGAATATTCCACGACCAAATGAATATTCCCCGACACAATGAATATTTTATTACCACTTGCTTATTTTAAAATTTTACATACATCCCCCTCAACTTTAACCTTTTATCAATTTAACCATTTACTGAATAATGATTATAAGAAAAATTGAATACTTCTATTTCATAAATATGGGGTCTTACAATCTCCCTTCCTAATAAAATTTCGCCCCCGAAATTTACGTACTTGGTATTTCGAAGATGTGATAATACCTTGCTTTTATTTCAGATTCTATCTTCCCCGTTATTTCTTTTGTATCATGATTTCTCCATTGCTCATTCTAGAATACAGCTTCAAAACAAAGGTTAATTGACATATAATAATTTGTCAACTTATCAAGTAAGAAAATTCAGCTTAGGTTAGTCACACACTAGCGAAGTATATTACTCGTCTCTCCCTTCCTAGTTCTAGACTCAGATCTCCGCCAGCGACCATATCCCTAAGCTCTGATACCATTTGTGACGCCCCAAGAATAGTTTCAATCCACAACCCACCTATTCTAGGTCGTCAAGAAATATATGGTACAGAATCCAAATACAAATCTTTTATATCCAATTGTCGTGTATAATACGACCACATATAAAGTGTGTTTTATTATAAATATAGTACCCACACTCCTTATCAATGATACATTACATAAAGATACAGTCAATAACTGTTTTAGGAATTAAAATCTTTAGAAACCTTTGTACATGGGCGGCCATGCATCTAAGTTATAATAGATATCATAAGACTTGAGAATTATCCTTGGTTAACCTAATAGACCCCAAAGAAGAACGAGAAGATTACTATCATGTTCTTTCCAATGGTGAGTTTTCTCTTGCCATATAATTATCTCTATTGACTCCAACTGAGAATTATACTTCAACCATACTTTGAGATTATATATGTAGTGCTCATAGATATAATCAGCAAGCGGATGCGCACAACCATGTCTTATGATAACATGAAGTCGTATGTCATTTGGCATCTTGTATAATAGTGGCAAAACACCCTTCCAAAGTTGGGTTCACCTCAACCTATTTGGTTCACCAAAATCAATGGTTAAATGACGCTTTAAAATACGACACACACTTTTTAATTCTCAATATAATTATTATCATACTATTTTATGGGAAACTTCAATAGCTATCGACCATCTTTCTATTCCCCTATTATCCCCGCTCGACCCCGCTATACTCTTATTACCTGAAAGGAATTGTGAAGCAAAAGGGTGAGCACAAAAGGCCCAGTAAAGAATATCATGACTAAAGATAATCAAATTATCAATAGCATTCGTCAGTAATAAATCAGAGATTTAGAACGTATGGTAGATGATAAAACTTTTCAACTATAGTTGCAGCGGAACGAACAATCCATTAGAAGAGTCATATAGACCATAATGTCTATTATCTTCTCTACGTTAAAAGTCCTCCAACAATATTGCACTCCTGTAACATCAATCAATAATTCCTGTCCATAATCATGTAAATAGTTCATAATCATAATTATGTTGATAAATTTCTCTTCGCACCCAGGACGAAGATAATTTCCATCACCTGTCTTTACCTGAAACACCAAAGATCATGGTTATACCAAATCACAGTTCCTGTTCATAATCATGCTAATCAATTCATCTTTGCACTACGGGCCAAAGATATTCAACAATTAATCATTCATTTTTGCACTACATCCATTTAAACCATACCAACTGGCGGCTCTGTCTCATTCGATCCAATCATAAAACAATAAAATCAATCTTTTTAAAGTCGTCGACACTTATGTCGGTACTGCTTTCCTAAAAACTCACCCTTTGATAAAATCCATATACATAGCGAATCGAAAAAGGGTAAAATAAATAAAACAAACTTAGGAAAGACGGACTTATAAAGATTTTTCACGGCGTCGACAGGAGGCGACATCTGCTGGGGATTAAAGAGGGCTTAAGCCACGTTCAATCTCTTTTATTTTCATGTTGCATGTGCATCTTGTGTAAATGATCTTTGTGTGTGATAATTGTCTCGATCTTTAAGCATTTTTTTATTAGTGCCTCGCACAATATATTAGTGCTTCACACAATGTCATCATAATTGCATACGGTGAGGACATGAATGTATGTTGTGTGGTACCTCCATTAGGAGGCAATTCTGTCAGTTGTTTATTACTATACTCCTCTGGGTGTTTCCATTGTGAGGCTCAGGAAAGGCACCACTCAGATCTGCTCTAATTGAAAAATGGATGTTTTCATCAAGTAAATTGTGAAAATCTGGGAACCAATTTCAAAAAGCCCATGAAAGTAACCCTAAGATAGGTCAACCTCTGATAAACCAAACGCGTGGTATGTCTCTTCATGCCTTATTTACTCTTATGCATGTATAAAATGGCAATCATCTTGAACTATCATTTGTACATTTTATATATCCTGTCATCAAATCGACTAGCCCTTTGTTTTACAGGAAAAGATTAAAAAACCATTAAACTGATGCATAGCATATCATACATCCTTGTCCACCAATATTTAGTCTAAACTAGATATCGGTTTTGTGCAGATTGGTTCAAGAACCCGATTTCGAGCTAAGAAGGCCCGTTCATAACCGTTCAAGATGGCTGAAGGAAGTTCATCTGATTATACCCCTGTATCTCGAGATGAATTCGAGGAGTTTAAGAACAGATTGCTGAGACGACCACCCTGTTAAGAGAACAATGTAAAGTATCTCAAGAACAGTGTCAAGTATCTCAAGTCTGGTTTTCAGGTCTGAGCCTGAACTACGAAAGACCTGATCTCCCATCTACGGGAGTACGTAGGCAGCCATTTATGGTGCGGTCAAACCAAATAAAAAAAATCAAAACCCCATCAAATCAAACAAAAAAATTAAAATCCCAAAAAATTAAAACACCATCAAACCAAGCTCAAACCCAAATAAACCCTTTTTCAACTGTTCAGGCCAGGTGTGAACTACGTAAGACCTGATCTCCTTTCAAAGGAGTACGTAGGCAGCCAGTAATGGCACGGTCTAACTATTACAAAAGTCACAAAACCCTTTTCAACAATTCAGCGATCCCAAGATGTGACTCTTCAACAACTCATCAACCCCGAAAGTGCGAGAATACTTGATCTCCTTTTGACCTACAGAAGTGTGTGAGTGGCCATCGTGACAAAGTCTATCTCATATATCTGACGACCTGTTCTCTAAGATAAAAGCCACAAATCCAGCCTTACAGATCGAACAAATCCTGGTTGAAACTAATATATCAAAAACCAAGCCGAGCACTTAGATCCAATTCAGTGGAATCCGAAGACCTCTCGACATCAAACATCAAAGCCAAAGCGATCACATGAATTAAAAAACACAGCGATATGTCAAGCATGATCATCAGCGAGTACATATATAAAACAAGGCGATACAAAATATGAATACAGAGAAGATTTCAACAAGTGCACCTATAAGTCAGAAGCGAGAATTGGGGCACCCAAACGTCAAAGCTCACCTCGACATGTTCACCATGTGGGTTCGGAGGAAAAAGATTCTTACGATCTCGACATCTTATCAGCCCATCTATCAAACATATAACAAAGCGACTACTACAGACTGATAGTAGTGTTCATACAATCCAATCATGTATGATGATAAAGCACATACTTTGTAAACAATCTTATATTTTAAGGCATTTAATTATCTACATGGTGCTATTTTTTATAATATGTAAATAACCCATAGTTTTAAGCAATGCTTTTAGAATCATGATGAGATCATGCTAATGAAATCTAAATTCTTAGAAAGCTTAAAAACTAAAATAGTTCTCAATCGTGGGATTTCTAAAATGGGGATTAGTAAATCCGGATAGATTGGTACATATGTTGCTTGCTCATTGGATGAGGATGACTGATCTCATGGTCATTTGTGTGGAGACACTAAAGCAAGTATGTAGGTGTTTATTGGAGAATAAGTTCACTGAACGTGACTCGCTATGGAATACCTAATGGAGTTTTACTCGCCTGTCAATAGGAATTCCTAATGTGATAGTAGTACAAGTGATCCTTGGACTTGAGATCATCATAGTATCTTGTATGTAACAAATTATACTTTGACTTATTCCTTAAGGCCTTTTAAGGCATATATAGGGTATACTTGGGTATAATGAGTTACATATGGAGATAATGTATGATCAATAAAGAATCTACCACCTCTAGTAAAAGAGGAGATATGTCCTATATGATTAGTTAAATGACAACCCAGGAATCATTGGCCAAGGTAGAATGAAATTAGAAAGAGGTTTCTAATTTGCATTATTTGGAGTTGTGCATTTTCTAATCGAAATACATATGATTAAATAAATTAAGACTTCACAGTATATCCATGTCTTATATTTAATTGGGACGTTGTATGGTGGAAGGATTGAATTGTACGGTAACTATTAACTCACAGGTTCTTTTATGATTAATGTTGAAATCTATATTATCTGGAAAGTCGTTGATCGCTAGGGAGGCTTATCCCTATTGTAGAATAAATATTATTTATTTAAATAGATTATTATTTTAATTTATTTATTTAAATAAGATTAGAATGGTTCTAATTGATTTATTCACAACCGATTTAATATGGAGAACCTAAAGGGTCACACCATAAAAGGAAGAATAATTATTTAAGAAGAAAATGGCATGATAGTAATAATGCATTAAGTGTAATTAATTTAATCTATGGTGATAGAATAAATTAAATAGCTTAATATTTATTATTTAATATTTTAGAAATATTAAATATAAATTAATAAGAGGAGTCTTATTAATATTATTATTATTATTATTTTAATTCTAAAGGAGTTAAGGAATTAATATAATATCAGTACTCTCTCTCAATCCTAATAAGATTAGGATATAAATTAATTAAAAGTGTTTAATTAATTAATTAATTAAAACTCTATTTTAATTGGATTAGGAGGGTTAACCGAATATCTATATAAAGAGTCTTATATCAGAAATAAAGGAAGTGAATTTTTCCAAGGGTTGGGAGTACACATATTCTATCAAGATAGAAACAAGGGTTAAGCCAATAACCCATCTTCCTGAGTTCTTCATCTTCCTTGGTGGATCACCGTTAGAGGCCAAACATTTGGGTGGCTGACATTGATCAAGGGAAGGAGCCACTACAGAGGAATCAAAGGAATCAAAGGAGTAGAACTTGTACCTGAGGAAGCTTGGATCTTTAAAGGTATAAATCCATCATCTCCTTCTATGTATTGACTGATAATTGATGCACAAGAAAGATCATGGTTAAGGGTTTGTAAGAAAATTTTAAAAACTGATTTTTCATCCCTTCCGATGCGTTTATGTAATTTGATTGCATGCTTATGTTTCTAGCAAATCCAACAGTGGTATCAGAGCCAATCTTGTGCTAATTATCAGTTTATGTGATTCCATAAATGTATGATATGCGATTGGATCGAGTTCTTGGGCAACAAATTTTTTTCTGATTTTGCGAAGCTTCGCAGCTGCACCGGTGCAAGGCCTTCTTGCTGCGCAGCTGCGCCGGTGTCTTGTCCTGGTTTTCATGCTGCGCAACTGCGCCGATTCCCTTTATATTCCTAGTGCAGCTGCGCCTACTGGACAGGAACTGAAATTTTTTTTTATTTTATTTAATTAAATGAATGGTTTATTTAATTAATAAAGGTTTAAAATAAAGATGTTTATTTTATATGAAATGAGATTTTAGAATTGCTAAAATTAAAGAGTTTAATTTGGAATTATTTTTGAATGAAATAAAGGAGTTTATTTTTCCAAAAACAAAGTTTAGCAAATTTTTGCCCATTAACTGATATTAATACATATATGGAATGAATTTACTTTTATGAGATGAATAAGTTTTATTGATGATGATATGTATGTTAATAAAAGGGATTGATTATGGACTATGACCAATGTGATTGGATTTTATTTTGGATGAATGCTTGAATGTATGGGTTTTATAAATTGGGGTCTGCGTACCTCGTCTTCTCTTGTTTTATTCTCGGTATAAAATTCTATCTCCCTCCTATGTACTTCCCCATGACTGCTGATCAAGGTTTCTATTTAATTATAAATAGTTTATGTAATAGAGATAGTTAGAATTATCTTGAAGAAACTGGAGACCAAGGAGCAAGGAGCGAGTGATGACCCATTTGTATGGAGCCCGGGTTTAAATGCAATAGTTACATTTAAATTTAAATTCTTGCACTCCTAGGTTTGACCTTTTGGTTTACTTGGTGGCTCTAGTGAACCAAACTAGAATAAAAGTCCATAATCAATCCGGGTAGAATATAGTATTCTATATTGCATGCTAAATATTATATATATTATATTTTATGCAAACATGCTTCGCATGTTTAATAAAATGACGCATATTTTATATATATATGTGTGCATGCGCTCTTAAAAAGATGAGACAAATAATAACAAACCCCTCAAAAAAATAATATTAAGTCTGAAGTGTTCAAATGATATTTGGAATATCGAACGTCGTCTTCTAGCATGATTAATTAATAGAGTATTAAATATTTAATATGAGTTTGTTGTGCTATCCACAAGGCGAGTATTGAGTATTTAAGATGTTAATTAATCACATTTGATGCTTATCAAGAAAATTGAACGATCTAGTCTTGTTGTGCTATCCACAAGGACGAACATTTTTCTTTTTTAAATTTATGGAAGTGCTAGCCTGGACTTAACTTAAATTATTTTAGTTCGGATGTGCACACACATGACCATTATGATTTGAGAGGCAAAATAAAATGAGTTACATGGTGATGTAATTGACAAGAGTTGTCTACCTATTTATTTGCATATCGCTTGTTGTGCTATCCACAAGGTTATATACATTTGAAATGGGATCCTTAATCTCACTAGCAAATCTTTAATTAGATGTTGCCGAACTATATAAGTGAGGGTAATATAGTTTGATAAAAATAGTGGGAGATACCAATTTAAAATAAAGACCTAAATTTATTTTGGTATGCAAAGTTAATAAAATAAATGTTTGCTAAAAACGTTGTCTTTTCACATGCAGAATTTTTTAAAATGTCAAAATCACTAATCTCACTACAAAGCATACTTGATGCAAATAAGCTTACCGGCCCGAATTATGAGGACTGGCTAAGAAATCTGAGAATTATTCTCACTGCTGAAAAGATTTCTTATGTCTTAAATTAAACTATCCCTAAATCTATTTCGGAAACAGCCTTTGAGGAAGAGATTGCCACTTTCAATAAATGGCAAGATGATGCATCTGTGGCTCAATGCATCATGCTCGCATCCATGAATAACGAGCTTCAACGTCAGCATGTAAATATGGATGCTCCTGCTATGCTACTTCACCTCAAGGAGTTGTATGGTGAGCAGAGTGGGACTGCTAGATATGAGATATCTAAAGAGCTCTTCCGATCTCGGATGACCGAGGGCACTACCATCGAGACTCATGTTCTGAAGGTAATCAATTTGATTGAACGCCTTGGACAGCTTAGGTTCATCATGGAAGGGGAGTTGAGTCAAGACTTGGTCTTGCAGTCACTCCCTGAGACCTTCTCGCAGTTTGTGGTTAATTTTCACGTGAATAAGCTAGATGTCAGCTTGCCTGAGCTGCTTAACATGCTAAAAATTGCAGAAGGTCATTTCTCATCCAAGAAGAACCATGTCTTGATGGTGGATTCTTCCAATAAAAGGAAGAGGTCTAAGGTGTCTTCTGAAAAGAAGAAATCCAAGAAGGCTAAGGGAAAGGGGAAAGAAAGGGAACAAAAGAAACCTGAACCAGCTAAAGGAATGTGCTTTCATTGCAACGAGCCAGGACATTGGAAGAGAAACTGCAAGAAGTTTCTAGCAGAGAAGAAGCTTGGAGAAGCTTCGACTTCCAATCAAGGTTTGTTTATGATTGAAATAAATTTTTTTGAAAGTCATAATTCTACTTGGGTATTGGATACCGGCTGTGGGTCTCACATATGTAACACTGTACAGGGACTGGTCAGAAGTAGAAAGCTGAACAATGAAGAGGTGATCCTACGAATGGAGAATGGAGCAAAGGTTGATGCATTAGCTGTAGGAACTTATTGTTTAGCAATGCCTTCGGGCAAGTCCATTTATCTTAATAACTGTTATTATGTTCCGAATATTATTAAAAACATTATTTCAATTTTTGTATTGGATATGGAAGGTTTTGATGTTATTATAAAGAACAATGGTTGTTCTATTTATAAAGACGGTGTTTTATATGGTATTGGAAATTTGCGAAATGGGCTTTATATACTTGACTTGCAAGAAAATATATTTCAAATTGAACAAACTAAGAAAAGGAAAAGAGATGATATTAATTATACCTACATGTGGCACTGTAGACTCGGTCATATCAATGAAACAAGATTATCCAAGTTGCATAAGGATGGGCTCCTAGAGCTATCCGATTATGAATCATATCCAACTTGTGAATCTTGTCTCATGGGTAAATGACCAAATCTCCTTTTAATGGAAAAGGAGAAAGAGTTACAGAGTTGTTGGCATTGATTCACACAGACGTTTGTGGACCTATGACAACAAGTGCACGGGGTGGGTATTCTTATTTTATTACTTTCACTGATGATCACTCAAAATTTGGATATGTGTATTTAATGAAATACAAATCAGAATCATTTGAAAAGTTCAAAGAGTTCAGAAGTGAAGTAGAGAAACAAACGGGCAAGAGTATTAAGATACTTCGATCAGATCGAGGTGGAAAATACTTAAGTGGTGAGTTTCTCAATTGTCTCAAAGAAAATGGTATAATCTCACAATGGACTCCTCCAGGTACACCACAGTTAAATGGAGTATCTGAAAGGAGAAATCGAACACTGTTGGACATGGTTCGATCCATGATAAGTTTTGCCGACCTTCCAATTTCCTTCTGGTGTTATGCCCTAGAAACGGCTGCATACCAACTTAACAAGGTACCTACCAAATCCGCCTCAAAGACTACATATGAGATGTGGAAAGGGAGGAAACCAAATCTTAAGCATGTTAAGACTTGGGGTTGTCCAGCTTATGTCAAAAAGTTTGAAAATGATAAGCTACAGACTAAATTCGATAAGTGTAGATTTGTGGGATACCCTAAAGAAACCATAGGGTATTATTTCTATCATCCTACTGATCAAAAGGTGTTTGTTGCGAAACATGCTACCTTCTTGGAGAAAGAGTTTATCCATGAAGGGGTCAGTGGGAGTAAGATATATCTTGAAGAAGTTCAAGAACCACAAATTACCACGGATCAAAGTCAGGTACCTAACCAAGTAGAAGAACCTACTGTACCACACCCTGTTCGTAAATCTGAAAGAGTACCGAAGATACCTGAGAGGTATGGATTCGTTATAGAGGATGACGATGAGGTACACATCATGAATGATGATGATCCATTGAATTATAAACAGACTATGAGTAATAAATACTCAGGGAAATGGCTTGAAGCCATAAAATCCGAAATGGACTCCATGTATGAAAACAAAGTATGGACTTTAGTTTCACCACCTGAAGGTATTAAGCCTATTGGGTGTAAATGGATTTTTAAGAGAAAGACTGGAGCAGACGGAAAGGAAGAGACCTATAAGGCCCGACTAGTTGCAAAAGATTTCAAACAAAGACAAGGAGTTGACTATGATGAAACCTTCTCACCAGTAGCCATGCTCAAGTCCATTCGTATTTTGCTTGCGATTGCAGCTTATAACGACTATGAGATCTGGCAGATGGACGTGAAAACGACCTTCCTCAATGGGAAACTTGAGGAGGATGTGTATATGACACAGCTAGAGGGATTTATTTCAAAAGTTGGAACAAATCAAGTCTGTAAGCTACAACGATCCGTTTATGGGTTGAAGCAAGCTTCTCATAGATGGAACATTCGTTTTGATGAGACAATCAAAGAGTTTGATTTTATCAAAAATGAGGATGAACCATGTGTATACAAGAAGGTTAGTGGGAGCGCAGTATCATTCCTTGTATTATATGTTGATGATATATTACTGATAGAGAATGACATTCCTATGTTACAATCAATTAAAATCTGGTTATCTAAAAACTTCTCTATGAAGGACTTGGGTGAAGCATCCTATATTTTGGGGATAAAGATCTATAGAGATAGATCTAAAAGGATGCTCGGCTTATCCCAAGGAACGTACATTGATACGATGCTACAGAGGTTTAGCATGGAAGATTCCAAAAGAGGTCTCATGCCGATGAGCCATGGAATACATCTCTCCAAAAAACAGGCCCCAAAGACACCTGAGGAGAGAGACCGTATGAGCAAGATCCCTTATGCTTCTGTAATAGGATCTATCATGTATGGTATGATATGTACTAGACCGGATGTTGCTCACGCACTTAGTGTAACGAGAAGATACCAGTCGAATCCAGGAGAAGAGCACTGGAAGGCAGTGAAGAATATCCTAAAGTACTTAAGAAGGACTAAAGATATTTTTCTTGTCTACAGTGGGTCTAAATTAAAACTCGAGGGATTCACGAACTCAAGTTTTCAAACAGACCAAGATGATAGTAAATCTGTTTCAGAGTATGTGTTTACTTTGAACGAGGCGCAATGAGTTGGAAGAGTTCCAAGCAGCAAACAGTTGCTGATTCAGTGACAGAGACAGAGTATATAGCTGCAAGTGAAGCTGCAAAGGAAGCTGTTTGGATGAAGAAGTTCATAACTGAACTTGGTGTGGTTCCTAGCATTGGAGAAGCAGTTCCCGTATACTGTGACAACACCGGAGCGGTTGCACAGGCTAAGGAACCCAGGTCTCATCAGAAATCCAAACACGTGTTGCGGCGATTTCACTTGATCAGGGAGATCATTGAAAGAGGAGACGTCACCTTAGAGCGTGTGGACTCTCAAGATAACATTGCAAATCCATTTACTAAAGCTCTAACACAACAGCAGTTTGATCGTCACTTAGAGAAAATGGGTATGAGATACCATGGCGATTGGCTTTAGTACAAGTGGGAGATTGATAGTAGTGTGCATACAAGCCAATCATGTATGATGATAAAGCACATACTTTGTAAATAATCTTATTTATTTATTAATAAAATATTAATTTAAGGCATTTAATTATCTACATGATGTTGTTTTTTATAATATGTAAATAACCCATAGTTTTAAGCAATGCTTTTAGAATCATGATGAGATCATGCTAATGAGAACTAAATTCTTAGAAAGCTTAAAAACTAAAATAGTTCTCAATAGTGGGATTTCTAAAATGGGAATTAATAAATCCGGATAGATTGGTACATATGTTGCTTGCTCATTGGATGAGGATGACTGATCTCATGGTTATTTGTGTGGAGACACTAAAGCAAGTATGTAGGTGCTTATTGGAGAATAAGTTCACTGAACGTGACTCGCTATGGAATACATATTGGAGTTTTACTCGCCTGTCAATAGGAATTCCTAATGTGATAGTAGTACAAGTGATCCTTGAACTTGAGATCATCATAATATCTTGTATGTAACAAATTATACTTTGACTTATTCCTTAAGGCCTTTTAAGGCATATATAGGGTATGCTTGGATATAATGAGTTACATATGGAGATAATGTATGATCAATAAAGAATCTACCACCTCTAGTAAAAGCGGAGATATGTCCTATGGGATTCGTTAAATGACAACCCAGGAATCCTTGGCCAATGTGGAATGAAATTAGAAAAAGGTTTCTAATTTGCATTATTTGGGGTTGTGCATTTTCTAATCGAAATAATATGATTAAATAAATTAAGACTTGATAGTAAATCCATGTCTTATATTTAATTGGGACATTGTATGGTGGAAGGATTGAATTGTACAGTAACTATTAACTCACAGGTTCTTTTATGATTAATGTTGAAATCTATAATATCTGGAAAGTCGTTGATCGCTAGGGAGGCTTATCCCTATTGTAGAATAAATGTTATTTATTTAAATAGATTATTAGTTTAATTTATTTATTTAAATAAGATTAGAATTGTTCTAATTGATTTATTCACAACCGATTTAATATAGAGAACCTAAAGGGTCACACCATAAAAGGAAGAAGAATTATTTAAGAAGAAAATGGCATGATAGTAATAATGCATTAAGTGTAATTAATTTAATCTATGGTGATAGAATAAATTAAATAGCTTAATGTTTATTATTTAATATTTTAGAAATATTAAATATAAATTAATAAGAGGAGTCTTATTAATATTATTATTATTATTATTTTAATTCTAAAGGAGTTTAAGAATTAATATAATATCAGTACTCTCTCTCAATCCTAATAAGATTAGGATATAAATTAATTAAAAGTGTTTAATTAATTAATTAAATAAAATCCTATTCTAATTGGATTAGGAGGGTTAACCTAATATCTATATAAGAGAGTCTTATATCAGAAATAAGGGACGTGAATTTTTCCAAGGGTTGGGAGTACACATATTCTATAGAGATAGAAACAAGGGTTAAGCCAATAACCCATCTTCCTGAGTTCTTCATCTTCCTTGGTGGATCACCGTTAGAGGCCAAACATTTGGGTGGCTGACATTGATCAAGGGAAGGAGCCACTACAGAGGAATCAAAGGAATCTAAGGAGTAGAACTTGTACCTGAGGAAGCTTGGATCTTCAAAGGTATAAATCCATCCTCTCCTTCTATGTATTGACTGATAATTGATGCACAAGAAAGATCATGGTTAAGGGTTTGTAAAAAAAAATTAAAAACTAATTTTTCATCCCTTCCGCTGCGTTTATGTAATTTGATTGCATGCTTATGTTTCTAGCAAACCCAACACAGACGACAAGTAAGACTGGACAATTTTAAAATCAACGACAACTTGATATTGGTACCCTTACAACAAACAAGACTGGGGCAATGTCGGAGACAACGACAACTAGACACTGGGGCATTTATCGACCACCCCAAAAGGAAAAATGCAAGTCGGCACCTATAGTACGATCTTTTCAACATGCGACGTCATCTTCAGAGTTTATCTCATATCATTTCACTAGCAATCCGGTACGATTATTTGATCTCTTCCAATCATAACTTTCTTTGAATGTAGCGATCCACGTGTGAGGTACGGCTCTTTCAACTTTTTATTTATTTTCTATCTCCATACATTAGCGATGATATACATTAGCGATGATAGCTAGTTTAAGTATAGATAAATCTTGCATTAGAATCTTAAAAAAAAGTTTTAAAAGAGAAGATTTTGTTTAACTTGTTATGAATAGATTAATTCCGATAAGCATCCGTGGAGAAAGAATCACGAGAACGATTAGAAAATTAAGACTATTCAACCTTTTGATTAGGCACGACATCCTAGTTCAAAATGCTTTTTGGAATAGAATCGACCTCATATACATATCTGCACTTTACGGTTATCCTAACTCGTAGTTGTGGGGTATGAAACTATGGCGACATCAATGACAATTAATGCGAAGATAGAAGATAAGTGATGGTGAACCTAATGTCTCGAATCGTGGCCTGGGTTACTCGAGTAATTAAGCCTAAGGGGTGTCTTTACATCTGGTGCCCTAAAGCTGTCTGGTTTGGGAGTCACCGGTCTAACGCTTGCTACATGGGTAACTTAGTGTAAGACCCCAGATTTTATGAAATAGAAGTATTCAATTTTTCTTATAATTATTATTCAGTAAATGTTTAAATTGATAAAAGGTTAAAGTTGAGGGTGATGTATATAAATTTTTTAAAATAAGCAAGTGGTAATAAAATATTCATTGTGTCGGGGAATATTCGTTTGATCGTGGAATATTCTTGTTGTCGGGGAATATTCGTACGACGGCGCAGCCATTTGTGGGCCCCACAACAGAATAACTGTCAGATGAAGAAAATGACAAAAATGAGTTTTCTAAAAATAACGGCATAATTGTTACCGTTAAAACTGCTGAAATACCCGGTGGTTAAAATACAGTAATACGCGGTGTTGCACAGTAGGCACACGGTATTGCACAATAATTCTAATTATTGATTCTTACGTAAGAAGTCACTACTCAATAATTATTACAGTAATTACTGTTTAATATTTTATATTATTGATTCAATAATTGCTACATTGATAATTGCATAATATTTTATTGATTAGATAATTGTCATTGCACAGTATTTCAAATTATCAAATCAATAATTCATATTATTTGAATAATAGTATTACATAGCATTATTGGCAATGTCTAAGGAAGTTCTGTCGAGGAAAGGGGTTAGGTTAATCTAATTGCGCGCCAATAAGGAGAAATCCTTATCGGAAAGCCCCCTCTTTCCTGGGAACGATCTGGTTGTCAATATTGTAGTTCTGTAATATTATTTGTGAATAATTAATTATTGATAATAATGATAAGGAAATATTTATTCAATGTGGATATAAATGAAAGAATTTTTAGTAGAATGATAATTGTTAAAAAATTGATATTTTATCTTTTCTGATAAAATAATTCATTCGAATATATTATTATAATATTACATTATAAATGTATAATGTGATAATATATTAATATAATAATGGTGATATATTTTTACAATAAATTCATGGTATATGAATAAAATGAGGTGGAAGAGAGAAAATGGAATTAAAATTATAAATATTTTAATGTATATATATATATATGTGTGTGTGTGTGTGTGTGTGTGTGTGCGCGTGCGTGTGTGTGTGTGGAAGAAGTGGTGGGGATGAGAGAGAGAAAGAGAGTTAGTGGAAGAATATGGAAAAGAAAGAAAGAGAAAGGGAAGAGAAGGAAATTGGAAAAATTATTCGTATGTAAATTTCAGTCATTTTTTGTTCAGAATTTGAAAAAACTTTCTTTTACAAAGTTGTAGAGAATTAAATTTCCTATGGAATGAACATAAAATTCGTATTTTTCTGATAAATGGGTTATTTATTATGAATTATTGAAGTTTCAGAAATAAATATATTTTTAAAACATATGGTGGCCCCACTTTTGTCTTTTGTTTGTTGTATAATGCTGATTTCTTTTGGAAGATGCGGGTGTTTTGTTTTCATTTTGTTAAAAATAGAATTCTTTAATGATTTAATATATATATATATATTATATATTATATATAAGCATGTGGGGATTAGTGGAGGAAAATTTTTCCTTGTGGGTGGGCTGCTGAGTTTTTCTAAAGTAGTGTGCGTAGGAGCAAAATGTCAGCAGTGACATTCTGGCATTTTCTTATAAATAGGGTGCTTAGTTAGAAATGAAAATCACACCAGAATCAGAAAATTTTCTCTCTTTAATGTTGAGCGTATTTCTTGTGAGGATGGGAGTATTTTGAGTGTGGATTACGGTGCAAGATTTTTCTCAATATAATATCCGATATTTCAGTCAGAACTACTCTTCTACTAAGGTAAGGGATATCATTGTTGTAAGGGATGTTATTATGTTTCGTAAAGGAGGTTATTTTTGGTAAATGATATTATTTTCGTAAATGATATTATTTTGCATAAAGAATATTTTGATAAAGGATATTTTGGTAAAGGATGTGATTTTATACTCGTAAGAGGTAATAGTGTTTTTGTATATCAATGTTGTAAGGGATGTTATTATGTTTCGTAAAGGAGGTTATTTTTCGTAAATGATATTATTTTTGTGAAAGGGTATTTTGGTAAAGGACATGATTTTATACTCATAAGGAGTATTATTGCTTCCGTATTCGTAAAGGATGGTAAAGGATGTTATTTTTCTCGTAAATGATGTTATTTTTTTCAATATTCATAATGAATATTATTTTCTTTCATATTCCTATATTATGAAAATGATAATATTTCATTTCATATTCTAAATTTAAACTTACTACGGTAAGTATTGCTTCTATAATTTCTGAAATGATTAGAAATTCTTTGAGTTTTGCGCTTCATCAAATATCATTTTATCGAAATATTGGTCTGAACTTTATTATGAAAATTTTATCTTTTCATGACAGAGTTACTATTCACGAGTTACTATTCACGAGTTACTATTCACATATTACTATTCATAAGTTACTATTCATAAGTTACTATTCATGAGATACTATTCACGAGATACTATTCACGGTAAAAAAATATATTTTTTTATCCAAATTATCTTTGATTTATGAATCTTACTCTTGAAATTAGATCCATGTTTTGATCATATTGTTCTTACTATCATATATAACATTTTTATAATCATGGTGATGGAAGTTCTCTTTGACTTGAGTGTAAAGATGGAGAGATTATTGGTATGACCATGACTATGGGTTCTCTTTGACCAGTAGTGCAAAGATGAATTGTTGACTAGTATGATCATGACCATTGAGTTTGCAATTGAATATCTTTAGCTTAAGTGCAAAGGTGAATTGATCAACATGGTTATAAATGTTATTTCTATACATTCTGAAATGATTAGATATTTCTTTGAGATTTGAATATCTTTGGCTTGTAATGCAAAGATGAACTATTGTGAATATCTTTGGCATGTAGTTCAAAGATGAGCTATTGATGAATAATAGTTTTCGCAATATAGTCCAATATGTGACTCTATAAGATTGGTCTTGAAACCCGAGATTCGTGGAATTCAGGGGCTAGGTTAAGCAGGGGGAAAGTGTTAGGCACCCCCCCCCCAACTCCCGTGAAAACATGGTACCGTATCTTATTGATTTTCTGTGCATAAAGTGTGTGTATGTGTGTGTGTCTGTGTTTTATTTCGAAAGCTTTATTAGTTTTTATTCTAAGACTTTATTTTGGGTGACTTGAATGTAGTGCTGTACCTTTTTTTGCTCCTAGGTACGAAGGATTTAATTTGATAAAAAGTTCATTTTTAACAAGATATATGAATTGAAATGAGGTTTTAGAAAGTAAGGTTTTCAAATTCTTTGCCCGACTAAGGAATCGAGGACTTCGATACTTCCTTTTATTCTTTACGTTTATTACGTGATCTATCCCGAATCGCTTTATTCATCATCAAAAGCTCTTTGTGGTTTTATTAGAAATCATTTTGATGATATGCATGCAAAAGCGTTAAAAATGGGTCAGATCATCATCGGGCATGTAAGCCATCTCGATGAACCGAGCTCCCCGCAATTAAGGTTTTCACTATCACGGGATCTTGAATTCCGACTTCTCGGGACTAACCCCTCGAGCTCGTTTTCAAGATCCAAATATTACATATACAACGATTTTTACGCTATTAAAGCATTACAACATAAAAATCGGTCCATCGTGGGAATCGATTCGGATCCATTCGGGGATCTCGACTCCGGGATTCCTAGGCTCACATTATTTGTACGGGATTACATATATACAATGTCCTCGGCTTTGATATTAGGTGATTTCATTGGTTGAAATCACCGTTTTAAGCAATTTCGGACCCCTTTCATCACTAAATATAGATTTAGGGTTATACGGGGTAACCGGGACAATTTAAAGAAAAAATCCATAGATCTACCATGAATCTAAGGTGGTGTTTGATTGCATCTTAATGTATCTTAAGAGCTCACCTCTTAATGCATTTTAACAGCCCACATTTTTGTATTAAGAGATCCTCTGAATAGTTTAGACTCATATTTATATCTTAACTATTCAGAGGACCTCTTAATACAAATATGTGGGCTCTTAAGAGGCAATAAGAGGTGGACTATTAAGATGCATTAAGATGCAATCAAACACCACCTAAGCCACTCTAGCACACGGGTTAAAGCTTCATGCTTAATAACCTCTCAAAGGCTAGATTAGGCTTAGATCTAGGTAGATCTAACCTCCGCGGTCAATTTACAACGTAATAAGCACAATATAACCGATAGAAACGTAATATCTACCAACTATTACACAATATGCTTAAAATACAACAAGTTTAACTATATTCAAACAAGATATATCATTAATCTAGTATTTGAACAACATTTACAAAGAACGAAGCTAGAAAGTGCGTTGTTTCACCTTGGGGGACGCGTGAATAAGTGTTTTAACTCCCATGGCCAACGTGGAACACTCCCGGGACTCCAAGTAGGTACTAAACAAGAGAAAATAACTTAAAGTGTGTATATATAAGTCCCACCCGAGACTCTCTCTCTCTCTCTAAAGGTGACTTTCTCTCTCTAAGTTTTCCTTCTCTTTCTTGTTTATGAGCTGTTGGCTGCTGATATAGAGAAATTCAGGCAGCCGCAACCATACATGCGGCTAGCCTTGAGTATGATTGAGGCTAGAGCATGTATGTCTGAGGTTGGGCCCCACGTGTACAGTTGCCTCAAAATACGTGCCTTAGGTCTTGGTTTGGAGGAAGTTGACCTTCGAAGATCGGACTTTCAGAAAGTTTGTGCGGAATACGGCGAGATCCAATCGAGTCTGACTGAGTCGGGATCCGGCAAAATGATGCTGATAGCTGAGAAGTATCTTTTGGTTCCTGAAGGCAATTAGCTAGTTTATCGTTGATGGCACACCTTTCGAGGTTTGCTGAGTTGGTTTTTGGCAGACACTGTCTTAGCTTGGCGATCCTCGTTCGGTTCATGGCATGTTCGGGCGTCATTGGTCCTTTAAATCTTTCACGAGATCGTCTCCGGGATGACCTGGCTCTTTTGCCCAACTTCGAGTTTGTCTCCGAAGTAGAATTATGATTTTGCCCTTCTACAAGGTTAGTATAAAGAAAGCAAAATTTCGAGTGTCTACAATCAAATAAGCAAAAAATTATACACTGTGCTACAACCAAGCACGTGGTATGTAATATAATTTTTGATTATGCTATAGTATGAGAAAGATCTTGAGATAATAATTTTTAAAAGTAAAAATTATTAATTTATTTGGAAATCGATTCCTTCAATTGGTATTAGAGCTAACTCATAATTTTCATAAATCATGATTATATTATTTAATTTGAATTATATTCAATAGATGTATGGAGATATATTTTTTTCCCCTGTAAAACTTTTCGGATTTCATGAATCAGATTTGTTTTATAATATAATTAACTAATGGTTTCGGATATATGTGTGCTGCGTAATAATAAAAAATATATATATAAGCTGTGATGATATCTGTTCCAAATGCGGTTGGGAGGGTCCACCGCAATGCCTAATTATTCAAAAAGATGTCTGTATCTACTTAAAAAAATATGACTTAAGTACGTCATGTGTCATTGAAAAGGAGACATGGAAATGGCATTGTCAGGTTATACATTAAAAATTAATGTTAGATCTATTCTTCCATGTTTGATTACGATGGTCCAGTGGTTTTTGTTGAAATATAAGAGGCTTGTTTTGGGGAGGTCTGGAGATTAAGGCTTTTGCCAGCAACAATGAATATTTTTTTTTAAAAAAAAATGAAAAACTGTTAAGCCCAGGGTTGTTTAGAAGGCCCAAATCGTTTAAAAAAAGGTTAATTACATATAATAGTACATTTTAATAAAATATTATAAAAAAAGTGCATAAATAAAATATTTACAAAATTAGTGCATATGCAATACTTAATTACAAAAAGAGTGCAATCTTATCCCTATAATTATGGTCCATGATTATCTCCATTATCTCTCTCCGTTAATTAATATTTTATTATCTCTTCCCTCCCCTCCCCTTCATCCGCCTCTCTTCTCTTTCCTCCCGCCTCCCGCCTCCCTTTCTCCTCCTCCCGCCCCAACCCAACCCAACCCCTCCCCTTCCTCCGCCTCCCTTCTCCTCCCGCCTCCCCTCCTCCCGCCCCCCTTTCTTCTCCCCCTCTTCCCGCTCCCCTTTCTCCTCCCCCCACCCCTCCCCACCCCCTTTCTCCTCCCGCTGCCTCCCACCGCCCTTCCCCTCCTCCCGCCCCCCTTTATCATCCTTCCTCCCCCGCCCCACCACCTCCCCTCCCTCCGCCTCCCCCTCCTCCCCCTCCTTCCGCCCCCCTTTCTCCTCCCCCTTCTCCCGCCCCCTTTCTCCTCCCCCCCCCCCACCCCCTCCCTCTCCCTCTCCTCCCACCCCCTTTCTCTTCCCTCCGCCTCCCACCGCCACCGGTCCATTCTCCACCTCCACCGGTAACCAAACCTTCATACGTTGGTAACCAAATAGCCATACCAAGGTAATCAAACATTCATACCAAGGTAATCAAATATTCATACCAAGGTAACCGAACCTTAATATGAAGGTTTCCTTAATATGAAGGTTTGGTTACCTTGGTATGAAGGTTTGGTTACCTTGGTATGAAGGTAACCAATTCAGTTTTATTAGGTTACCAATTTATTTTGAATGTAATGCAGTTGGTAACCAAAATTAATGCAGTTGGTTACCAAACCTTCTTATAAGGTAACCAATTCAGTTTTATTAGGTTACTAATTTATTTTGAATGTGATGCAATTGGTAACCAAACTTCATGCAGTTGGTTACCAAACCTTCTGATAAGGTAACCAATTCAGCTTTATTTGATTACCAATTTTATTTTGAATGTGATGCAGTTGGTAGCCAAACTTCGTATAAAGGTAACCATTTTAATTTTGTGGGTAACCAAATCGTCAAAAAAAATTCAAAATAGTAACTCCGACGATATGGTGGTGGCGGCGAGGGCGATATAGCGGTGGCGGTGGGAGGCGGAGGAGGAGGATGATGAACATTAACTCCTTCATAATTTTTTGTTTTTAATTTTCTCATTTTGATTTGAATTTTGAATTATGGATTTGAAATTGTTGTTAGATCCAAAAGATTTGAATTTGAATTATTAGTTATCCTTGATTTTAGGCTTCCTTATCCAATTTAAAATTCAATGGTTTGAATTTTTTTCACTTTTTTATAATTATTTTGTGGATGCACTTTTTTTGTAATTACTTTCTAAATGTTGTATAGTTCTGTAAAGGACTCTAAAAAAATGACTCTAAAAAAAATGACGAGCTCAGGCTGTTTAGCCCAAGCCCAAATCGTCCATATAGAAAAAAAAATTCAAATTACAAAAATTTAAGTTGCTACTGCAAGGGATTGAACACAGCCTTTACTGCTGTTTTAACAGTCACACTCTAACCAACTGTGACAACATATTTATTAAGTATGCATGCAGATTATTATATCTGTAATAGATCATCAGTTATCATATTCACATTTTTTAAATCGTGTGCCTATTTTCATTTATATTAACATGAATTGGTAGTTAACAATTATAATGTTTAATTGTTGAATTTTCCTGATGTTATAATTGTTAAATGTGAATATGCATGGATCTTAGTTTATATGTATTAATATGGGATATTAATATAATTATATATTTTTAAATTAATAAAAATCCTCATTTTTATATAAATAAAAAATCAAGTGGAAGAAAGAATTGTATTTCTTATGGCCTTCATCATTGGTCCATTATATTGATACATGTATCTAATCTCAAAAAATTGTGAGTTCCCTTCGGAAGATACATGAATCTAGTTATATTAGATATGGATTTCCTTGTGGTAAATTTATTTAAAATTGTATTATGAATTATTTTCCATCAAAATATTTGTATTAAAATTTTAAAGAAAATTTAAATGGATGGTATACACTTGACAAAACATAAATAATAATTCTCCCCATCGGAGTGATACTTATTATTATTGTTTTGGGCTAAATTAAATTGTGAATTATTTTTATTTCATGAGATGTCAAGATATAAAAATAATAGTAATTTTAAATTAATATTTTTTTTCTTTCGAAAAGAGAATTATTTGAAATTAAGTTGCCATGTTTATTTTATGTTTGTGTTTGAGGATTACACTTTCATATTATATGCAAAAGTTTATTAAAATTGAATGACCATTTAATTTATGCATATTTTATTATACAGATTACCACGTCGTCGTTTAATCCCCTTGTTGTTATCCTTAAAGAAAATAAGTTAACTGGACCAAATTATATGGACTGGAAAAGAAATCTTAACATTGTGTTGACTGCTGAGGACTACAAGTTTGTGCTGACTGAACCTTGCCTAGTTCTTCCAGAAAATGCTATTGTTGCACAAAAGAATACCCATAAGAAGTGGCAAAAGGCAGATGATATGGCTTGTTGCTATATATTGGCGTCTTTGTCAAATATATTGCAACACCAATATCAGTCTACTACCACTGCTAAAGAGATCTTGGATAGCCTTCATGAAATATTTGCTGACCAGAGTCGTGCTGCACGACAGATTGTGATGAAAACACTAATGAATTCTGAGATGTCCGAGGGATCTTCAGTTCGAGATCATTGTTTAAAAATCATTTCTTACTTAAACAAACTGGAAATCCTGGGAGCAATAGTTGATGGGGAAACCCAGGTTGACATGTTGCTAGAGACCTTGCCTGGTTGCTTCAATCAGTTTAAACTTAACTACACTGTGAACAAAATGTCTTTATCTTTACATGAAGTGATGAAGGAACTCCAAATAGCAGAGGGTATTCTTCGTGTAAAAGGAAGTATTCATATTGCAGAAGCTGGAAATTCTAAGGGAAAGCCTAAGGGCAAGACCTGGAAAAAGAACAACTGTAAGAAAGCTATAAATGGAAACCTAAAGGCAGAAGTAGAAAGGCAATCTGGTAAACACATAAAGGCCCTTCAATCGAATCGAGGAGGTGAATACCTCCTTGGGGAATTTAAAGATTACTTATCTGATATAGGAATTATATCTGAATTGACTGCATCAGGTACACCCCAGCAAAATGGTGTGGATGAGAGAAGAAACATGACTCTTTTGGATATGGTAAGGTCAATTATTCAATCAATTAATCCACCACAAGACTTGGATGAATTGCCATAAACTAACCGACCAGATTTTTCTAATACACTGGAGCTTCGTCGTAGTGGGAGAAGTATCAGGCCTCCTTTAATTTTGTAATCCATAAATGTTTAATATTTTGCTAATGGTGTTTAATTCAATAGCTATGAACTAAACTTCCATTCTAGGATTACAATGGAACCCAATGTAATCCATAAATGTTTAATATTTTGATAATGGTGTTTAATTCAATAACTATGAACTAAACTTCCATTCTAGGATTACAATGGAACCCAATGTACGGTTTTAATTGAATTTCTCTCCTTTTAATTGTTTTGATTCACATTTGGATGGGTTATAATATTTTTCTCTTCATGTATTTATTGTCTTGCTTGTGATTATTAGTGCTTTCTATGAAATTGATTGGAAAGTGGAATATAGAGTTTAGACCCTAAATATGATATCACATGTTATGATTATTCTTCTTAGGATTGAATACATAATTTGTATATAGAATAGGAATATACCTTTGTACGATGTGTAACCATTTTGAGAATTAAATCTTGATGACTCCTTGCCTAATTTATTTCACATAGGAATATCGTGATTTATTTAGAAATGGGATACTCATTTGACCATCAGAAGAGGCTTATGAATACATAGAATTCTCGGTTAACCATCCATACAGATGTATGTGGTCCTATGAATATCCGAGCGCGAGGAGGGTTTGAGTATTTCATCACCTTTATTGATGATTACTCAAGATTTGGTTATGTGTACCTAATGCATCGAAAGTCTGAAGCATTTGAAAAATTCAAAGTATTACAGGAAGAAGTAGAAAGACAATCTGGTAAACACATAAAGGCCCTTTGATCGGATAGAGGAGGTGAATACTTCCTTGAGAAATTTAAAGATTACTTATCTGATATAGGAATTATATCTAAATTGACTGCACCAGGTACACCCCGGCAAAATGGTGTGGCTGAAAGAAGAAACATGACTCTTTTGGATATGGTAAGGTCTATGAAGAAAAACTCTATAGAAGCAATCTTCAATCTTCAAGATCCCCCTTTCAATTCATGCTTTCCAATCCATGTTGCAAGGCTTGATCTTGAGCTCCCATGGAGTTTCTAGCCACCACCCCCTTGTTTCCAAGAAAAAAAGATAAAGAGATGTGAAGAGTCCAAGAGATGGGTCACTAGGTTAGGCTTAAAACAGCTCAGATTTATCAAAAATTCGCACCTGGCGCTGTGGCGCCGAATTTGGCTTGAAAAGGGGCGCTGCAGTGCTTCAAAATGGGCTGATCTACTGCTTCGGGGCATTGCGGCGCTGGAAATACACTAGGAATGGGCGCTGTGGCGCCGGGCAAAAAAGTTGGAATTTTTAGCTTTGACATCTGTTGGGAGAATTGCCATAACTTCTTCATACAAACTCCGATTTGGATGATTCAAGATATTTCGGAAAGAGGAGACGTAGATCTAAAACTTTCATTCTTTAAGTTTTCCAAAATAAGAAATAGATCAAGGTTTAAATTGAGCCTGAAGTGACTGCTATGTAAATAGCAAGCCAAAAACGCGAATCTAGCAACCCCAAACGTCGATCCAAGTAACTTTTATTCCAATTCCTACCAAACAAAGTAAAAATACATAAAAGACATACAAAAACATATAAAAGCAATTCAAAACTACATTATACAACAATAAGATAAAAACACCTAACACCCAAATGGAATACTCTAAAACTTACAAAAAAGCATCAAGGCTAAAAATATCCAATTTGTAGGTATAAAACCTACTCATCAAATACCCCCAAACTTGAATATTTACTTGTTCTCAAATAAAACAAAAATAATACGAGAAAAAAAATTAACTTCTACCACAAAGCACAATATGAGTAATGAAGAAAACTTAGAATGGCCTCAAAGATTAAAGATCAAAGAGGACACAAGAACAACACGAAGTTACAAATTGACAAAGTCACTAGGCTCACAACTACTCAAGATCCTTTCAAAGTGTGAGTGTGTGTATGTATGCTTAGGCGAGTTAGAATTTAGAGAACGAATGTACTAAAATATATGAAAGATTACACTATAAATCTATCAACTCATCATCAGCATCAATCACTACTAAACAACACAAACATATAAGAAAGGGATCCCAAGTGTATTATTGTATCAACACACAACAAACTTCATTCTTGGCCGTGCAATGTCGAATTACATTAGGCTACAAAGTTACCCATGTAACGAGTGTTTGATCAATGACTCTCAAACCAGATGGCTTTAGGGCATTAGGTGTGGAACACCCCTAAGGATCTATTAGCTCGAGTAACAATGGCCACGTAATTAAACTTAGCCAGAGTAAAGTCATTGTTATTCTTTCTTCAACTAACTCATCCATAAGCTTAACCGTGCAATGTCTAATTACATTAGGCGATTCAAAGTTACCCATATAACAAGTGTTTAATCAATGACTCCCAAGCCAGATGGCTTTAGGACACTAGGTTAGAACACCCCTACGGATCTATTAACTCGAGTAACAAAGGCCACGTAACTAAACTTGGTCAAACCTGGAGTTATCCATATTTTGTTTTCATTTTTATTTTGATTTTGATCTTGATTTTTTTTTCAAAGGATTCCCCCAAACTTATGTGACGGTCTAAATTTAGCAATAAAAGTTGTTGAAATAAGTTCAATACATTTCAAGGATAATCCCTCAAGCATTTAAGCAAATAAATTTTCACAATACTAACTAGATAAGCAATTTGGAAACGTGCGCAAAGATGTGAAAGAATCAAGAATAGTGAGAATCCAGTCAAGATGTCGAAAAGGTAACAAAGCATGCTCAAGACTTCCCCATGATTAAAAATAACATAAACTTCGTCTTATCACTGGCCAATCTTAGGTTCTAAATAAGACATCACTCAACCAACACGACACAACCAACAACAACAATTTTTAAAAAATTTCACAATTTTTTAACTACACCCCCAAACTTAAAATAAACATTATCCTCAATGTTAAATCCTGCAGCACTAACCCCACAAAACTGAACATCTTATCTAAAATAACAAACCAAAATTCATTAAATATAAACCAATATCAAATACAACAAAACTAATGCATCCCCAAACTTAAACTGGACATTGTTCTCAATGTTTGAGATAGGAAAAAGTAAAGCATATAACTTCCCTGAGAACACGTTAGCCGGCATTAGAGCGTCCTCCTCGTCCATAAATGTTGGCCGCATTCCGTTTTGTCAAATACTTGAACCTGAAAGTAATTGACTTATTAAATTAAAACGTAGTTAAACAAACTAAAATGTCATTAAACAAAAAAAACAAATAAAGCATTAAACATAGGTTGCCTCCCAAGAAGCGCTTATTTTATAGTCGCTAACTCGACTCCTTTATTTCTTTTCAATTCGGCTCAATCTCAAAATTGACCATAGTATGCCGCCTCACTGTTCTTTCTTTGATTTGCATGGCATGCATGCACGATTGGTGACCCTCAAACAAAACTTTATCCATTGGCAAAAAGAAGCTTTCACCGTCCGGTTTATCCATTAATGCACTTTTATCAAGATCGTCATGAAGATAATCTTCATGAACCAATGGGTGATCGATGGTGTCAAAAACCTTGAATGTGAAATCTTAGTTTTCAATTTCCTTGTTATAAATCCCATTCATGCTCCTCTTCTCATCATCCTCAGAATCATCCACAATAGGATGTATCATCAAAAAATTTCCTCTAATAGCCTCGTGTAACTCCTCGCCACATCCATACATATTCACCATACATTGCTCTTCACCCTCCTCTCTAGGATTAATCTCAGTATTGCTATGTAAAGTGCTTTGCAGTTGGTTTATGAAAGCATCGACAAGTTGTTCCATATGGTTCTCGAGGTTTCGAATTGAAGCACTTTGAATTGTCATCCTAACCTCATTTTGAGATACGAAATTAGTAATAAGTTCCTCCACCCTTCTTTCCTCTTGTTGCTTTAAGTATCTGGAAAGAAATTCCTCTAACTTAGATGTATCCTCTTCTTGCAATGGAGGTTGATACCAATTTTCTGAATAGTATGATAGACAGGGGTCAATTGATCTTGATTGTTTTCCCAAGCAAAACTCGAATAATTTTGCCAATCTGGATGGTAGTAGTTTGGGGGGTAGTCGGCTTTGTTCCTGATAGTAGGCATTCTGATTGGCTTGACACAAATGAGCGTCAACAAGACTTGAAAGAGTTGCACTTTGTTCTTGCAATCGCTCAAACTCGTCTGACTCAAGTGATTGATCCCTCCTCTCATAAGGCCATTGATAGTTATTCCCATCCATAATCTGAAAAGAAAATCAAAACAAAACAAAATAGAAAAACAAATATATACATTTAAATTAAGAATAACTTGATAGAAATTAGTATTCGTGAAATATTAGAAAATAATTCCCTGGCAACGGCGCCAAAAACTTGTTGGTCGTTTTCACGATCAATAAACTCGCGCAAGTATACGCGGTCTAACAAGTAATATATTAGTAAGTAGAGTGTCGAACCCACGAGGACAAAGTACTAACGCTATTCAAATACTAAATTATATTAATACGGTTTTATCTAAACAAGTAAATAGTGATGGTGTGTTTAAAACTAATATGAATAAAAACAGTAAATGTGACGCCCCCAAAATAGATTCAATACTCAACCCATTCTGAGTCGCCAAATATATGGTACAGAATCCAAATACAATCTTTCACATCAAACGGTCGTGCAAAATACGACCACACAACTGTGAGTGTCAATACAGACATGTAAATAATATAAACATTCAAACTAAGTCCTCATTATATTTATTATCACACTATTTTAAAAAAAATAGTGAGGACTTCTACAGCTCTAACTCGGACCATCACTCAATTCTCCGACTAGTAACCGCGATATTCTCATTTCCTGAAGAGAACAATGGAAGAAAAGAGTGAGCTGAACTAGCCCAGTAAAGAATATTATGACTAAGATAATGAAAAACAAATAATCGTTAGCCTTCAATAAATTAGATAAAATATTATGGACAACAAGTTTTAGATCAATATTCGCAGCGAAAATAACAATTCATTAGAAGAGTTAAGTAGATAATGATGTCTACTATCTTCTTTAATTTAAAAGTTCATCATCAATATTTTATCCCTGTAACATCAATCAATATACATCTCGAATCAAATATTCATCTTTTGCACTACGGGCCAAAGATATTCATTTGTATCACCAGTTGGTCATGTTCATCTCAACACCTGTCCATCTTTGCACTACGGGCCAAAAATATTCATCAGGTAATCATTCATCATTACACTACAGGCCAAAGATATTCATCAAGTAATCATTCATCTTTGCACTACAGGCTAAAGATATTTAGTTATATCACTATTTAAGACTAAGGATGATGAAAAACAATACAAATAACGAATCCAAAGAGATAAAGGACAAATATTAGAGATTTTATCCAGAGTTCAAGAATGAAGATCAAAACCTGGATCCAATCAAAGATGATTTGGAAGAAATATTTTTTTTATCGTGAATAGTACCCATTAAATAGTAACTCATAAATAGTAACTCAACATGAAAAGATAAAAATTCCACAAGAAAGTTCAGGCCAATATTCCAGTGAAATGATATTAGATGAAGCGCAAAACTCAAGAAATTTCTAATCATTTCAGGAATTATAAAAGCAATACTTATCATAGTAAGTTTAGAGTTAAGAATCTGAAATGAAACAATATACGAAACTGCAATTGAATTTTCACCCGTCAGGCGGTAATCCGCTCAGACAGATTATTTCCACAATTTAATAACAACTGAATACGAAGGGTTATTCATCTGGCATGCGATAGTCCGCATAGACAGGTTATTCCCACAGAATAATAAAGAATAGGAATAATAACAAGATTTCACCATGCATGCGGTAGTCCGCGTAGACAGGTTATTCCAACAGAATAATAAAGAATGAAATAACAACCCTTATGAGTATTGAAAAAAAATAACTCTCTTCATGAATACGAAAGAAATAATACCCCTTACCTTAAAAATTTAGAGACTGCACTAGTGTAATAGCATAATACTCTTCTTCTTTCTCACTTATTCTCTCTATACTTTCTCTCTCTATAGCTTTAGTGAATTGGTGAGAAATAATAAAGAAATGAGCTTCTATTTATAGGCTTGGCAAAGTAAGGGTAAAATAGTCTTTTTGCCATAATTTATAACATCATCGATCCTATGACATCATTGCTTATCTCATCGTTTCGATGACATCCTTGCTTACCTCATCGCTCCGATGACATCATTGTTTGCATCATAAGAGTTGAAATTCAATTTGCACTCTTCCACCTCGTTTAACTTTTATACCATGAATTTACTATAATAATGTTACCATTCTAATTATAAAAATCATACTATTATATAATCACATCATATTACTATAATGTAATATTATAATAACATATTTGAATGAATTATTTTATCAAAAAAGATAAAATACCAACTTTCAATCAATGTCATATGCTAAAAATTCCTCCGTTAAAAATTCACATTGAATATATATCAACAATTAATTATTTATAAATAATATTACAGAACTATAATATTGACAACCAGGTCGTTCCAAGAAAGAGGGGGTTTTCCGATAAGGATTTCTCCTTACTGGCGCGCAATTAATCAATCTCTTTTCTAGACAGAACTTCCTTAGACATTGTCAATTATGCTATCTAATAATATTATTCAAAAAATATGAATTATTAATTTGATAATTTGAAATACTGTGCAATGACAATTATTGAATCACTAATATAAAATAGCAAAGTAGCACTTATTGATATAAAATATCAACGTAGCAAATATTGAACCAATAAAATATTATGCAATTATTGAATCAATAATATAAAATAATGAACAGTAATTACTGTAACAATAATTGAGTAAGTACCTTCCTACGTAAGAATCAATAATTCGAAATAATGTGCAATACAGTGTGCTACTGTGCAACACCGTGTGCTACTGTGCAACACCGTGTGCTACTGTGCAACACCGCGTATTACTGTATTTTAATCATCGGGTATTTCAACAGTACTAACGGTAACAACTACGCCGTTATTTTATAAAAAGGTTATTTCTGTCGCTTTTTATAGCCGACAGTTATTCTGTTGTGGGGCCCTCAAATGGCTGCGCCGTCGTACGAATATTCCCCGACAACAAGAATATTCCATGACCAAACGAATATTTCTCGATTTGCACTATTTCACCCATAACTTATCACATTTATCAAATTAACACCTTACTATTTCAAAATAATATATAAAGAAATTTAAATCTTTATTCATAAAATTTGGGGTCTTACAACCTCCCTCCTTATGAAATTTCATCCTAGAAATTGACGTACGTACCTGGTATATCGAAGAGGTGAGGATACCTCGCTTTCATTTTCGATTCTAACTCCCAGGTCATTTCCTCAATTTCATGGTTTCTCCATAAAACTTTAACTTGAGGTATAACTTTTGAGCGTAGGACATGTTCCTTCTTATCCAAGATCTTGACGGGTACCTCCTCGTACGTTAAATCTTCGGCTATCTCGTCTGGCTCTAACTCAATAATGTGGTTTGGGTCTTTCACATATTTACGTAGCATGGATATGTGAAAAACATTATGAACACGAGATATGCTTGGAGGTAAAGCGAGTCTATAGGCCACATTTCCTACTCAGTCAAGAATCTCAAATGGACCAATAAATCAGTGGATTGAGTTTTTCTCTCTTCCCAAATCTCGTAACTCTTTTCCACAGAGCCACACGTAACAATACATGATCCCCAACATTAAATTCACGTCCTTTAGATGAAGATCCGCATAACGCTTTTGTCAATCCTGTGCCGTTTGTATACGTTGTCGGATTATTTGAATCTTTTCGTAGTCATACGTACTAACTCTGGTCCCAACAATGTTGCTTCACCCATCTCATCCCAGCATACTAGAGAATGATATTTTCGTCCATACAACACCTCGAATGGAGCCATGCCTATACTTGCCTGATAACTGTTGTTGTAGGAGAATTCCACCAATGGTAGGTACTTATCCCAACTCCCTTTGAAGTCTAGAACACAGAGTCTCAATAGATCTTCAAGAGTTTGGATAGTCCTTTCTGATTGCCCGTCCGTTTATGGATGATATATATGCCGAACTGAATCATAAATCCGTGCCCATAGCTTTCTGCAAGCTGACCCAAAATTGTGAAGTGAATCTTTGGTATCCGGAACTATGGATACTGGCATGCCATGCAATCTCACAATCTCATTCACGTACATACGAGCAAGACGTTCAAGGGAATAAGTCTCTCGTATCAGCAAGAAATGAGCAGACTTGGTTAATCTATCAATAATAACCCAAATCGCATCTATGCCTTGAGAAACCATGGGAAGACCTATAGCGAAATCCATGGTAATGTGTTCCCACTTCCACTTTGGAATCTCAAGTGGTTGCAATGGACCCTTTGGCACTTGATGCTCCGCCTTAACACGTTGACACGTTAAACACCTCGAGATGAACTCCGCGATCTCTCTCTTCATATTGCTCCACCAAAATGTATGTCGAAGATCACGATATATCTTGATACTTCCAGGATGGATTGCAAACGGTGTGTTGTGTGCCTCCATCATGATTCTATACTTCAAATTAGAATCGTCAGGAACACAAAGTCTGGAGTTGACTCGAAGTATTCCTTCTTCATCAATCCTTGCTTCTAGAATAGCACCTTCTAGCACCTTTTTCCTCATATTCATCAGCTCTGGATCTGTAGCTTGAGCAGCTTTAACTTTATCAATCAAAGCTGGTTCTACGCGTATACTTGACATCGTCGCATGGGTCCCCTGGAGTCTTGAACTCTATCTCCATCCTTTGTAAGTCACACCAAATAGGCCTTGACAGTATCGCATTCGCTTCCCGCATAATGATCTTCTACTCAACGCGTCAGCTACCACGTTCGTTTTACCAGAATGGTATTGGATGGTATGGTCGTAATCTTTCAATAGCTCAAGCCAACGTCGTTGCCGTATTTTGAGTTCCTTCTGGGTGAAGAAATACTTGAGGCTCTTATGATCCGTATAGATCTCCACTTTCTCCCCATACAGGTAGTGTCTCCAGATCTTCAACGCAAAAATAACTGCTGCCAACTCTAGATCATGAGTAGGATAATTCCTCTCATATTCCTTGAGTTGTCACGAGGCATAGGCTATGACTTTCCCATGTTGCATGAGAACACATCCTAACCCTTTGCCCAAAGCATCGCTATAAATGACAAATCCATCCGAACTAGATGGTATCGTCAGAATAGGTGCCAAAATGAGTCTCCTCTTGAGCTCTTGAAAGCTCTTCTCGCATTCCTTGTTCCATACGAATTTTGTATCTTTTCGAGTCAGCTGAGTTAATGGAGTAGCGATGCGAGAAAATTCTTCCACGAATCTCAGATAATAACCAGCTAAGCCCAGAAAGCTACGTACTTCGGTCACCGACTTTGGTTGCTCCCAACTTTGTATTGCTTCAATCTTCGTCGGGTCAACAGATACTCCACATTTTGATACCAAGTGCCCAAGGAATGCTACCTCCTCAAGCCAGAACTCACATTTCTTCAGCTTAGCATATAGCTTGTTTTCACAAAGCCTTTGAAGTACCAGCTTCAAGTGGTGCTCATGATCTTCACGACTTTTGGAATAGATGAGGATGTCATCAATAAAGACAACCACAAACTGATACAAATATTCCTTGAATACACAGTTCATCATATCCATGAAGGCAGCAAGAGCATTAGTCAATCCAAAAGACATGACTAAGAATTCATAATGCCCGTATCGAGTTCTAAAAGTAGTCTTCGGAATATCCTCAGTTTTAATCTTCAGCTGATGATATCCAAAACGGAGATCGGTCTTTGAAAAGAATTGTGCACCTTGTAACTGGTTGAACAGGTCATCAATACGAGGTAACGGATACCTATTCTTGATGGTGACATGGTTCAACTCCAGATAGTCAATTCAAAGTCGCATACTCCCGTCTTTCTTCTTTACAAACAAAACAGGAGCACCCTAAGGAGATGTACCACGACGTATAAAATTGATGTCTAAAAACTCTTGTAGTTGGACCTTTAACTCCTGAAGTTCAATAGGAGCCATTCAATATGGGGTTTTAGAAATGGGTTTTGTACCGGGTTCAAGGTCAATAAAGAATTCAACTTCATGTTCCGGGGGTAGACCAGGAAGTTCTTTGGGAAACTCATTAACAACAGAAATATCATTCAAACCTGACGTATTCTGGTTTAGATCAGTGACATGGGTTAAGAAAGCTTGACATTCATTTTTCAATAAACGAATAGCTTTATGACTTGAAATAACATTGATTAATTTTAGTGGTTTGGTTGTTTGAATTCGCTACAATAGGTTGGTTAGGAATATGAAAACTAACAACCTTACAAAAATAATCAATTTTGGCATGATAAGTGGTCAACCAGTCAATTCCTAAAATTACATCAAATGCAAGTATTTTCAAAGATATAAGATCAACAGGTAGGGTGAAGGTACCAATTTGAATCAAGAAAGATTTGTAAACTATAGATGTAACGAAGGTTTCTCCCAATGGAGTTTCAACAGATAAGTCAAAGTCTAATTTATCAGGAATCAAGTTTAAACGTTGAGCACAAGTAGGTGAAATAAAACAATGGGTAGCACCGGTATCTAATAAGGTGTAAACTTTGCAAGAGTTTATTATCAGCTTACCCGTGATCACCTCGTTCGGGTTCCTTGCTTGTTGGGCAATCACGACAAAAGCTCTTCCAGGAACCACTGACTTTGACTTGTCAGGAATAGCCTTAGGAATCACCACCCCCGCTAGACTTGGTTTTGTTACAGGACACACTCGAGCTATGTGCCCTTCCTTTCCACAGTTATAACACACCTTGGATTATTGTGTGCAGTTGGGACTGATGTGTCCCTCTTACCCGTATTTATAGCATACGACCGGCAGGTCGTTCTCCTCCCCTAGAAGTAGTTGATGTTGGTGCTACTGTTGATGTTTTCACGTTCTCATTGTTATACCTTCTCTTCTTGAAATCTCCTCCCCCCCCCCCCCCGACTCACTTCTTCTATTATCATGGCCACGATTACCACCGGAGTGTTTACCGCTTCTGTCATGATACTTTCCTCCCTACTGGTTGTCATTGTTCCGATGACTGCTGCCACCGGTACGATCTTGGTTGTTGTCTCTTGGTTAAACATAATCATTATCTCATTCTAACAACTGGGCCCTATTCACTACATCCGAATATAGAGAAAATTTGTGAAAAATGAGGTATTGATGAATCTCGGGTTTCAAACCTCTCAGAAACATCCGCGTAATACGTTCCTCACTCTCCACCAAATGAGGTGCAAACCGGGATAACTCCGCGAACTTAGCCTCGTACTAGGACACAGTCATGTTGTTCTGTTCCAATCTGATAAACTCTACCTTTTTCATGTGACGAATACTTTCTGGAAAGTACTTGTCATTGAACAGTTTCTGGAACGCCCCCCAATACATCTTGAGTGCGACAGGCCGGGTACGCTTCACAGATTCCCACCATTAATCTACCTCTCCACGGAACATAAACGTAGGCGAATGGAACCTTCTGTTCCTCAGTGCATCCCAAGACATCAAATATCTTGGTAATTTGCTTAATCCAATTTTTTGCCTTGATTGGATCTGGCTTTTCCTAAAACTCTAGTGGTTCCTAACTCTTTAAACTGCTTGGCAGTGACAAGCCGCGAGTTGTTATTTTCACCTGTATTATGAACACGAGTCTCCCTCGTCTGGTTTTGCATGAACTGCAAAAAGCTTCTAAACATCCCATCGTTCATCATTTGATCGGTGGTGTCGTTTTCAGAAGGAATATTGCCTTCTTGTTGCACGTTCTCCTGGTTAGTGATTAAAGGTGTCTCAAAGGTCTCATTCACTCTATTATTTAGATTTTCAGCTGCCATTCTCAAATACTGCCACAAAACAAGGGTTAATCAAACAAATTAACATATCACATATTAACCCTATGTTCCAAACGACCAATTAAATACCAAATAAGCTTAGGTAGGACACACACTAGCGAAGGATTTTACTCGTCTCTCCCTGTCCTAGTTCTATTTCCAGATCTCAGCCAGAGATCATATCCCTAAGCTCTGATACCAACTGTGACGCCTCCAAAATAGGTTCAATACTCAACCCATTCTGAGTCGTCAAATACATGCTACAAATCCAAATACAATCTTTCATATCAAACGGTCGTGCAAAATACGACCACACAACTAGTGAGTGTCAATACAGATATGTAGAAAATATAAACATTCAAACTAAGTCCTCATTATATTTATTATCACACTATTTTAAAAAAAATAGTGAGAACTTCTACAGTTCTAACTCGGGCCATCACTCCATTTCCCGACTAGTACCCGTGATATTCTCATTTCCTGAAGAGAACAATGGAAGAAAAGAGTGAGCTGAACTAGCCCAGTAAAGAATATTATGACTAAGATAATGAAAAACAAATTATCGTTAGCCTTCAATAAATTAGATAAAATATTATGGACAACAAGTTTTAGATCAATATTCGCAACGAAAATAACAATTCATTAGAAGAGTTAAGTAGAGAATGATGTCTACTATCTTCTTTGATTTAAAAGTTCATCATCAATATTTTATCCCTGTAACATCAATCAATATACATCTCGAATCAAATATTCATCTTTTGCACTACGGGCCAAAGATATTCATTTGTATCACCAGTTGGTCATGTTCACCTCAACACCAGTCCATCTTTGCACTACGGGCCAAAGATATTCATCAGGTAATCATTCATCTTTGCACTACAGGCCAAAGATATTCATCAAGTAATCATTCATCTTTGCACTACAGGCCAAAGATATTCAGTTATATCACTATTTAGGACTGAGGATGATGAAAAATAATACGAATAACGAATCCAGTGAGATATAGGACAAATATTAGAGAATTTATCCAGAGTTCAAGAATGAAGATCAAAACATGGATCCAATCAAAGATGATTTGGAAGAAAAAAAATATTTTTTTTACCGTGAATAGTACCCTATGAATAGTAACTCATGAATAGTAATTCGACATGAAATGATAAAAATTCTATAAGAAAGTTCAGACCAATATTCTAGTGAAATGATATTAGATGAAGCGCAAAACTCAAGGAATTTCTGATCATTTCAGGAATTATAGAAGCAATACTTACCGTAGTAAGTTTAGAGTTAGGAATCTGAAATGAAACAATATACGAAACTTTAATTGGATTTTCAACCGTCAGGCGGTAGTCCGCTCAGATAGATTATTTCCACAATTTAATAACAACTGAATACGAAGGGTTATATTCACCAGGCATGCGGTAGTCCGCATAGACAGGTTATTCCCACAGAATAATAAAGAATGGAATAATAACATGATTTCACCATGCATGCGGTAGTCCACGTAGACAGGTTATTCCAACAGAATAATAAAGAATGGAATAACAACCCTTACGAGTATTGAAAAAAAATAACTCTCTTCATGAATACGAAAGAAATAATACCCATTACCTTAAAAATTTGGAGACTGCACTAGTGTAATAGCAGAATACTCTTCTTCTTTCTCTCTTATTCTCTCTATACTTTCTCTCTCTATAGCTTTAGTGAATTGGTGAGAAATAATGAAGATATGAGCTTCTATTTATAGGCTTGGCAGAGTAAGGATAAAATAGTCTTTTCAACATAATTTATGATATCATCGCTTACATCATCGATCCTATGACATCATTGCTTACCTTATCATTCCGATGACATCCTTGCTTACCTCATCGCTCCGATGACATCATTGTTTGCATCATAAGAGTTGAAATTCAATTTGCACTCTTCCACCTTGTTTAACTTTTATACCATGAATTTACTATAATAATGTTACCATTCTAATTATAAAAATCATACTATTATATAATCACATCATATTACTATAATGTAATATTATAATAACATATTTGAATGAATTATTTTATCAAAAAAGATAAAATACTAACTTTCAATCAATGTCACATGCTAAAAATTCCTCCGTTAAAAATTCACATTGAATATATATCAACAATTAATTATTTATAAATAATATTACAGAACTACAATATTGACAACCAGGTCGTTCTCAAGAAAAAGGGGGTTTTCCGATAAGGATTTCTCCTTACTGGCGCGCAATTAATCAATCTCTTTTCTAGACAGAACTTCCTTAGACATTGTCAATTATGCTATCTAATAATATTATTCAAATAATATGAATTATTAATTTGATAATTTGAAATACTGTGCAATGACAATTATTGAATCACTAATATAAAATAGCAAAGTAGCACTTATTGATATAAAATATCAACGCAACAAATATTGAACTAATAAAATATTATGAAATTATTGAATCAATAATATAAAATAATGAACAGTAATTACTGTAACAATAATTGAGTAAGTGCCTTCCTACGTAAGAATCAATAATTCAAAATACTGTGCAATACCGTGTGCTACTGTGCAACACCGCGTATTACTGTATTTTAACCACCGGGTATTTCAACAGTACTAATGGTAACAACTACGCCATTATTTTATAAAAAGGTTATTTCTGTCGCTTTCTATATCCGACTGTTATTCCATTGTGGGGCCCACAAATGGCTCTGCCATCGTACGAATATTCCCCGACAACAAGAATATTCCACGACCAAACGAATATTCTCCAACAATAATGAATACTTTATAACCAATTGCTTACTTTGAAATATTTGCACATTTCACCCATAACTTATCACATTTATCAAATCAATACCTTACTATTTCAAAATAATATATAAAGAAATTTAAATCTTTATTCATAAAATTTGGGGGTCTTATAGTAAAAAGTGAGATTGAGTTGGTTCATATAAGGCAAGCTAGGATTACAACTCCCCTAATTCATCGTTTAATCTCCTAACTCTACAAATTATCTAACGAATCACGAACCACAAGAATGGTCAACCGAAAACGATAAGTATACATAAGCCTTTTCCGATGGTCAAATGCAATACCTTAGCTAAATAAATCACAATATTCCTATGGTGAAAATAATTAGTCTAAGGGTCATTAAGCTTAGTTCTCAATGATTACACAAGGCAAATAGATATATTCCTATTCTATTATGCAAAATATGCTCTCATTCCAATAGGCATGGACATAACAAGTGTTGTTGCATTTAGGGTTAGGCATTAAAATCCATTTTCCAATATCAAATAATAGCCATATCAATTCCTTAATCAAGCAATCAATCAATAAGCATGAAATGCAACAACCCATTCAAACATGATTCATTATATTAAATAGGAGAGAAATTAGATTAAACTAAACATTAGGTTATATTGCAATCCTAAAAAAATAATTAGTTCATAACTATAGAACTAAATAACATTATCATAGTGTTCAATATGCTCAAAATTTCACAAATGAATGAAAGATTTGAATAAAGAAAACTCTATTGAAGTTTTCAGCCTCCAACTCTTCTCATCTCCGTGTAGAGTCCGAGCAATCAAGGATGCAATGATCTTGCAAGAATTCAAGCTCCAACTTTTCTCTCTTGCTAAGCTATCTCACTCTGTTCTCTATTCTAAGTCTATAAGATAAGTAGTGGTTGCTGAGAAATGATAAGATAAGGAAGTTATAAGTAGCTAGGTCATTAATTGAGGCTATCTGTCTAAAAATTGGAGGTGGCGCTGCAGCGCCACCAATATGCCTTGGACAGGTGCTGCGGCGCCGGTCAAAGCCCTCTGGTCAATTAGTCGCGCTGCGGCGCCATTTTTGTATAGGAACAGAGGTGCTGCGGTGCTGGAAGGTGGTGAGCTGGCAGGCGTCTGCGGTGCCACACTTGTGCTTTATTTTGGCATCGAGGCGCTGGCACCGGGCCTTGCTGGTAAGAGGTTGGCGCTGGGGCGCCAGTTTACAACGGGAACCTGGTGCTGCGACACCGGTTCTATGAAAAAGATATATTTGCCCTTTAAAAAGCTGGAAATGGCCTAATAACTCCTGCAAAACACTTTTAAGCCAAATAATAACAAACAATATATAAAAGAAGTATATAATAAGATAAACAGGCAACTTTTAAGGCTTTGAGTGCTCGATTCGCAGGTATAAATCCCACTCATGAGACGCATAGGGTAAAAAAATTTAAGGCGTCTAGGTGTCTTGGTTGAAAGCTAGAAAGTCGAGCGCTCAGCTCGAAAAGGCGACGACTTGAGTTCAGATCGGCTAACTTGGACATTAAGGGTTTGGTTTAACCCGAAGTTAACTGGGTTTAAAAAAATCTAACAGCTAAAAAGTAATTCCTAATCGATCGATTGCAAGATTCGTAAAGCAGAATATAGAAAATGAGAGCATTAGAGCAAGCAACTTACTAGTTACAAGCGTCAACTCGATCCGGCAACTCGCGACAATACTGGCCTCTTCTCCGGCAGATCGCGACCTCCGGTATGTTTCTACTCTTCTCTAATTCTCTTCTTCTTTTCTTCTTTTTCTTTTCTTCGACCTTATTTTTTCTTCTATCCTTTTTTTGGGTATTCTGTCTTCTCGTCTTCTGCTCATCTTTGTTGCTCTGCTTTTTTTTTTCTTTCCTTTTTGGGTATTCTGGCCTCTGTTTGGACATTGGGGTATTCTGATTTCTTACGTGTATGAATGTATTATATGTTTATATGTTTTGAGCCTTTAACCATGGTCACGTGGCAGTTGAGATATATTATATACATACTGGGCTGCTCCACTTATTACTAGTCTACTACTATAATATATATTTTGCTGCTCAGTGCTCCACTACTTCAAGATATAGTAATTATTTAATTTGCACAAAACACATCCATAAAATAACTACTAGCATTTGAGATATAATATATATATATATATATATATATATACATATTAGGTTGCTCACTTATAACTAGTCTATTACTATCATAGTTATCAAGGCGCCAAGTCGAGGCGAGGCGACAGCCGGGAGCTTAAGCGCTTAGGCGACAGCCGGGAGCTTAAGCGCTTAGGCGACAGCCGGGAGCTTAAGCGCTTAGGCGACAAGGCATGTGACTAGTCGTTAATAATGTAAATGTTATACGTATAAAATTATAAATATATAACATTTATATGAATATTGATATATTTTTATTTTTAATGATTTACCATATTCAAAATGCATGTTGCAGCATATCAAATCACAACAAGAAGCAAACAAGATCAAGCCAAAATAATAATTTTACTATAGCTGCAATATTTTGAACTTGTACCAACTTCAAATTATATAAATGGTGAAGCATTTGTAATATTTAGTTTAATTCAATATAATTCTTGTGTTTAGTTTCTTAAGTTTTAACATTGTATATATAGAATACCATAAATTTCAACACTAAGAATTCAATAATTTATGATAAAACAAGTAAACAAGTATTGTTAAGATAAAAATATAAACAAGCATATAATCATATCATAACATTAGAGAACCATCCTTAATAAAATAAAGACATGTTCATTGTGACATTGCCAAAAACAAACATAATATAGAAATAAAAACAAGAGTCATAAAAACTCAATATTCTTCAACTCAAAAGTCTCATTTTTCATGATGAAAAAATAACTCAAGCTATCAAGCAAAATCATCAAAGATCAAATCACCGTCATCTTTCCTAGCAGTGGTATCATCACTTGAAATAGTAGTTATTTTTCTACCATAATCATAATCCACATCCTCATTGGGAAGGCCTCCCTCCTCTTTTCCAACATCAGAATCAGAGTCATTCACAACTCTTATCCTCTGTTCCCTCGAAGTTGAAACACCACCACGCCGTGAGTAGACATGACCCGTTCTACGAATATTGCGACCCTCGACGTCATTAGATGCACCAACAACTCTATCAACATCCTCCCATGTAAGATCATCTCCATGATGAACTACATCTTGTTCGGGCACTACCCACTCATTACCTAATCAAAATCATCTAGGACTAATGGTTTAGAGTTTCTTCCAAGTTTGCGCCTCTTTTGGAACCTATCAACAATTCGGCGATTGTATTGAACATACACCAAATCATTTAACCGTTGATGCTCCAACCTATTTCTCTTTTTTGTATGAATTTGAAATTTTTGTTTAAAAAAATATTAAGCAAACAAATATACACAATATTTATAGATTAAGTTATGCACTAATTAATATTAAATACAAGATATTTAATTACTTAATACTTACAAACTCAAAAGTGCTCCAATTGCGTTCACAACCAGAAAAAGAACAACAAAGGTCGAAGATTCGCTTTGCAAACTTTGTAAGCTCAATAGCACAACCGCCAAAAGCATTCCACCAATCAACTACAATAGATGTAAGAAATTAAAAAATTAAATATAGTCTAAATTATAAAACTTAAAGTAAACTTTCTAATTAATTTAATATACTTTCTAGGATTTTTTGTCTTTCGTTGCCTAATCGACATGTCTTTAGGAAATCAAAAAAAATTCATAAACATCGACTAGGTTGCTTATCTTGTCTGCCAAAACTTGGTCGGAAACCATTTTTAAAAGAATATCATTGAAGTTGCAACGTAACTTGTAAGCTAAACCAGATTCTTAATCTTCTTTGATGTAAAAATACTTTTGCTCCATTTGGCATGCACATCTTCGCTCGATAATATCGATCATTTCTTGTATAGCCTTTGTTTGTTATTAAAGGCATCTTTAATCTTCTTCTTTGGAAATTTCATAGCAACAAGAATCTCAGGCATAGCTGGCCTCTCATCCAAATCCACAATCCTCAAGAAAACAGGTAATGGTTGTGACGCTCTAATACAATCTTCAACGACATGCCAAAAAATAGAAAAAACAATTGTATCATACACTTTCTTCCCCGCCTCTGTAGTCGTCAACCTAGAATGTGTCCGGTCATCACTGATGAATAAATGTCTCAAAGCATCCTTGTGCTTGCACAAGCTTTGAAGGGTCAGAAAAGATATTGTAACTTGGGTGAGTCCCGATCTCACAAGGTCCCTCCCATTTGTTTTGCTTCTCATTGCATCAACAAGGCAACTATGTATATAAATGAATGTTGTTATTTTACTTGCCCTCCCGATTGTAGACTTAAACTGCTTCAAATTGCCTATGTCCTCTAGCATAAGGTCTAGACAATGGCCTGCACATAATGTCCAGAACAAAGCAGGTATCCTCTCCATTAAAATTTGACCAACTGCCTTATAATTGGAGGCATTGTCTGTCACTACTTTCACAACATACTCAGCCCAATCTCTTTAATCTTCCCATCAAGTAACTCTGCCAACATACTTGCATCCTAAGATTGACTAGAAACATCAACTGATCCCATAAAGTAAATTCGTGCAGAACTATTAACAAGAAAAATTATCAAGTGTCTGCCTCATCTGTCTGTCCATCCGTCTGACATAAGAGTGCAACCGTACTGCTTCCAAGAAGTTTTGTGCTTCTCCTTCAGTTCCTCTATTTTAGTCTTTGCTTTGTCTAAAAGAGAGCTTCAAACCTGGCCCATATTGCCCGATAGCCTCTATCATCATCTCAAAACTTCTTGAATTCGCTGCATTAAAAGGAATGTCATTCTCATAAAACCAGTTGGCAATGTACATCTGAGCTTTGTCTTTCTCTTCTGGCGACCTTAGACAATTCTCCAAAGTTATTTGACTAGGACCTTTGCGATGCCTTTCGTCTACAACTTCATCGGGAGATTTCCTAAGATGAGTTTCAAGACTGTGGCTTAAGGAATTGAAGTACACTCTTCATCCTTTTAGATGTAGTCCCAGAACTTAGAACAGCTGCAGAGGAAGCATTGGAAGGATTAGATACATTGGTTGGAATATTAGATGACTGAATTTCTTCTACTTCTTAATTGTCATTAAATTGAATTGGCTTATTTCTTTTGTTACTCATTATTGCTTGATGCATCTCGTTTGCAATTTATGTTGTAGTTCGAGGACACTTAGACACACCCCCATACCCACCAATAAGATGTTGCTTGAATCTCTTAATTCCTCCAGTATCCATTGCACGAGATTTTTATCACTCAATTCTGGCCAAAATTTATATTTCCATCCCGAATCCTTAGACTTGGCCTTTCTTTTAGATCCTTACTTGGATCATAACCCTCCGCTCCTGAACTTTTCGCCATTTAACTATCTACAAAATATAATTTATAACTATATTATAAGTATAAGACAACAACGCATCACATATATAAAAAAAATATGAGCAACAGTACTTAACAAAGCACAATACAATATTTAAAAAAAAACTTTTATTCTTATAATCTCAATTACTAGTTGTAGTATATGGGTTTATGGATGCGTCTTGTGAAAATTAAATACTCTGCACTAATTGTTCCTTTTGTTAAATAATTACTCTATCTCAACTTCAAGGTAAAAAGTGAGCACTGAGCAACCCAATATATATATTATAGTAATAGACTAGTTATGAGTGAGCAACCTAATATATATATGTGACGCCCCCAGAATAGGTCCATTCAACCCAACCCATTCTGAGTCGCCAAATACATGGTACAGAATTCAAATACAAACTTTATATCATACGGTCGTGCAAAATACGACCACACAACTGTGAGTCTCAATACAAATATGTAGAAAATATTAAGATTCAAACTAAGTCCTCATTACAATTATTATCACACTATTTATCAGAAATAGTGAGGACTACTACTGCTCTAACTCGGACCATCACTCTGTCCCCCGACTAGTTCCCGCAACATTCTCATTTCTGAAGAGGACAACAGATGAAAAGGGTGAGCTCAACTAGCTCAGTAAAGAATATTATGACTAAGATAATGGAAAATAAATTATCGTTAGTCTTCAATAAATCAGATAAAATATAATGGACAACCAACTTCAGATCAATATTCGCAGCGGAAATAACAGTTCATTAGAAGAATTAAGCAGAGAATAAAGTCTACTATCTTCTATGATTTAAAAGTCCATCATCAATATTTTATCCCTGTAACATCAATCAATATACATCTCGAATCAAATATTCATCTTTGCACTACAGGCCAAAGATATTCATTTGTATCATCAGTGGTCATGTTCATCTCAACACCTGTCATCTTTGCACTACATGCCAAAGATATTCATCAGGTAATCATTCATCTTTGCTCTACAGGCCAAAGATATTCATCAAGTAATCATTCATCTTTGCTCTACAGGCCAAAGATATTCAGTTACATCACATTTTAGGACTGAGAATGATGAAAAACATTTAAAAAAAACGAATCCAGTGAGATAAAAGACAAAGACTAAGGATTCGTATTTTAGTATATCCAATTCAAAAATACCTCGTAATAATCAATTATGGAGCAAAATTCAAGAATAGAGCTCAAAACTTGGATACAATCAAAGATAGTAACCTTAACAAGCAATTTGGACAAATAGAAGAAAATTTAATTTTTCCGTGAATAGTGCCGTATACGTGAATAGTGCCGTATACGTGAATAGTAACCCCGACGGTAAAAGTAAGAATTTCAACATAAAATCCATGACAATATTTCTGTATAATGATATTGAAAAGAATAACATCATTTACGAAAGAAAATAACATCTCTTACCTCAAAAAGATAGTACCTCTGACTGGAATATCGGATATAATACCGACGGAAGCTTGCGCTGAATACTAATACTCAAAGTATTGAAATACTCACAAATATACGCTCGATATTATAGAGAGAGAAAACTTCTGATTCTGGTGTGATTTCAATTCTAACCTAAGCACCCTATTTATAGGAAAAGCTTAGGATGCCAAAGGAGACTAAAATAATAAAATATTATTATTTTTTAAAATGTTCCTCCGCCGCCGGCTGCTATCCAAACTCAGAATTTTTTTCAACAAAAGTGGGTCCCACCCATTAAATAATATTTATTTTTTGAAACTTCAATAATTCATAATAAATAGCCCCTTTGTCAGAAAAATACAAATTTGATGTCCTTTTATAGGAAATTTAATTCTCTACAACTTTGCAGAATAAAGTTTTTTCAAATTCCCAACATAAATTATCCGAAATCCACAAACAGAATATTTCTCACACCAAAATATTGATAAAAACTCATCAGCGCCAATTCCTTCTTTAATATCCACAAAATAAATATTTCCTTATCATATAAATCAATAATTAATTATTCACAAATAATATTATAGAACTACAATATTAACAACCAGGTCGTTCCTAGGAAAGAGGGGGCCTTCCGATAAGGACTTCTCCTTATTGGCGCGCAATTAAATAACCCCTCCTAGACAGAACTTCCTTAGACATTGTCAATAATGCTATCTAATAATATTATTCAAATAATATGAATTATTGAGTTGATAATGTGAAATACTGTGCAACGACAATTATTGAATCAATACTACAAAATATCAACTGTAGCCATTATTGAATCAATCATATAAAATAGCAACGTAGCAATTATTGAGTCAATAAAATATCAATGCAGCAATTATTGAGTCAATAATATAAAATATCAACGTAGCAATTATTGAGTCAATAATATAAAATATTGAACAGTAATTACTGTAACAATAATTGAGTAATGGCTTCTCACGTAAGACTCAATAATTCGAAATACTGTGCAATACCGTGTGCTACTATGCAACACCGTGTATCACTGTATTTTAACCACCGGGTATTTCAACAGTACTAACGGTAACAACCACGCCGTTATTTTGTAAAAAAGTTATTTCTGTCGCTTTCTATATCCGACAGTTATTCCGTTGTGGGGGCCCACAAATAGCTGCGCCGTCGTACGAATATTCCCCTACAACAAGAATATTCCACGACCAAACGAATATTCCCCGACAACAAGAATATTTTATAACCACTTGCTCATTTTAAAAATGTTTGCACATTTCACCCATAACTTTCATATTTATCAAATCAACACCTTACTATTTCGAAATAATATATAAAGAAAATTAAATCTTTATTCATAAAAGTTGGGGTCTTACAACCTCCCCTCCTTATGAAATTTCATCCTCGAAATTGACGTACGTACCTGGTATGTCGAAAAGGTGAGGATACCTCGCTTTCATTTCCGATTCCAACTCCCAGGTCATTTCCTCAATTGCATGGTTTCTCCACAAAACTTTAACTTGAGGTATAATTTTCGAGCGTAGGACATGCTCTTTCCTATCCAAGATCTTGACAGGTACCTCCTCGTACGTTAAATCATCGGCTATCTCGTCTAGTTCTAACTCAATAATGCGGTTTGGATCCTTCACATATTTACGTAACACGGATATGTGAAACACGTTATGAACACGAGACATGCTTGGAGGTAAAGCGAGTCTATAAGCCACATTTCCTATTCTGTCAAGAATCTCAAATGGACCAATGAATCTTGGGTTGAGCTTTCCTCTCTTCCCAAATCTTGTAACTCCTTTCCATGGAATAACACATGGTCCCCAACATTAAATTCCACGTCCTTTAGATGAAGATCCGCATAACTCTTTTGTCGATCTTGTGCAGTTTGTATACGTTGTCAAATCATTTGGATCTTTTCTATAGTAATACGTACTAACTCCGGTCCCAACAATGTTGTTACACCCACCTCGTTCCAACATACTAGAGAGCGACACTTTCTCCCATACAACGCTTCGAATGGAGCTACGCCTATACTTGCCTGATAACTGTTGTTGTAGGAGAATTCCACCAATGGTAAATACTTATCCCAACTCCCTTTGAAGTCTAGAACACAGAGTCTCAATAGATCTTCAAGAGTTTGGATAGTCCTTTCCGATTTTTCGTCTGTTTGAGGATGATAAGCCGAACTGAATCGTAAATCCGTACCCATAGCTTTCTGCAAACTGATCCAAAATCGTGAAGTAAATCTGGGATCACGATCCGAAACTATGGATACTGGCATGCCATGCAACCTCACAATCTCATTCACGTATATATGAGCAAGACGTTCAAGAGAATAAGTCTCTCATATCGGCAAGAAATGAGCAGACTTGGTTAATCTATCAACAATAACCCAAATCGCATCTAAGCCTTGAGAAACCTTGGGAAGACCCGTAACGAAATCCATCGTAATATGTTCCCACTTCCATTTCGGAATCTCCAGTGGTTGCAATGGACCCTTCGGCACTTGATGCTCCGCCTTTACACGTTGACAAGTTAAACATCTCGAGATAAACTCCGCGATCTCTCTCTTCATATTGCCCCACCAAAATGTATGTCGAAGATCACGATACATTTTAGTACTCCCGGGATGGATTGCAAACGGTGTGTTGTGTGCCTCCATCATGATTCTATACTTCAAGTCGGAATTGTTAGGAACACAAAGTCTGGAGTTGACTCGAAGTATTCCATCTTCATCGATTCTCGCTTCTGAAATTGCACCTTCTTGCACCTTCTTCTTCATCTTCATCAGCTCCGCATCCGTAGCTTGAGCAGCTTTAACTTTATCAATCAAAGCTGGTTCTACGCGTATACTTGACATCATCGCATTCGTTTCCACATATGATCTTCTACTCAACGCGTCAGCTACCACGTTGGCTTTTCCAGGATGGTATTGGATAGTATGATCGTAATCTTTCAACAGCTCAAGCCAACGTCGTTGTCGCATGTTGAGTTCCTTCTGAGTGAAGAAATATTTAAGGCTCTTATGATCCGTATAAATCTCCACTTTCTCTCCGTACAAGTAATGTCTCCAGATCTTCAACGCGAAAACGACTGCTGCCAACTCTAGATCATGAGTAGGATAATTCCTCTCATATTCTTTGAGTTGTCGCGAGGCATAGGCTATGACTTTCTCATGTTGCATGAGAACACATCCTAACCCTTTGCCCGAAGCATCGCTGTAGATAACAAATCCATCCGAACCAGATGGTATTGTTAGAACAGGTGCCGAAATAAGTCTCCTCTTGAGCTCTTGGAAGCTCTTCTCGCATTCCTCTCTCCAAACGAATTTCATATCTTTCCGGGTCAACTGAGTTAATGGAGTAGCGATTCGAGAAAATCCCTCTACGAACCTCCGATAGTAACTAGCTAAGCCCAGAAAGCTTCGTACTTCGGTCACCGACTTAGGTTGCTCCCAGCTTTGTATTGCTTCAATCTTCGCCGGGTCCACAGATACTCCACGTTTCGATACCACGTGCCCAAGGAATGCTACTTCCTCAAGCCAAAACTCGCATTTCTTCAGCTTAGCATATAGCTTGTTCTCACGAAGCTTTTAAAGTACTAACTTCAAATGGTATTCATGATCTTCACGGCTTTTAGAATAGATGAGGATGTCATCAATAAAGACAACAACGAATTGATCTAAATACTCCTTAAATACACGGTTCATCATATCCATGAAAGCAGCAGGAGCATTAGTCAATCCAAAAGACATGACTAAGAACTCATAATGCCCGTACCGTGTTCTAAAAGCAGTCTTTGGAATATCCTCAGTTTTAATCTTCAACTGATGATATCCAGAACGAAGATCGATCTTTGAAAAGAATTGCGCTCCTTGCAACTGGTCGAACAGGTCATCAATACGAGGTAACGGATACCTATTCTTAATGGTGACATGGTTCAACTCCCGATAGTCAATGCAAAGTCGCATACTCCCGTCTTTCTTCTTTACGAATAAAACAGGAGCACCCCAAGGAGACGTACTAGGACGAATAAAATCGATGTCTAACAACTCTTGTAATTGGATCTTTAACTCTTGAAGTTCAATAGGAGCCATTCGATATGGGGTTTTAGAAATGGGCTTTGTACCGGGCTCAAGGTCAATAAAGAATTCAACTTCACGTTCTGGGGGTAGACCGGGAAGTTCTTCGGGAAATACATCAGGAAACTCATTAACAACGGAAATATTATTCAAATCTGATGTATTCTGGTTTAGATCAGTGACATGAGCTAAGAAAGCTTGACATCCATTTTTCAATAAACGAATAGCCTTGGAATTTGAAATGATATTGACTGATTTTAGTGGTTTGGTGGTTTGAATTCGTACAACAGGTTGATTAGGAATATGAAAACTAACAACCTTACGAAAACAATCAATTTTGGCATGGTAAGTGGTTAACCAGTCAATTCCTAAAATCACGTCAAATGCAAGTATTTTCAAAGATATAAGATCAACAGGTAAGGTAAGGGTACCAATCTGAATCAAGCAAGATTTGTAAACTGTAGATGTAACGAAGGTTTCTCCCAACGGAGTTTCAACAGATAAGTCAAAGTCTAATTTATCAGAAGTCAAGTTCAAACGTTGAGCACAAGCAGGTGAAATAAAGGAATGGGTAGCACCGGTATCTAACAAGGTATAAACATCGCAAGAGTTTATGATCAGCTTACCCGTAATCACCTCGTGTGGATTCCTCGCGTTTTGGGCTGTCACGACAAACGCTCTTCTAGGAATCACCGACTTTGACTTGTCTGCAACCGCCTTTGGAATCACCACCCCCGCTGAACTTGGTTTCGCAACAGGACAATCTCGAGCTATATGTCCTTCTTTTACACAATTATAGCATCCTTTGAACTGTTGTGGGCAGTTTGGGCTGATATGTCCCTCTTTCCCCCATTTAAAGCATACGACCGGTGGTCGTTCTCCTCCCCTCGAAACAGTTGATGCTGGTGCTGATGTCGACGTCTTCACGTTCTCATTGTTGTACCTTCTCTTCTTGAAATCTCCCCCCGATTCGCTTTTTCTACTATCATGACCATGATAACCACCGGAGTGGTTACCGCTTCTGTCATACTTTCCTCCTCGCTGGTTGTCATTGCTCCGATGACTGCTGCCACCGGTACGACCTTGGTTGTGGTCCCTCGGTTGAACATAATCATTATCTCGTTCTAATAACTGGGCCCTATTTACTACATCCGAATATAAAGAAAATTTATGAGAAATGAGGTATTGACGTATTTCGGGTTTCAAACCTCTTAGAAACATCCGCGTCATACGTTCCTCATTCTCCACCAAATGAGGTGCAAACCTGGACAGCTACGCGAACTTAGCCTCGTACTGGGATACCGTCATGTTATTTTGTTCGAGTCTAATAAATTCTACTTCCTTCATATGACGAATACTTTCAGGAAAGTACTTGTCATTGAACAGTTTCTGGAACGCTTCCCAAGACATCTGGAGTGCGGCAGGCTGGGTACGCTTCACGGATTCCCACCAGTAATCTGCCTCTCCACGGAACATAAACGTGGCTAATGGAACCTTCTGTTCCTCCGTGCATCCCAAGACATCAAATATCTTGGTAATTTGTTTAATCCACGTCTCCGCCTTGATCAGATCTGGCTTTCCCAGAAACTCTGGTGGTCCCAATTCTTTGAACTGCTTAGCAGTGACAGCTCGTGTGTTGTTATTATCTCCACCTGTATGTTGCACACGAGTCCCCCTCGTCTGATTTTGCATAAACTGCAAAAAACTTCTAAACATCTCATCGTTTATCGTCTGACCAGCGTTATTTTCAGGATGAACATTGCCTTCTTGTTGCACGTTCTCCTGGTTAGTAATTAAAGGTGTCTCCACAGTCTCATTCACTTCGTTGTTAACGTTCTCAGCTGCCATTCTCAAATACTGCCATAAAACAAGGGTTAATTAAACAAATCAACATATCACATATTAACCCTATGCTCCGACTGACCAATTAAATACAACATAAGCTTAGGTAGGACACACTAGCGAAGGATTTACTCGTCTCTCCCCACCTAGTTCTATTCCCCGATCTCCGCCAGAGATCATATCCCTAAGCTCTGATACCAACTGTGACGCCCCCCAGAATAGGTCCATTCAACCCAACCCATTCTGAGTCACCAAATACATGGTACAGAATTCAAATACAAACTTTATATCATACGGTCGTGCAAAATACGACCACACAACTGTGAGTCTCAATACAAATATGTAGAAAATATTAAGATTCAAACTAAGTCCTCATTACAATTATTATCACACTATTTATCAGAAATAGTGAGGACTACTACTGCTCTAACTCGGACCATCACTCTGTCCCCCGACTAGTTCCCGCAACATTCTCATTTCCTGAAGAGGACAACAGATGAAAAGGGTGAGCTCAACTAGCTCAGTAAAGAATATTATGACTAAGATAATGGAAAATAAATTATCTTTAGTCTTCAATAAATCAGATAAAATATAATGGACAACCAACTTCAGATCAATATTCGCAGCGGAAATAACAGTTCATTAGAAGAATTAAGCAGAGAATAAAGTCTACTATCTTCTATGATTTAAAAGTCCATCATCAATATTTTATCCCTGTAACATCAATCAATATACATCTCGAATCAAATATTCATCTTTGCACTACAGGCCAAAGATATTCATTTGTATCATCAGTGGTCATGTTCATCTCAACACCTGTCATCTTTGCACTACATGCCAAAGATATTCATCAGGTAATCATTCATCTTTGCTCTACAGGCCAAAGATATTCATCAAGTAATCATTCATCTTTGCTCTACAGGCCAAAGATATTCAGTTACATCACATTTTAGGACTGAGAATGATGAAAAACATTTAAAAAAAATGAATCCAGTGAGATAAAAGACAAAGACTAAGGATTCGTATTTTAGTATATCCAATTCAAAAATACCTCGTAATAATCAATTATGGAGCAAAATTCAAGAATAGAGCTCAAAACTTGGATACAATCAAAGATAGTAACCTTAACAAGCAATTTGGACAAATAGAAGAAAATTTAATTTTTCCGTGAATAGTGCCGTATACGTGAATAGTGCCGTATACGTGAATAGTAACCCCGACGGTAAAAGTAAGAATTTCAACATAAAATCCATGACAATATTTCTGTATAATGATATTGAAAAGAATAACATCATTTACGAAAAAAAATAGCATCCCTTACCTCAAAAAGATAGTACCTCTGACTGGAATATCGGATATAATACCGACGGAAGCTTGCGCTGAATACTAATAATCAAAGTATTGAAATATTCACAAAAATACCCTCGATATTATAGAGAGAGAAAACTTCTGATTCTGGTGTATTTTCAATTCTAACCTAAGCACCCTATTTATAGGAAAAGCTTAGGATGCCAAAGGAGACTAACATAATAAAATAATATTATTTTTTAAAATTTTCCTTCGCCGCCGGCTGCTATCCAAACTCAGAATTTTTTTCAACAAAAATGGGTCCCACCTATTAAATAATATTTATTTTCTGAAACTTCAATAATTCATAATAAATAGCCCATTTGTCAGAAAAATACAAATTCGATGTCCTTTTATAGGAAATTTAATTCTCTACAACTTTGCAGAAGAAAGTTTTTTCAAATTCCCAACATAAATTATCCGAAATCCACAAACAGATGATTTCTCACACCAAAATATTGATAAAAACTCACCAGCGCCAATTTCTTCTTTAATATCCACGAAATAAATATTTTCTTATCATATAAATCAATAATTAATTATTCACAAATAATATTATAGAACTACAATATTAACAATCAGGTCGTTCCCAGGAAAGAGGGGGCCTTCCGATAAGGACTTCTCCTTATTGGCGCGCAATTAAATAACCCCTCCTAGACAGATCTTCCTTAGACATTGTCAATAATGCTATCTAATAATATTATTCAAATAATATGAATTATTGAGTTGATAATGTGAAATACTGTGCAACGACAATTATTGAATCAATACTACAAAATATCAACTGTAGCCATTATTGAATCAATCATATAAAATAGCAACGTAGCAATTATTGAGTCAATAAAATATCAATGCAGCAATTATTGAGTCAATAATATAAAATATCAACGTAGCAATTATTGAGTCAATAATATAAAATATTGAACAGTAATTACTGTTACAATAATTGAGTAATGGCTTCTCACGTAAGACTCAATAATTCAAAATACTGTGCAATACCGTGTGCTACTATGCAACACCGTGTATCACTGTATTTTAACCACCGGGTATTTCAACAGTACTAACGGTAACAACCACGCCGTTATTTTGTAAAAAAGTTATTTCTGTCGCTTTCTATATCCGACAGTTATTCCGTTGTGGGGGCCCACAAATAGCTGAGCCGTCGTACGAATATTCCCCGACAACAAGAATATTCCACGACCAAACGAATATTCCCTGACAACAAGAATATTTTATAACCACTTGCTCATTTTAAAAATGTTTGCACATTTCACCCATAACTTTCATATTTATCAAATCAACACCTTACTATTTCGAAATAATATATAAAGAAAATTAAATCTTTATTCATAAAAGTTCGGGTCTTACAATATATATATATATATATATATATATATTATATCTCAAATGCCACTAGTTGTTTTATGGATGTGTTTTGTGCAAATTAAATAATTACTGTATCTTAAAGTAGTGGAACACTAAGCAACAAAATATATATTATAGTAGTAGACTAATAAAAAGTGGAGCAGCCCAGTATGTATATAATATATCTCAATTGCCACGTAACCATAGTTAAAGGCTCAAAGCATATAAATATATAATACATTCATACACTCGTAAGAAATCAGAATACCCCAATGTCTAAATAGAGGCCAGAATACCAAAAAAAAAAGAGAAAAAAAAATAGAGCAGCAGAGATGAGTATAAGACAGAAAACCCAAAAAAAGTATAGAAGAAAAAAAAGGTCAAAGAAGAGAAAAAGAACAAGAGAAGAAGAGAATTAGAGAAGAAGAAGAGTAGAAGCGTAACGGAGGTCGCCATCTGCCGAAAAAGAGGCCATTGTTGTCGCGAGTTGCCGAATCTAGTCGACGCTTGTAACTGGTAAGTCGCTTACTCTGATGCACTCCTTTTCTATAGTCTACTTTGCGAATCTTGCAATCGATCGATCGATTAGACTTACCTTTTTAGCTGCCAATTTTTTTTAAATTAACTCTGTTTCAAACCAAACCCGTAATGTCCAAGTCAACCGATCTGAACTCAAGTCGTTCAACTCGCTACCAAGTCACTTAAGTCATCACCTTTTCAAGCTGAGCGCTCGACTTTCTAGCTTTCAACCAAGTCGCCCAGACGCCTTAAATTTTTTTACCGACTCGACAACTAACCGTTGCCTAGGCGACGACTTGATAACTAGTCTATTACTATAATATATATATTGGGCTACTCAGTGCTCACTTTTTACCTTGAAGTTAAGATAGAGTAATTATTTAACAAAAAGAATAAGCCACATCCTGCTACTGCTAAGATATAGTAATTATTTAACCTTGAAGTTGAGATGTAGTAATTATTTAACAAAAGGAACAACTACTGATGAGTATTTAATTTTTACAAGACACATTCATATACCCATATATCACAACTAGTAATTGAGATTATAAGAATAAAAGTATTTTTAAATATTGTATTGTGCTTTGTTTAGTATTGTTGCTCATATTTATATATACATATATGTGATGCATTGTTGTCTTATACTTGTAATATAGTTATAGATTGTATTTTATAGATAGTTAAATGGCGTAAAGTTTAGGAGCAGAGGGTTATGATGTAAGAACCGTGAATTTCATGAATAATAATTAATATTGATATAATAAGAAAATAAAAAAATATTTGAATATAAATGTTTATGTGTTATAAGACGAGTAATTCAATTAATTTTAAATTAAATTTATGATAATTAAGAGAATATGGAGAATTACGATAAACTCGTAGAATGCCTTGTGTGGCACGAGAATGGATATGATGATGATTTAATTAAATTAAAGAATGAATGAATTAGAAAGTGAATGATTAATTAAAATCATATTGTTAATTGTTATTATGAGTAATAGAATATTAATGAGTAAATAATTAATATAATAAGATTTATATTTATTGTTGTGTGCAAGATAGGTGATAATTAATAGTATTATATATAGTACCTACATTCAATTAAAAAGGAAGTGTAGTGTGACACTTTAATGTGACTATATAATATATAAAATTATATAGTAAAATTGAATGAATTGCTTAAGTGACAACATGTATGTGTGAGGACATTAAAGATGTAATTTATGTAATATTAAATTAGAATGAATCAATGATTTGCAAATTAATAATTATTCCAATAAGTAAGTATAATTGGGATAATAAAATTGTGTGGAAATAATGGATTGTTAATACCCAACTAATTATATTCCAACCCAATTTAAATATTATTTGGACTAGACTAATGTACATGGATTATATGGTATGTGTACATATATAATCCCTAATTTTTCAATATGTAGTAGCATTAACACATTAAAATCACACTTGTAGACCAAAAAGGAACCAAACTAAACATTGTAGAGCCAAGTTGTTGAGTATTAGAAAACTTTGTCCCAAATCAGTTGGCAACAGTACCCTCTATTTCCTTTACGTGAAGTGCAAAGCCTTGAACAGTGAATAGCTAGGGGTGGTGATGATGGCTATGAAGATGGTGGGGAAGGGATGGTTGGCCAACTTCTTCATGTCCAATGTTCCCTTCTATCTTCCATTGGTTCAAACCATAGTGCAAAGTCATAAACTGGGCAGCCATTTCTCTATAAATAGCAGCCATATCCCCTCATTTCTCAGTTACTAGAAATTGCTGAAGAGTCCATATAGAGAGTGTGAGGGAGTAATTTGATTTTGAAAAGAAGCTCTGCCCAATTCAAACCACAAAGGTATAACATTACATTGTGTTCTTAATTCAAGTTTGATTGATGCTTGAATGTGCATAAATTCTTGTTAATTAGTTGGTAACTATTATCCATGTGTTATCTAAGTTTATATGCATGTCTAGAAGCATTGTAGTGGGTCTGAGTTGTAGCTAGAAGGATTTAGCAATGCCTGTGTTAAAGCTCTGCAGAAGCAGAGCCATTTTTTTATTTTTATTTTTTCCTCTGGTCGAAGTGGCACGGCCGCGCCACTTCTATAGTACAAACCTGCACAGCCGCGTAGGCTGCCAGTCTTGGAAACTGATTTTGTTTGCCTTGTGTTGTCATGAGCATGTTATTTTGGTTTGATTATGCATGTAAATGACCCTAACATATGGATTGGTGTTGTTTTGCTTATAGTAAATCATTTTAGCTTGGTTTGGAATGTGTATTCAAAGAAAACTTAAGATTTGGAAACTAATTTTGGCAAGCATGGCGTAATGTATATTCTGACCTTAAGTACAAACATATCAAACTCTTTTATACCCTAGCATGTGACTAATATGTTGGTTTATATTGTTAGGCATAATATAGACTATTCAAGCATGATTTAAAATGAGTTTTCAAGTAGAGGACTATACTAGCTATGTATAAATGAACTATGTACACTCTAAATTCTGGACTTAAAAGTATGCTTATGAGGTCTATTTATGTGTATATGAAAGCATGATATAAAACTGTGAACTTACCTTACATACTTAAATGGTTAATGACCTTATAAGAGAAACTTAGAGTTTCCAATATGAAATTGATGAACTATATGTCTTTCAAGTTTTGAAACTTCTACGCATGCTTATGTGGCTTGATTGTGTATGTATGTAAGCATGAAATATGGCATGTGAAGTTACCTTGCATATATTCTGAATTTCATAACCATCTTGATAGGGTATCATATGCCTCTAGACATAATCAAAATGTATGCCTAACTAGTCTTATGCATGGTAAACTAGTTGAACACGAATTGAGACGAGTGCTAAGGAAGGTGGAACTTCATAACTTGAAATACATGACTAAACTAACGTGAGCATGTATAGTTAAGACTTATTGAACTCATAGCATATGTATAACGATTAAGCGTGAGAAACCTTGTTACTTGAACACTTAAAGCCTTGATTAAATGAGAATGGATAATGAACTATGTTAAAGATAAGACATGGGATCGAACTTAGTTATTAACATCCTGACATGTGTATTTTGCATGATTTATCATATATGTGCAAATCGTGAAGAGTTGGGATTCTGCAGGGGCAGCCCTGTCTTAGTTTGAACCAGGAGCAGCACGGCCGCGCCACTCCTTAGTACAAACCAAGCCCGGCCGCTCCAATATGTAAAATGAACAGAGCATGTTAATTGTAATCTGAAACTTTATGCATGCTTGTATTGTTATCTAAATCTGCAATACATGTTTAGTGGTATGTATAGATATCAATGAGCATGCTAATAATAGAATCATAGATTCGATGAGTATGTGCGAACTTTCAAATAATAAGTCACCAATGATTACAAACTATGATTATCAAGTATGATTACGTATTATATTATTAATTTCATAGTATCCTATAAACTAATGTTGTGCTATGTGTACATAAAGTACGTAATGACTTACGTATAGGATTATACAGCTAAGTTAGAATCGTATGCGTATGATAACCTTACATATCAAGTTTGTGTATCAAATGTAATGAATATCCTATATACGTAAATATGTTATAATAGGATTCGAAAAGTGTTGATAAGCTTTACGTCGATAAACTACACTTAAGGCAAGTACTCGAACCCTACTCTTTATTGAGCATTACTTGAGCTTGTACTATTATTGGTTGTACAAGTAAACAATTGAAAGCATGATTCTCGTCTTATGACATAATGCTTCATAGTTAAGGTAGAGTTGTTTATATTCTTTGAACTTGGAGTTCGAGTATTGAACTTATAGTTGTTCTTATATACATTGAAAGAGCAGTTTATGCCACTTGATTTGGCTAGACCTAAATTATAATTTGAAAGCAATCCAAACTAATTGAATGGTGCAGAATCTTGTATTGACTGAGATGAACAACCTTCTTTGAAGGGGAAAACTATATATTGTCAGGAGACCGACGTGCGCACTTAAGTACGATTAAACGATATGCATAACGTAGGGTACTTTAGGCTGATCACCTGTTGTACTTTTCTTATTGGATTATTAGTATATTTATGTTAATTCTATTAGAAGTTCATAGTCCTTAATGACTGCTCAGTATTCATTATTTTAAAATCCAGAAATGATTTAAGCGTTGAATCTTATTGATATCTTCTGTCCTTAGCGACTGTTATTGAGAATTATTGATACTTCTTATTATTCTCGAACTATCCTTTATTGTTATACTCTTGGGAATTGAAAACTATATTGTCCCCTAATTACTATATTACTTGCTGAACAAACTCGTTGCTCATTCTTGCTTTTTCCTAAAAACATTTTAGTTAAGACAGAGCAAGGCGGTCCCTCGGGCACTGACAAGGGCAAGGGCAAGGCTACGGAGTAGCTTGTACTTGATTAGAACTTTTATGATTGTAATAAGTTTGTATTCTGTTATGTATTAGTTAAGATTATATATGCTTAAGCTATGTTTAAGATGTAAGAGATGTTTAAGTTACGAAACTTTGGGACATGAATGGTTATATTAAATAAATGTAATCTATTCGTATTTGTGTATTTCCGTTGGGTGAGATATTATTATTGTCTTAGAAATTAGAACGTGACGAACCGAATTCGAGACTGTGGCGGTCCAAATTTGGGGGCGTCACATATGATCCAAGTAAGGATCCTAAAAAAAAGGCCAAGTCTAAGGATCCAGGATGGAAATATGGATTTTGGCCAGAATTGAGTGATAAAAATCTCGTGCAATGCATACTCTGTGGGAAAAATGTTCATGGAAGAATCAAGAGATTCAAGCAACATCTTACTAGTGGGTATGGGGATGTGTCTAAGTGTCCTCGAACTACAACAGAAAGTGCAAATGAGATGCATCTAAGAAATATTGAGTAACAAAAGGAATAAGTCAATTCAATTTGATGACAGTGAAGAAGTAGAAGAAATTCAGTTATCTAATAATCCAACCAATGCATCCAATCCTTCTAATGCTTCCTCTGCAGCTATTCCAAGTTCTGGGACTGTATCTAAAAGGATGAAGAATGTATTTCAATTCCCTAAGCCACAGTCACAAATAAAGACAATTGAAACTCATCTTAGGAAATCCTCTAAAGAAGTTGTGGACGAAAGGCATCGCAAAGGTCCTAGCCATAGTTGTTAAGGCGTCGCCAAGTCATCCAGTCGATGATCAACCTACAAGGCAGTAGTACGACTTGGGTTTAGGGAGAAAGTCGAGCGCTTAGCCCAAAAAGTCGTCGCCTAGGATGCCTCGGCGTCGACTTCGACAACTTTTCGGCAAGTCGACCGACTTGGATACGACGTCGATCGACCCACTTGGTAAAAAAAATTACGTCGCTGGCTAGCCCTAGTCAATTCGCGATATCAAATAGAAGTCACAGTCGATCGAACAAAAGAAGAGAAGAAGAGTGAGCGACCGAGAGAGAGAGAGAGAGAAAGAAAGACTGCAAGAGAGAGAGTGAGTACCTTACCTCGTCGACTCCGATCATCCGACCATCCGACGACCCTTCTGGCTTAGGCGCTAAGCTCGCGACTCCCGTTACCTAGTTTTAGAGGCTTAACTTTGAAAGGCTTAGATTTTCATGTTGTTCTATAAGTCTGAAATAGTGCCGCAGAGAGCAAAAATCTTGTCCGCCACATAGTTTAGAGAGGATTCATGTTGCTGTTGTAGAGTGAGGATGACACTTTTGTGAGCATCCAAGGCGTCAAAGAATAATTTATTGTGATCATGGAGTCGTTCAATCATAGATGTGAACATGGACTACAACTGCTTTTGAATTTCTCGACAGGTAACACTAGGTGAACAACATTGGTGATATGATGCATATGATCTTGGAGTTCATCATTGTTTTTATAAAGTTACGCATCGATATCGTGAGACATCTGAGTAGTAAGATTTTTGAGAGAGTTCAGACGATACATAATTTATTTCTAGAACAGTGTTGTGTCCTTAGGATAATTTATCAGTGCAAAAGGAAGTTCAAAGAATTCATTCTAAGAAGAGGATGGGACATTTGAGGGAATTGATGAGCTTGTTTGTTTACTTTTAACCGAGGAATTAACCTTAGATTTTCCAGGAGTGGTAGGAGAGAGTTTAGTATATGGAGAATTTGAGGTCCATGAAGAGGAGATGTCTAAATAAAGAGATGAATGATGAGGAGAAGCTAACAGGCTAAAGATATGTACTGGTGACGGAGACTCAATTATGGGGAGAGTAGATTGATCCGGAGAGTTAGTTTGTTCGATTTTGTTCGTAGGAGATAGGAGTTCTAAGATCAGTGAGTGAGGAAATAATTGTGAGTCAATATTGGAATGAAATTCTACGATTTAAAGATTTGCATTATTTTCAGAAGGTGATGGTTCTTCATAACAAACAGATGTGGATGTATGAGAGTGAGAGGGTTGTTCAGAGATCAAGGGGGATAGACTTACGAATTCACCATGACGCTCAAAAGATGGAGTGAGAAATGTGAACATGGATAATATAGGAGGAAATGCACAAGGTTTATCATTGAATGGTGCAGAGCATATGAGAGTCAAGCGCGGACCGCATGGTTTACATAAGGGAAGAAGCGCGGAGCGCGCATGATGAGGATGAGCTGCTGCATAGCAAACGCTGACCGCACTCTCATAGCATTGAAGGATGCACGCGAGCTCGAAGGATGGCCCCTACCATAGTAGCGCGGAGAGCGCCTTAGTGTGAGGAAACTACACGCGGACCGCACGTGTCGGACGGGAAAGGCAGATTTGGTTTCTAAAAATGTTAAAGTTGATTGGGAAAAGGATTTGGACTTGCCTTTTTTGTACTAGGGTTTATTAGACTATAAATATTAGTTGTTTTCTTAGTAGTAAACATCTTTTGACTAGCAATTCTTTGAGGCTATTCTTGCGGAGCATATTGGGATTTTCATTGAAGGATTTCTGGAGATAGACGTTGGATTGAAGATTGAAGAACTTAAACAGAGTTTTTTTCTTCTTCCTCTTAAATTAATATCTATATCATGATGTATTTTAATTATTAGCTCCGTGTTTCTGAGTTAATGATGAACTAAATCTCTATTAGGGATACAATGGAACTTTTTATGAAGCTTTAATTCAATTACTATTATTTTCACTTGATTATCTCTCTGAATTGATTGTTATTATTCTATGCATAATTAATGATTGTTTGGCCAGTAATTAATCTTATATCTTTGATTGAATTGAAAAAGGATTTCTTAGATTAGAACTGAATATAACAACACATGAATTTGTTGATTCTTAATTGAAATAACATAACAGTGTATAAAGACGAAAGTATTTATATACCATGTGCAACTGTGATACAGGTGTGGACTTAATGAATCTATTTTAAGGATTTTACACAAAAGTAGTAAAATAGTTAAAACATATATTTTTGCTAATCATTGAAAGGTGTTAGTGAATTGTGAAGTAACCCTTGTTGTCAATTTGGAGAGGTAAATTAAGTGGAAATTAGGTAGGATAATTATTGTGGATTAATTGGGGAAATTGTATTCCTATACTTAAATCATCTGGTATTCATTAATTGTCAGTTAATCGATTCTTAATCACTTTAATTTAGTTAGTTCTCACAAATCAATTGGAGTGACTGTTTAAATAAAAATAAATTGGTAGAAATTGGATAATTAAAATAGTTGTTAATTAACTGTTCCCTGTGGGTTCGACACTCTTCTTACTATTATATTACTTGATTGACTGTGTGCACTTGCGCGTAATTGTTATTGCATAAATCAGACAACAGTATAACATATTACTATGTATATATATATATACATATACTCATCTCATTTCAACCTCATAGCATCTCTTCAAATGAAATTTTATTTTCTTAATAAAATTTTCACATATATCATTATAAAATTTCTTACACCATTTAGTTCACATCAAATTTATAGGTATCATAGTACCTTATCCTTAACATTCCTTCAAGTACATATAAATTCATTTCTAAGATTTTGAAATTGTGTAACCCATATTTTCTCTATTCTCTTTCAAATAGTAAACCATATAGGTTCTTCTTAAAAAATTTAAATCATTCCTCTATTTCCACTCTAGGTTTCAGACTTTAACCTTTAATTTAATCATTGAAAATCTTTTACATTTTCGGGTAGTCACATTCTTCCCCCCCCCCCCCCCCTTATAAGGATTCCGTCACCGGAATCACTATTACACCAAAAGTATATATAACTTTTTATTATTACCTTCACTAAATATATAATCTTACATATTTACATATTTGGCAAGTGTAAAATTGCCACTAGTTTTTCCACCGATCCTTTTCCTTGGACAATCCTTTGCCTGATGATCCACTGATCCATAAGTAAATCATACGCCTTTCTTTGGGCTGGGGCAATTAGGAGAGATATTTCCCTCTTGCCCACAATTATAACACATCTTTGCTTTACTTTTCTTCGAGTCTCCTCACCCTTTATTAGCATGGCTATTCCATTTCTATTTACGACTTCCTTTAACTTGATTCTTCTTGATCTTTCCTTCGCAATAAAGTCGATCTAACTCTTTCCTTCCTCCCTCAGCAATCATAGCCTTTTCTAAGATTGTCCCAAACGATTCGACCTGCAATACCGATAATTTATCATATAGTGAAGGTTTTAAACCTTGTTCAAACCTACGCACCTTTCTTTCTTCAGTGTCCGCTTGATGTGGGGAAAACCTTGCCAATTCATTAAATTTGGTAGCGTATTGGGAAACTGACATGGCCCCCTACTTTAGCTCGAGAAATTTTATCTCCATCTGATTCTGCATTCCCTTGGGAAAGTAGTTTTCGAAGAACAACTTCTTGAACCGTTCCCAAGTTACTATTTCCCCGCCAGCTCTGTTCTGATTGACTTCCCACCAAAAACTAGCTTCATCTTTCATCATATAGGTAGCAAAATTCGTCTTTTGCTCCTCTCCCACTTTGGCAACTGCAAACGCCTTTTCAATCTCCTTAATCCAAGCTTGAGCTTCTATAGGCTCAGTGGTCCCCTTAAACTCAGTTGGTCCAATATTCTTAAAATCCTTAAAGCTTGCTACTGGCAAAGCTGGATGATTATTTATCCTGATGGGGTTTCTATTTATAGCTCTTATTATTTGATCCACAAACTGTTCCATAATATCTGCTTGCTCTCTATTATCATTCTCTGCCTTGGATTGATTACACTGATTTCTCCTTGGCGGCATTATTCTGTATAATAAAAATACATTATTTCCTTATCCTTCATTTTAAAGCATTCAGTAAGTGCTAAAATTTAATCACTTTATAGCATATATTAATACACATATTTATATTAACATTCATCTCCATGTACACCTATCTTTTCATTTTATAGCTTTTTGCTATTACCTACACAATCCTATTATTACTCTGAAAGTCCTAAAATCTTCGGACTAACTCTTTTGAGTTTGCATCTTTAAGGTGAACCTCTTTATATCTATACTAGAGTATTCCCTATCAATCACCTGACCAGGAAATCTTTTATCTACATCCCTAAATGACTATACGCATTTAGGTGAACAAATTTGTGTTTATTTTAATAACAACTTACGTTAACTTGACACCAACTTGTGTAAATTTGATACCAATTGCATTAACTTGACACCAACTTGTGTCAATTTGATACCAACTTGTATCACGTAATGCTGACACCAACTTGTGTCAGATACCAACTTGTACCCATTTGATACCAACTTAACATAAGATTCCGCACCAAAGTTATTTGGTTTGGCATAAGCTCTCAAATAATACTTGAATTTCATAAATATTTGTCTAGCTGAATCAAATAGCTTAGACGTATACCAATAATTTAAATATCAATCGAAACATGTATCTGGCCAAATTCAATTGGCAATAAATTATCTTTAAAATTCTAAAAATTATTTTATAACGTCATGATACCGAACTGTATTTACAGTCCGTTTGAGGATTACGTCATTTTGTGACTTTGCCATATTACATCATACCATCGTGGACGGACGATCCTTAGATCACATCCGATACTAGGCAATACTGCATCGATGACTCCATCATTTTTATCATCTTTGTACCAGGTTCCATGATGCATTGATGATATATAAAATACATTTTGATATTTCAAATCATTTTTTTCTAGCCGAAACAATTAGCGTAAACTCTTCTTTAAAAAGTGCAAAACCATTGAAAAATCATTTTTTGGTGTTATCATGCCGCAATAGGTAACGATGTGTTAATGGTTCAAAGCCCACTTCTACACACTTGTAACCATGTGTTGCTGACAACAAAAATTAATTTATATTTTTAAAGACACATCAGTGTGAATTTAGCTTGATGTCAAAATTTTCGAAGTCTAGCATAGCTAGAAGATTTGGAATACCTATGCTTCCTCCATCAACTCAAATTTTCTCCAATGATTCATTACTTAATAATTCTATCTATTCTATCACCATTAAAACTTACTACACTAAAATTTCTTAATTCTTCATCCACAACATTTCTATACCCCAGTCTAGTTCATCAAACATACCACACGTTATGAATTCAGGAACTTTCCACAATAATATGAGTTTAGGAACTTATCCTAGCAATACGTAGTTCAAGAACCAATCAGGAACTGTCCATACGCTTAGGGGTTCAAAAACATACCATACGATTATGAGTCACAAACTTACCATAAGCATGAGTTTTAAGAACTTGCACTTAATCTTATATTCTCTAACTATCAAATATAATTATGAGAAAATAATCACCTTCACGTCATAGGTATATTGATAGCGTGACACCATCATCTCAATGATTATCAATGTGATAAACTAAATAGTCGTTAGAACAAGAACAAAACCCCTGCCCATACAAAGGTTTGTATAACTAAGCTATCACATGAGTCCTCAATTAAAATCCCACATGATCCTAAATTCTCTTTACTCAATACGAATTTTATTTAATCCGTATCCCATCATCTACAACTCTTTCTTAAGTTTTCATAGTATAATTTCATAATACAACTGTCGTACAACAATTCTGCTATAAAGTTTTCAATCAATCGATTGATCATCTGTCCTCCTATGACCTCATCAAATCACGTTGTGACCTTTTCCTATAATCGTGTTATATTACGATTCTTTTCTATCTTATGATCATTTTTTTTACGATCTTCTTATTTTTCACTTTAATCATATTATATTATGATTCTATACTTTTCATCTTTATTATTGGAGTTAGGTAACTCCGGATTCTTATCTTCTATAACTCTTTGAGATTCTTCTTTGAATCTTATTTATCTTCTCCTTTACTTAATAATGAATTTCCCAAATTCATCTCTTAACACTTAAACTTTATTTGAGTTTATTTTTAATCATCATCTCTGCGGTTATAGCCTAAGGTAACCCCTACCTAAGGTTTATAACTTATAGCTTTGATACCAACCTGTGACGCCCCCAAATACGGGTCCCTAGGACCTCGGACCTGGTACGTTAGGTACTTCATCTTCATACATATTCTATAAACTAATGCAGAATATATAAATATAAATTATTTATTTCACATGATTCTATCACATTTTCCAAGGTCTATTAACCTTAACTGAATACATACCTTAAGTAACTAAAAAGGTTTACAACATCATTTGCATATGATAACTAAATAGTTATAAATGCATAATAATATATTTTTTGGAATTTGCCTTTGCCTCTGCCTTTCTTCGAGCCTTCGTTTTAATCTAAATTTGTTATCATAATATAGCAAGGGTGAATACCTACTTTGCTCAGCAAGTTTAAATACAACAAGGATATATCATGATTTGAAGAAAGAATAAGCTTTCGAATTTGCAACAATATAATAATTGTTAAAGAGCATGAATCAAAATGTCAATAATTGAATGACTGAATCAATAATATTTAATGTCAACAAGGACCATGAACAGCTTTAACTGAACCTTATGGTAATGAAGGTGATCAGCCTTTCATACCTGATGAACATATGCAATATGCACTAAGTGCAAATCAATAATCAGTATAGATGTGAATAATCAAAAATAATTATTCACCAACATGCCTTGAAAATATAACTCAAGTTTGAGTTAAGGAAAACTTGCCTATACCGTTGATTACTGCTACGCAATCTAATTTAATCTCTTTATTTTAAAGACCTATCATTGTTAAGATTAATCTTTCAATCAGTATATCATATTATACCTCATAATATCATTACTTTATAAGTAAATTATCTAACATTTAACCACATAATCAAATATTAGATAACACCTTAACATCATATGTATTCTCAATTCTAAACGTAGCACACATCGAGTCTTTAACACTGTTCAATATAGTATGTTGAGTGGTTTTTCACAAACAATTAACAAACTAGTTTCTCGTCTTGCCTACACTGTATGTCACAGCGAGTTAGATCGGTTACTAGTTCGTATATACCTCTGTTCCCTAAAGAAATCGTTTAGCCCAGATACTATACATCAACCATTAGAGAGTACGACTGTACTACTACTTTTGTAACGACCGAGAAATTCTACTTAGTTTAAAATTTAAGTTTTGAATATTATTTGTATTGTGTGTTTAAAAGTCGATTTATGACCTAGGATGGTGATAATATTGTAGTATTTTTGTTGCGTGCAAGAATAAATAATTAAGAATTTTGAAGATGAAAATAAAAATAAAAAATTTTGAGAAAGTTTGCGTAAAAATACTATTCACGTGAAGAACGATACGAGATAGGTTTTGACCCTAGGTTCTTTTGGGAGATCCGTACGTCACATTGACTTTTCGTTTCAAGATCTACCGGTAATACATCGTGAAAAGTTTTATTGTCCAATAAAAATTTTCTCCAAAAAACATCGTGCTTAACACCTCGTGCTTAAAAGTTTTCTTCCGTTTTTGGACTTTTCGGTATATTTATTTTGACAAGTTGCTTTGTCGTGCTTACACTGATAAAATGCATTGTCAAGCTTGGTTGCAAGCTGCTATGTCGAGCTTGGTAGATATTTTTGGTGGCAAGTTGCTGTGTCGAGCTTGGTTACAAACTGCTGTGTCGAGCTTGGTAGATATTTTTGGTGGCAAGCTGTTGTGTCGAGCTTTGTTGCAAGCTGCTGTGTCGAGCTTTGTTGCAAGCTGCTGTGTCGAGCTTGGTAGATGTTTTGTGACTCAAAGACCAAAATACCCTAACCTCAGAAATCCTATAAATAGTCCATTCCTCCTTCACTTAAATTCACCAATTCACAAAGTTATAATCTCAAGTTGCAAAGAAATAGTTAAAGCTTGCAACTACAAGAGGTAACATCTCTAGTCGTTGTTATGTTTCATTTTATTTCATTTTATAGTCTACAAAGCTCAAGAACATAAGTCGTGGCCATGTTCGGATTTTCCAACTTCGTGTTCTTCATAAGTTCTTGAGCAAGACGTTATTATGTTCAATTTTATGTAATTGTATAGTAGAAATGTCAAGAACACAAGTCATTACCATGTTCGAATTTTCCAACTCCGTGTTTCTTCATGTGTTCTTGAGCAAATCTAGTATTATTTAAGTTTATGTTATTTCATTTATAAAATATTATAATCACATATGCAAGCTGCTATAATGCCCAAATTATTTTAATTATGATAACCAAAAGCTCAAAAACATAAGTCGTTACCATGTTCGATTTTTCGTTCTTCGCGTTCTTCGCATTCTTCGTGTGTTCTTGAGAAAAAGTCATAAATTTTACATAAGTAGGATTATGATTTTATTATTTTTATGTTATGATGTTTTATTAAGTGTTAGAACATATTATCATAGCAAATTAATGCTCGTGGTATCATGTTTACCAAATGAAATGAAGAATTGTGAACAAAATCACAGTTTTGACATTTCTGTCCATTTTCTGAAATTTTAAAATGGGAATTTGTTTTTGAAATAAATAAAAAAGTTGTAGATACGGGAGTTAAGAGCGCGTAAGCGCAAGAATCACCCAAAAATATTTTAAAACGAAGAAGTTATGGCAGTTTCCGTAAAGGACGTCAAAGCTGAAAATTTCTTCGAGGCTCTCGGATTTAAGGGCTTAAAAGAGCTAGGGTGTTAAGAAACTTATATCACCTATGAACATAGTTAAGTTAAGTTATTATATGACATATAAAGTTATATAATACGATGAATCTAACCGCTTATGCACTATATGATTGTGTAGGGTTATTTTAACAAGGTTACGCTTATTATTTATTATACTAAACACCAAGACAAGTTTTTCCTGCACTTTGTGCAAACTTTCTATTTTCATTGCAAGTTTTCTAACTTACATAACTTTGTATATTATGCAAGTATCTGAACCTTATTTCTTTATTGCAAGTTTTTCCTACACTATGTGCAAACTTTCTATTTTCATTGCACGTTTCCTAACTTACATAACTTTGTATATTATGCAAGTACTCACACTTTACCTTTTCATTGTGCATGTTTTTTCGCACTCTGTGCAAACTTTCTATTTTCATTTCAAGTTTCCTAACTTACATAACTTTGTATATTATGCAAGTATCCGAACTTTACTTCTTCATTGTGCAAGTATTTTATCCTTTAATTTATTACTTTACACAAGTACTTGAACCCTATTTGAATTCTTTTCGATATATTATGCCGAACCAAGTTGTTACCAGTTATTGTGAAGTTATTGCTATTGTTTCAGCATAACTTAAGAAATGAATTACTTATTTAGCTAATATTTCACTATTGTTTATCAAGCATAAACTGTTTAGTCAAACCAAATTATTTTGGTAAGACATCCTATACTGAGTTGAATTTACCCATGTGTGGGTATTACCCTTAATGTGTAACCGCAAACTTATTGCCTTACGCAAGTTTTCTATACTTAATCTTATGACGTTACTTGAATACTTTTCGATATCATATACCGAACCAGGTTATTACCCATTTATTGAGAAAGTTACTACTATTGTTTCAGCATAACTTAAGAAATGAATCACTTATTCATATGATATTGAATTGTTGTTTATCAAGCATAAACCGTTAGTCAAACCAAATTGTTTTGGTAAGGCATCCTATACTGAGTTGAATTTACCCTTGTGTGGGTATTACCCTTAATATGTGGGTATTACCTTAATATGTGGGTATTACATTGTGTCTACAAATTGACACTAGAGGTAGGATTATATGCGTACTTTTAGGATGTTGAATGGGCTGATCCCCTATCTCATATCCGAACTATACAAATTTTTAAGTCTTTGTGACTGACAGAAATAGTTGATATAACAAAAATTCCAGACATGTTCGAACAAGTTTCTAAGTCTGTGTGACTGACAGAAATGATTGAGTGAAATAAAAATTTCAAAAATGGTTGTGAACTCTCAGTGAAGTGAAATTGTTGAACTGTCGTTTTCTTCAAATCAAACATTTTGTTTATAAATATAAACTTGCTGAGCATGTCATAGCTCATTCTTGCAAATTATTCCCTTTGTAGTTTTAGATGATATGATAAATCCGGAACGTCTGGGATGCATAATGGAAAGAAGCTATGGTTAGATTAGTTTTATATTACTGTCTTTATTAATGTAAGTCTTATAAGGCTTTTTGTTGTAATAACAACCAAATGTTGAGAACCATGTAAACAAACATATTATATAAAATATATATTATCATCTTTTGTTTCTGCAATCGTGTATATTTACATTATTAGTTGTTTTAGCAATATTATTGAACTAGTACAGTATCCATATGAACTATACATCTGAATGAGGGTATTGAATGACTTTGGGAGTTCTGTAAGCACTGAGGTCACTCCTCGGTTCCAAGAACAATCTTTTAATTAATACTGTGAATGTCAAATAGATAGGAACTATTGATATGAAAAAAAAATATACATAAGTTATAAACCTATTCATCCAAGTGAGGGTATCCAAACACGAAAACTGTTCTGACGGGAATTATTATCTGTTATGGGATACTGTGAATATTGGAGAGATATGAATTATATATTATGAAATATTTATTTACGTATGCACCAAATCAGCTACGAAAAGTGTAGAGAATTTGGGGGCGTCACAAATTGGTATCAGAGCTTTAGGCTATAACTCTAAGGTAGAGGTATCTTAGGATATAGTCTTTGAGTCCGTAAAAATATTTAATTATACATGAAATAACCTAAAAAGCTTAATATCTTTTTGTGTAAAGCTTATATCATATATATATATATATATATATATATATTAAATATCTGAACTAATGATTCCTAAGTCGATCTGTGTGATCTCTGGGAATGATTATCATGTCTATTTGAACAGAACAACCTATGAATTCTAAATTTTTATGACTGACATAATGTAGAAAATATGGGGTTGAATAGATAAACATCAGTATATATATGTGGAAAAATCTTTGAACTATATGTTCATTCAATTCCAAACACAGTGTGAGTATAACTTGTTAAATGTTTAAACTTACTGAGTCTTTTCTAGCTCATCCTTGCAAATATAATTTTCTTTGCAGAAAGGAAATGTGTATAGATAAGTGAACATTGTTGACCTAATTTAAATATTAGGAATTTGATGTGAGAAAGAATGAATTCAGAAAATTCATATTGAAGACTAAGTTAGAGATAATTTTGAGGACGAACTTCTTATAAGGATAAGAGAATGTAATATCCTGAATATTTAGAGAACATATAAATATGATATTGAATAACTAAAGTTGCTTGTAAAGTTAATTTCGAGGACTAAATTCTTTTAAGTAGGGTTGAATGTGATGACCCGAACTTTTTAGAACTTATCAATTCAACTTTATGTGAATATATAAAAAAATTGAATTACATGTTAAATGTGGCATGGAATGTTCAATAACGTTCGTTTATGTGTTTATCCTTTTTGTTTAAAGTTACATCATCTATATACTAAACAAGTAAAATTTCTTTTGTACGATGTCAACAGATAAGAAGTTGTGAAAGATGTTGTGTTGGAAAGGCACCAGTTTTGAGGATACTGTAAGACCCCAATTTTTTTATGAATAAGATTTAATTTCCTCTAAATGTTATTTTAAATAGTAAGGTGTTGATTTGATGAATGTGGTAAGTTATGGGTAATATGCGCAAAGGTTACAAAGTAAGCAAGTGGTCATAAAATATTCATTGTGTCGGGGAATATTCATTTGGTCGGGGAATATTCATACGACGGCGCAATCATTTGTGGGCCTCATAACAGAAAACTGTCGGATAAAGAAAACGACAATAATAAGTTTTCTAAAAATAACGGCTAAACAGTTATCGTTAAACTGTTGAAATACCCGATGGTTAAAGAACAGTAATGCGCGTTGTTACACAGTAGCACACGGTATTGCACAGTATTTTAAATTATTGATTTTACGTAAGAGGTCACTCATTCAATAATTGTCACTGCACAGTACTTCGCATTATCAAATCAATAATTTATATTATTTGAATAATATTATTAGATAACATTATTGGCAATGTCTAGAAAGTTTTGTCTAGAAAAGGGGTTAGGTCATCTAATTGCGCGCCAGTAAGGAGAAATCCTTATCGGAAAGCCCCCTCTTTCCTGGGAACGACCTGGTTGTCAATATTGTGATTCTGTAATATTATTTGTGAATAATAATTGATTATTGATAAAAATGATAAGTAAATATTATTCAATTTAGATATAAATGGAGGAATTTTTAGCAAAAGAGATATTTGTTGAAAGTTGACATTTTTTTTGATAAAATAATTCATTCAAATATATTATTATAATATTACATTATAATAGTATAATGTGATAATATAATAATATAATTTTATAATTTAAATGGTAACATTTTTTACAATAAATTCATGGTATAAGAATAAAATGAGGCGGAAGAGAGAAAATAGAATTGGGATTTTTTTAATAATTATACATATTTTAATATATATATATATATATGTGTGTGTGTGTGTGTGTGTGTGTGTGTGTGTGTGTTTGTGTATGTGTGTGTGTGTGTGTGTTTGTGTGTGTGTGTGTGTGGTTGGTGGAGGTGATATGATTAGGGTGGAAGTTAGTGGAGAATGGTGGAAAAGGAAGAAAAGAGAGAAAGAAAAAGAAAGGAGGAGGAAAAAGAAGAAAAGGAGGAAAGAGAAAGGGAAGGGAGGAAAAAAAATTTATTTGGGGTATTCGGATGAAACATGTGGGGGGAGGTTTTTTAAATGTGCTGAAGAATTTTTCCAAAGGGTGGTGCTGAAATCAACCGTTTGTAAATTTTTGTCAACTTTGGTGTTCTGGCATTTTCCTATAAATAGGTTACTTAGTTAGAAATTAAAATCACGTTAGAATCAGAAATTTCTTTCTCTATAATATTGAGCGTATTTCTTGTGAGTATTTAGATATTTTGAGTGTTGATAACAGTGCAAGAATTCTTCAGCGTAATATCCGATAATCCAGACAGATCTAGTATTCTACTGAGGTAAATGATGTTATTTTTGTTAATATTGGTAAAGGATAATTTGATAAAGGATATTATTTTTCTCGTAAATGATGTTATTTCCTTTCAATATTCATAAAGAATATTATTTTCTTTCATATTCCATATTATGAAAGTGATTATATTTCATTCCATATTCCTAAATTTAAACTTACTACGGTAAGTATTGCTTTTATAATTCCTGAAATGATCAGAAATTTCTTGAGTTTTGCGTTTCATCTAATATCATTTCAGCAGAATGTTGGTATGAACATTCTTATGAAATTTTTACCTTTTCATGTCGGAGTTACTATTCATCTGTACGGTACTATTAATACATACGACACTATTCACGACAAAATTAAATTTCTTTTTCTTTGTCCAAGTTATCTTTTATGGGTCTTATTCTTGAAATTGGATCCATGTTTTGATCTTTATTCTTGAATTTTGCTCCACAATTGGTTATTATTGAACATTCTTGAACTTGGATGGATTAAATTACTAATCTCTAATATTTGTCCTTTATCTCACTTGATTCGTTCTTAATATCATTGTCATAATCCTCAAACTTAAATTGTGATGAAAGTTATCTTTGGCCTGTAATGCAAAGATGAACTGTTGATTGATGAATATCTTTGACCCGGAGTGCAAAGATGAGCTTTTTATTTATGAATATCTTTGCCCGTAGTGCAAAGATGAGCTGTTGATTTATGAATATCTTTAGCCTGTAGTGCAAAGAAGAACAGGTATTTGGTATGATCATGACCACTGGTGATACAAATGAATATCTTTGGCCCGTAGTGCAAAGATGAATTATTGATTTGAAATATATATTGATTGATGTTACAGGGATAAAATATTGATGATGGACTTTTAAATCATAGAAGATAGTAAACATCATTCTCTACTTAACTCTTCTAACGAATTATTATTTCCGCTGCAGTTGTTGATCTAAAACTTGTTGTCCATAATATTTTATCTGATTTATTGAAGACTAAAGATAATTTATTCTTTATTATCTTAGTCATAATATTCTTTACTGGGCTAGTTGAGCTCACCATTTTCTTTCATTGTTCTCTTCAGGAAATAAGAATAGAACTGGGACTAGCCGGGGAATGGAGTGATGATACAAGATAGTACTATAATAGTCCTCACTAGTTTGTAAAATAGTATGATAATAATTATGAGGACTTATTTGAGTGTTTATATTTTTGTATTATATACGATCTGTATTGAAGCTCACAGTTTGTGTGATCGTATTTTGCACGATCGTTTGTTATAAGAAGATTTGTATTCGAATTTTGTAACATGTATTTGGCGACTCAGAATGGGTTGTATGAACCTATTTTGGGGGCGTCAAAGTTGGTATCAGAGCTTAGGGATATGGTCTCTGGCGGAGATCTGGAAATAGAACTAGGAGGGGAGAGACGAGTAAATTCTTTGCTAGTGTCCTACCTAAGCTTATGTGACGCCCCCAAATTCCAAGGACCGTCATGGGGTCTCTCGAATTCGGTTCATCACGTGCTCATGGTAATACATTACGATAATAATAACTAAATATCACACGATCACAGCGAAAAATCTATTCTAGAATAATTTACAATGATTTATTATAATTATTCCCCCAAGTCTCGCAACCTACAGTACTTAATAGATTACATAATAATATCAATTAACGACTTATTACATAACCTAACTTAAGCTTAAACATAATCAAAACCAGTCTTACTACATCATCTTAATACAACATTAAAATATTTAAAACATATAAGAGACAAGCTAATTGGTAGCCTTGCCCTTGCCCTTATCAACGCCCGAAGGTTCGCCATGCTCTGCCTTAACTGAAATGTTTTAGGGAAAGCAAGAATGAGCACAAATTGCCCATCAAGTAATATATAATAAGGGTGAGTAATAAGATTCCCAATTCTCGAAAAGGTATAACAAGGTTTGATAGTTCAAGGATAACAAGAATATCAACAGTTCTCAATAACAGTCGCTAAGGACATAATAATATCAATATGATTCAATAATACGTCAATTCAAGATTTTAAATAATTGAATACTGAGCAGTCACTAAGGACTATGAACTTCTACTAGAATTGACAGTAATAAACTGAAAATCCAATAAAAACAGGTACAACAGGTGATCAGCCTAAAGTACCATCGTTATGCATAACAATCAATCATACTCAAGTGTGCACATCGGTCCTCCGACAATTATATATTCCCTTCAAAGAAGGTTGTTCTTCTCAGTCAAATACAAGATCCCGCACCAATCAATTGGTTTGGGTTGCTTTCCAATAATATAAGTCTAGCCTAATCAAATGGCATAGACACTTTCACAATATTCAAGAACAATACTAAGTTCAACATGAATAATAGCTTTAATGAAATAAGAGTTCAAGTATGCTAATTCAATTCAACCGATTAAGTAGGAAACTAGTTCGCAATATACAAGGATAGAATACTTGCACAGTAAAAGAGTGTAAGTTAGGAAACTTGCAAAATCATAGATTTCCTTGCATAAAGTAAATGCGTCGGTTAGGATACTTGCACTTTAAAAGAGTGTAAGTAAGAGAACTTGCCTTTAGCATAGTTTATCAACGAAAGCAAATCAACACTTTCGAATTCCTATCGTAATACAGTTACGTATATATGATATTCATTAGTCATATAATTAAACTTCACATTTTATCTTTGAATATACGATCAACACATAAGCTAAGTCTTAACCTAGCTACACAGTTATATAGAATATAAGTTCTATCTTTAACGTTCCTCCTTTAGAGTTTAAACACATTCTTATATCTTATAAGATCGCAATTAATACTAAATATATTTCAGTTTAGCAAGTTACAGGCATTCTCTTTGAGTTAACCGTCAAAATCGAGTTCAAGTAACATCATATAATATCACGTAGCATGTATTCATATTTAAAGGATACTTTACATGCTTGTATAACTTTTCCAAATCCAATCGTACATGGTATAGGTTCTTAAGTTAATACTTAAAGCCATTCAAGGACACGAACTCATATGGTCTAACATGCTCGCTTTTTAAACCCATAAGATATTCACATAACTTATATTAAACGTGCTCATGAGTACTCGTATTGCATATATGTAGCTAGCATTGTTATTATCTTGAAAACATGCTTTGTTTATGCTAAACTTTAATCACGGCAACCAATCATGGTATATATATATGCATGACACATGAATGAGTCTAAGAGTACTATCACATGTGTCCATAAATATCAGAATTTAAATCTCCACGTATCGTGTTAATGCTCACGTGCAAGGCTTGTATTTCTATTAGTGAATCTTACTAATAGGGCCTAACATGTTCATGCTTCCTTACGAACTATATAAACACAAGTTAAGGGTTCATTCATATATTTCAAAGTTATCTAAACATGCTCATAACATCAAAACGACTATATAGCATTTACATGATCATATCCACCTTCAAACTTACATTTTTGTTAGGAATGAGCACTAGTTAGGTTCACATGTTCATATTTTATTACGGAACCAATATAGATAAGCTAACATGCACTTCATGTGTCTCTAGGTGGTACTAACGTGCTTGCAAGGTCAGTATGTAAACATGCTTTATAATGTTAATGATTGTTTATGAAATTTTAAGTTCGTTTCCAAGCTTCATGTCGTTTTGTTAACCATGCATGCTAATACACTAAAACATGCTTACATTGCCTCATTAGGTTTATATATATGTATTAATCATGCTTCCATGCTTGTTTAAACAAAAATCAACCAATTAGTACATAACAGTTTTGTTACAGAATGCAGAAAACTGAACACAGAGGCCGGCGCTGCGGCGCGGCAACAGCAGCCACAATCTGGCCCTACGGCGCGGGTGGCGCTGCGGCGCGGGCATAATGCCCTGGGATTGGCGCTGCGGCGTGGGAGACGCTGGTACTACCGCGTTGTGGCGCTGCAGCGCGCAGCTAACGCTGTGCATCGGCGCTGCGGCGCGACATTGCAGACTCAGTTCGCTGCAGCCAAAACCGTCCCCAAACTTCCTATTTCATCGATTTCAACAAACCCAGATGCTATTAGACTTCTTTAACTTACTAACACACATATATATATGCTTATATAGCAGTCAATCGCCATTTATCAATTCCCAATTTCATGAACTCCAACCAATTTCACGAATTTGATGTTTTACAGAAATTGCAGAGCAAAAATGGAAATGAAAGTCAAGAAAGCTATATAGTGGTTTCATCATGTATGTATGTTCATATAACAACAATATAAGGGTTCTACAACCCAATCATGAACCAATTTGGCATAATCAAGAATTTGAAGGAAACTTCAGAAACAGAAAACGAAAATGAAGAACAAAGAAAAAGGGATTATACCTCTGCTAGGATTCAAATAGAGTTTGCTGCTAATCCAACTTCCCCTACTGATATATGTATATTGCTTTCACTCACTACTTATGCAAACTCTCAGCAAATTGAAAACGAAGAAACATGGCTGCTATTTATAGAAGAATCCTTACACAGACAATGTAATTGTCCATTAATTTGAACCAATAGATTGAAGCTTTGTATATCAGCTAAGGAAGAGTTGGTAGAGTGGTTGAAGAACACTGTTGTGCCCACTCCCCATATCATGATTTGCTAGAATGCTGAGTTCGAGAGAAGAGAGTATGCATAGGCTTTCACGTGTAGGAGAGGATGAGGAATGGACAAGCCATATATCTCAGCATTTGCAACATGAAGTGTATTAATACTAAGGCCATATATACATATATCATACACTTAGGCTATTATATCTATATTCATACTATATATTTAGATTACAATTAGAATTATAATGTAATCCCAATAATCATGTTATTCACATAATGTAGTAAGTGTAAATTGACACATATATTCCATTACATATATAAATAACCATCAATTATTATTTATATTCGTAATACATTATTTTAATGTATACTTACATACATATTGTCACATAGGCTATTATCATGTAACTCCCATAATTCAATAAGCCTTACCATATAATAGCGTCATATTACACTTCACATAATACATAGTTAGCTAATATATGTTACACATTTAATTCGCATGCTTGCATATAGAATCACTCATCTTATTAAATATTAATTAATAATATACACACATCCTTCATCAATCAATATAATTGTTAATCTCCATAACAATTTAATTAACCCTTATATGATTAATTATCACTTTAATATAAATCTTATTATATTTATAAACACGTTGCTCATTATTATTATTATATTTATTACAATAATAATAATCACATATGATAAATCAATCACAGTTAATATTCCACAATAATTAATTAATATTCTATGATAACAATTAATTAATAATATAGATTAATTATTCGCCTAAATTAATATAATCATTCTTATATTGTGCCACACAAGGCTATCAATGAGTTTATCGCAAACCCCATCAATTTCTCAATTATTATAATTATTCAATTTAATACAACTGAATTAATCATTCTCATCACACAAAATCATTTATATTCTAATAAATTCTCATTTCCATTAATATATTCATTTAATAATATTAGGAAATTCTCGGGTATTACATCCTCCCCCCCCTTATAAAAATTCCGTCCCGGAATTGCTGCAAGGTTACACAAACAAATGGGGATAATCCCTCATTATCCTATCTTCTAATTCCCACGTTGCCTCCTCGACATCGTGGTTACGCCAAAGTACTTTTACAGACAAAATAATTTTATTTCTCAAAGTTTTCTCTTTCCTATCTAATATCTGGACAGGAATTTCTTCATACGCCAAGTTCTTCTCCACTTGAATGGGCTCGTAAGAAATCACGTGCTTGTAGTCGGCCTTGTACGGTCGCAACACGGAAATGTGGAACACGTTGTGGATATGCTCCAACTCGGGTGGTAACACAACTTTGTATGCCACTTCGCCCACTCGCTTCAGTATCTCGAACGGTCCTATGAATCTTGGACTCAATTTTCCTTTCTTGCCGAAACGGATTTTTCCCTTCCATGGAGATACCTTCAAGAATACGAAACTGCCAACTTTGAAGTCTCGGTCCTGCCGATGCAAATTTGCGTATTTCTTCGGGCGGTCTTGAGCTGCTACTAATCTGGCTCTTATCACTGTCACCACGTCTGCGGTTTGTTGAACTAACTCTGGTCCGTGTATTCGTCGTTCTCCGACTTCATCCCAACATAATGGCGTTCTGCATTTTCTTCCGTAAAGAGCTTCGTACGGTGGCATGTCGATACTCGCATGGTAGCTATTATTATATGCGAATTCTACTAAGGGTAGGTGGTCGTCCCAATTTCCCTTAAAATCCATCACGCAAGTCCTAAGCATGTCCTCCAACGTTTGTATTGTTCGCTCACTCTGTCCGTCTGTCTGAGGATGGTAAGCTGTACTCAACCTCAACTGCGTTCCCATTCTTTCTTGCAAACTCTTCCAAAAATTGGACGTGAAGCGCGGATCTCGATCAGAGACAATTGATACCGGCACTCCATGTCGTGAAACAATCTCTTTTACATACAGACTCGCTAATTGGTTCAAACTGTAGCGGATCTTGATTGGTAGAAAATGTGCAGTCTTGGTAAGTCGATCCACGATAACCCAAATGGCATCATAACCTTTCTGCGTAACTGGAAGTCCTACCACGAAGTCCATCGTAATATGCTCCCATTTCCACTCTGGTATTTCCAACGGTTGTAGTAAACCACTCGGCCGCTGATGTTCTACTTTAACGCGTTGGCAAGTCAAACATCTACTGACGCACTCTGCGACTTCCCGTTTTAAATTGGGCCACCAAAAATGTTGCCTTAGATCTCGGTACATCTTTGTGCCTCCCGAATGAACGGAATATGTCGTATTGTGTGCCTCGTGCAAAATCTCTTCCCTCAACTCGGTTACCGCTGGTACCCATACTCTTTCTTCAAATCTCAAGATACCATCTTTATCCATTCGAAATTTCTCTTCCTCATTTTCTGTGATCCTCTTTCGGATTTTCTCACACTCTTCATCCTTTTCCTGAGCTTCCTTTACTCTATCCAACAATGTCGGATGAGCTTCCATTACAAACAACTTCTCTCCAAGCTTCTCTAGTTCTTTCACTTCTATTTCCAATTTCTCCATCTCTCTTATCAATTCTTCCTGAGTCGTCAAATTAAACAACTTCTCCCTTCCCTTCCTGCTCAGAGCGTCGGCAACCACATTCGCCTTTCCCGGGTGATAAAGAATATCGCAATCATAGTCTTTGATTAATTCTAACCATCTCCTCTGCCGCATGTTCAACTCCTTCTGTGTGAAGATATATTTCAGACTCTTGTGGTCCGTGTATATCTCACATTTCTCTCCGTACAAATAATGCCTCCATATCTTTAACGCAAAAACTACTGCCGCTAACTCTAAGTCGTGAGTAGGGCATTGTTTTTTGAAATCCTTCAATTGTCGTGATGCATATGCAATGACCTTGCCGTGCTGCATAAGTACACAGCCAAGTCCCTTGTGCGATGCATCACTATACACCACAAAATTTCCCACATCATCTGGTAATGATAATACAGGTGTTTCGCTCAATCTCTTCTTCAACTCCTGAAAACTCTCTTCACATATGTCGGTCCATACAAATTTCACCGTCTTTCTAGTCAAATTGGTCAGCGGGGTTGCTATCTTAGAAAAATCTTGGATGAATCTTCGATAGTATCCGGCTAACCCTAAAAAGCTTCTCACCTCCGTCGGTGTTCTCGGTTGTTCCCAATTACTTACTGCTTCAACCTTCGCAGGGTCTACAGAGATTCCATTCTTATCCACCACGTGGCCTAAGAATTGAACCTTCTCCATCCAAAATTCGCACTTTGAAAATTTTGCATACATCTTCTCCTTCCTTAGTGCTTCCAAAACAATCTTCAGATGTTCGGCGTGTTCTTCCTCTGTCTTCGAGTAGATCAAAATGTCGTCGATAAAAACCACTACAAATTTATCCAAGTATGGCTTGAAAACTCGGTTCATCAAGTCCATAAATGCTGCCGGAGCATTAGTCAATCCAAATGACATTACCAAAAACTCGTAGTGTCCATAACGGGTTCGAAATGCAGTCTTTGGTATGTCCTCATCCCTCACTTTCAGTTGATGATATCCTGTTCGTAGGTCGATCTTTGAGAAACACTTTGCTCCCTTCAGTTGATCAAATAAGTCGTCTATCCTCGGTAGCGGATATCGGTTCTTAATCGTTACTCTATTCAATTCTCGATAATCGATACAGAGCCTCATCGATCCGTCCTTCTTTTTAACGAATAGTACTGGTGCTCCCCAAGGAGAAACACTCGGTCGAATGTAACCCTTATCCAATAACTCTTGCAATTGTATCATCAATTCCTTCATTTCTACTGGCGCCATACGATATGGAGCTTTCGAAATCGGTGCCGTTCCTGGTGCTAAGTCTATTATGAATTCGATTTCTCTGTCTGGCGGAAGACCAGGCAGATCGTCCGGAAACACATCTAGAAATTCATTCACTACGGATATATCCTTAATTTCTACTCCCTTTTTCTGAGTATCAACGATGTAAGCTAAATATCCTACGCATCCTTTCCTTAACAATTTCTTGGCTTGCATCATCGTAACGCAACACGATTGCTTAAGCGATGAGCTACCATAAAACACTACCTTAGACTTACTCGGAGTCTGAAGGTTCACACATTTGTTCTGACAGTCAATTATCGCAGCATGGTTATACAACCAATCCATTCCCAGTATTACGTCAAATTCTCCCAATCTAATAGGAATCAAGTCTACGCCCAGTTCATGTTCTCTAATGTTTGCGTGACAATCTCGATAAATGTATTCTACAGGGATCACTTCCTTATTAGCAACTTCTATGATCAAAGGATTTTCTAATCGTTCTCGGGGTGTACTAAGTCTACTAGCAAATTCTTCAGATACAAAAGAACAGGTGGCACCCGAATCAAATAATACATAAGCATTTATATCATTGATTGGGATTATACCTGACACCACGTCCTTCGCAGCCACGGCGTCTTAGACGGTCATGTTAAAGGTTCTGGCGGTTGGGCGGTTGGATTGTGCCTGCCCGCCGATCATCAGCTTGTTGCCTCCTTGCTGATTACTACCCCCGCCACTTCCCTTCTTTGGGCAGTCCTTAATTCGGTGCTCCGTCGAGCCACACGCAAAGCATCCTTGTATCTTCTTTAGTTTCGGACAGTTGGGCGAGATGTGCCCTTCCTGTCCGCAGTTGTAGCAAGTGCCACGTCCCTTCCAGCACTCACCCTGATAATTCTTTCCACACTTCGGGCATCCTTCAGCCCTCTTCTTGAAACCTCCACGAAAATTCCCTGATTGATTATTGTTGTTTTTGTTGTTGTTGTTATTCTCCCATTTTCTCTTTCCCAAGTTGCTTCCTCCGCTACTGCTTCCTCCCGTACGATTCTCTCCTCCAGCATTCTTTCCTTTCTTTTCTTTGTTATACAGACTTAAGGCCTCACTGCCACCTTCCGCAATGATTGCCTTCTCTAGTAATGTTGCAAAGGAATCAATTTGAAGAACTGATACCTTATTGAACAGCCACGGCTTCAACCCTTGTTCGAAACGTCTAGCCTTTCTCTCTTCATCACCAACTTGGTGCTCCGCAAATCGCGCGAGTTCGTTAAACCTAGCCGCGTATTGCGCCACCGTCATCTCACCTTGTTTTAGTTCTAAGAACTTCACCTCCATCCGATTCTTCATACTCTTTGGGAAGTAATTCTCGAAGAACAGCGTCTTAAACTTATCCCAAGCTATTATCCCTTCTCCAGCTCTTTGTTGATTAGCCTCCCACCAGTAGTTCGCTTCTCCCCTCATCATGTACGTGGCAAACACCGTCTTCTGATCTTCGCCTACGCTAGCTATAGTGAAAGCTTTTTCAATCTCTTTGATCCAGGTTTGTGCGACGATTGGGTCGGTAGTTCCCTCGAACTCTGGGGGTCCTACACTCTTAAAGTCTTTAAAGGTTGTTACTGGCACAGTCTGAGGGTTTGGGCGAATGGGTTCATTGTTCCTTCCCCTTAAGGCTTCTCCTAACAAGTCTACCAGTTTCTGGATCGGGTCTACTTGTTCCCTCTCATTGTTTACTGATTTCTCAGGTGCAGTCAATCTACGTCTGGGCGGCATTATCTGCATCACAAGTTTCCATTTTAATATCATTCAAGTATATTACTTAAGTATTTCTTTTAATACTAAAAGAATAAATTATAACACGTTTCTAAATAAACTTCATTTATATTCATATGCCAAATCGTTTCATTACATGATTTTCCTAGCATACTGCTATAAATGTTATCACATATATCCCCTAATATCACAAAAGACAGGGAATATACCAACCTACTACCATACTACCCCTCTAACAAAAGATAACATGGGGTTCACATCATTATCCCACATCTTACACAAAAGATTGGGATTACAACATAGTATATACAATACATAAAGACACAACTAGTACTACCACTATACTGACTAAGGAAATCTCATCACATCATCCCGCGCTCCACTGCGCTCTTGTACTCCAACTGTGCTATATACACAACCAGCTCTCGGCTCAAGGTATGTAAAGTCTGTCCCTGTTCTGCCGGGTAGTGGTACACACCATTAATCACCCTTTCAAAAGCTGAACGGAACACATACCCCATCTTGTTCATCTTTCTCTTCTTGCACCTGACCTCGTCCTCAAGGTCGTCAGCTCTCTCATTGGACGCTTCCCACTTCTCCTCAAAGTGTAACCTATCCATCACCTCCAACTCTAGCTGAGTACGGAGTGCCTCTTTCTCAGTCTTCTCACTCAGTTCCCTCTGCTCAACCTCTTCTAGCTTCTCTGCCAAATCTACATTCCTAGCCACTGACCTGTGAAACAGAGTCCCCATCTGGATCCCTGCCTCCTTACGGTAGGCGATCTCCACCTCTAACTCTTGCATAGCCAGCTTCCTCTGGTGGTCCTCGTCCCTCAGCTTCTGGAACTCGGACTCTCTATCTTGGGCCTCTGTCTCCAGCTCCTGGACCCTGCAGTCTAACTCTAGGATCCGCTCCTCGTACTCTCCTAGCATCTGCTCCTCTATAGTAGCCTCATCCGAGTCCTCTACTGGCTCATCCTCCATCGGCTCCTCCTCTGGATCAGACTCTATCTCAATCTCGTCCTCGTCGTCAGACTCGAATGGTGCAACAGCCTGCACTGGTGTAGCCTCTAGAGGTGCCTCGTATACTACGTGTATATCCCTGGGCTCCTCCTCTGCCACTCTACTAGGTACCCCTGTGTCTGTCATCCTACAATCACAAACACGAGACAAAAAAACAGCAACTCCATTAGAATGTTAAATAAACATAAGTTCATTGTATAGAATGAAGTTACATTTCATAACAGACTAAGTCTCTCAAGGAAAACTCTACATGAGTTTTATCTCCTTCCTAACTTCTAAGTTCACCTAAGCTATAGTCCAAGGACACTCGTTCCTACGGTTTATAACTACAGCTTTGATACCAACCTGTGACGCCCCCAAATTCCAGGACCGTCACGGGGTCTCTCGAATTCGGTTCATCACGTGCTCATGGTAATACATTACGATAATAATAACTAAATATCACACGATCACAGCGAAAAATCTATTCTAGAATAATTTACAATGATTTATTATAATTATTCCCCCAAGTCTCGCAACGTACAGTACTTAATAGATTACATAATAATATCAATTAACGACTTATTACATAACCTAACTTAAGCTTAAACATAATCAAAACCAGTCTTACTACATCATCTTAATACAACATTAAAATATTTAAAACATATAAGAGACAAGCTAATTGGTAGCCTTGCCCTTGCCCTTATCAACGCCCGAAGGTTCTCCATGCTCTGCCTTAACTGAAATATTTTAGGGAAAGCAAGAATGAGCATAAATTGCCCAGCAAGTAATATATAATAAGGGTGAGTAATAAGATTCCCAATTCTCGAAAAGGTATAACAAGGTTTGATAGTTCAAGGATAACAAGAATATCAACAGTTCTCAATAACAGTCGCTAAGGACATAATAATATCAATATGATTCAATAATACGTCAATTCAAGATTTTAAATAATTGAATACTGAGCAGTCACTAAGGACTATGAACTTCTACTAGAATTGACAGTAATAAACTGAAAATCCAATAAAAACAGGTACAACAGGTGATCAGCCTAAAGTACCATCGTTATGCATAACAATCAATCATACTCAAGTGTGCACGTCGGTCCTCCGACAATTATATATTCCCTTCAAAGAAGGTTGTTCTTCTCAGTCAAATACAAGATCCTGCACCAATCAATTGGTTTGGGTTGCTTTCCAATAATATAAGTCTAGCCTAATCAAATGGCATAGACACTTTCACAATATTCAAGAACAATACTAAGTTCAACATGAATAATAGCTTTAATGAAATAAGAGTTCAAGTATGCTAATTCAATTCATCCGATTAAGTAGGAAACTAGTTCGCAATATACAAGGATAGAATACTTGCACAGTAAAAGAGTGTAAGTTAGGAAACTTGCAAAATCATAGATTTCCTTGCATAAAGTAAATGCGTCGGTTAGGATACTTGCACTTTAAAAGAGTGTAAGTAAGAGAACTTGCCTTTAGCGTAGTTTATCCACGAAAGCAAATCAACATTTTCGAATTCCTATCGTAATACAGTTACGTATATATGATATTCATTAGTCATATAATTAAACTTCACATTTTATCTTCGAATATACGATCAACACATAAGCTAAGTCTTAACCTAGCTACACAGTTATATAGAATATAAGTTCTATCTTTAACGTTCCTCCTTTAGAGTTTAAACACATTCTTATATCTTATAAGATCGCAATTAATACTAAATATATTTCAGTTTAGCAAGTTACGGCATTCTCTTTAAGTTAACCGTCAAAATCGGGTTCAAGTAACATCATATAATATCACGTAGCATGTATTCATATTTAAAGGATACTTTACATGCTTGTATAACTTTTCCAAATCCAATCGTACATGGTATAGGTTCTTAAGTTAATACTTAAAGCCATTCAAGGACACGAACTTATATGGTCTAACATGCTCGCTTTTTAAACCCATAAGATATTCACATAACTTGTATTAAACGTGCTCATGAGTACTCGTATTGCATATATGTAGCTAGCATTGTTATTATCTTGAAAACATGCTTTGTTTATGCTAAACTTTAATCACGGCAACCAATCATGGTATATATATATGCATGACACATGAATGAGTCTAAGAGTACTATCACATGTGTCCATAAATATCAGAATTTAAATCTCCACGTATCGTGTTAATGCTCACGTGCAAGGCTTGTATTTCTATTAGTGAATCTTACTAATAGGGCCTAACATGTTCATGCTTCCTTACGAACTATATAAACACAAGTTAAGAGTTCATTCATATATTTCAAAGTTATCAAAACATGCTCATAACATCAAAACGACTATATAGCATTTACATGATCATATCCACCTTCAAACTTACATTTTTGTTAGGAATGAGCACTAGTTAGGTTCACATGTTCATATTTTATTACGGAACCAATATAGATAAGCTAACATGCACTTCATGTGTCTCTAGGTGGTACTAACGTGCTTGCAAGGTCAGTATGTAAACATGCTTTATAATGTTAATGATTGTTTATGAAATTTTAAGTTCGTTTCCAAGCTTCATGTCGTTTTGTTAACCATGCATGCTAATACACTAAAACATGCTTACATTGCCTCATTAGGTTTATATATATGTATTAATCATGCTTCCATGCTTGTTTAAACAAAAATCAACCAATTAGTACATAACAGTTTTGTTGCAGAATGCAGAAAACTGAACACAGAGGCCGGCGCTGCGGAGCGGCAACAGCAGCCACAATCTGGCGCTGCGGCGCGGGTGGCGCTGGTACTGCCGCGTTGTGGCACTGCAGCGCGCAGCTAACGCTGTGCATCGGCGCTGCAGCGCGACATTGCAGACTCAGTTCGCTGCAGCCAAAACCGTCCCCAAACTTCCTATTTCATCGATTTCAACAAACCCAGATGCTATTAGACTTCTTTAACTTACTAACACACATATATATATGCTTATATAACAGTCAATCACCATTTATCAATTCCCAATTTCATGAACTCCAACCAATTTCACGAATTTGATGTTTTACAAAAATTGCAGAGCAAAAATGGAAATGAAAGTCAAGAAAGCTATATAGTGGTTTCATCATGTATGTATGTTCATATAACAACAATATAAGGGTTCTACAACCCAATCATGAACCAATTTGGCATAATCAAGAATTTGAAGGAAACTTCAGAAACAGAAAACGAAAATGAAGAACAAAGAAAAAGGGATTATACCTCTGCTAGGATTCAAATAGAGTTTGCTGCTAATCCAACTTCCCCTACGGATATATGTATATTGCTTTCACTCACTACTTATGCAAACTCTCAGCAAATTGAAAACGAAGAAACATAGCTGCTATTTATAGAAGAATCCTTACACAGATAATGTAATTGTCCATTAATTTGAACCAATAGATTGAAGCTTTGTATATCAGCTAAGGAAGAGTTGGTAGAGTGGTTGAAGAACACTGTTGTGCCCACTCCCCATATCATGATTTGCTAGAATGCTGAGTTCGAGAGAAGAGAGTAGGCATAGGCTTTCACGTGTAGGAGAGGATGAGGAATGGACAAGCCATATATCTCAGCATTTGCAACATGAAGTGTATTAATACTAAGGCCATATATACATATATCATACACTTAGGCTATTATATCTATATTCATACTATATATTTATATTACAATTAGAATTATAATGTAATCCCAATAATCATGTTATTCACATAATGTAGTAAGTGTAAATTGACACATATATTCCATTACATATATAAATAACCATCAATTATTATTTATATTCATAATACATTATTTTAATGTATACTTACATACATATTGTCACATAGGCTATTATCATGTAACTCCCATAATTCAATAAGTCTTACCATATAATAGCGTCATATTACACTTCACATAATACATAGTTAGCTAATATATGTTACACATTTAATTCGCATGCTTGCATATAGAATCACTCATCTTATTAAATATTAATTAATAATATACACACATCCTTCATCAATCAATATAATTGTTAATCTCCATAACAATTTAATTAACCGTTATATGATTAATTATCACTTTAATATAAATCTTATTATATTTATAAACACGTTGCTCATTATTATTATTATATTTATTGCAATAATAATAATCACATATGATAAATCAATCACAGTTAATATTCCACAACAATTAATTAATATTCTATGATAATAATTAATTAATAATATAGATTAATTGTTCGCCTAAATTAATATAATCATTCTTATATTGTGTCACACAAGGCTATCAATGAGTTTATCGCAAACCCCATCAATTTCTCAATTATTATAATTATTCAATTTAATACAATTGAATTAATCATTCTCATCACACAAAATCATTTATATTCTAATAAATTCTCATTTCCATTAATATATTCATTTAATAATATTAGGAAATTCTCGGGTATTACAGCTTACGTGTTATTTAATTGGTCGGTCGGAACATAGGTTTAATATATGACATGTCAATTTTTTTAATTAACCTTTGTTTTGTGGCAGAATTTAAGAATGGCAGCTGAAAATCTAAGCAATGGAGCATTTGAGACCATTGAGGCACCGCTAATCACCAACCAGAATAATGTACAACAGGAAGGCAATAATCCTCACTACAAGAAATCACACATTTTATGACGAATTTCTTTGCCACGCACAAAATTTTGTCACAATTTGTTAATTAATAATTACGAAATTCATAATCATCACTAAAACTTTTGCTTTTGCGATGACCTTTAATTTTGTTACTATTAATCATTTATATCGTCACTAATTTACACATTTGATAACGATTAACAAAATTTCGTCATAATTTATTTTGGAGGTAGAATTTAGTACCAAAATTTTGGAGGAAAATCTTTTAGTGACATGTTTGTAATAATTTATGACAGTATTTATTGTCACACAATATTTATTTCGATGACAACATAATAGTTTGTCATTAATTATTTTTATAATTTATTGACAATGTGATTTCGTCACTAATGTTCACATTTAGTGACGCCAAATACAAATTCATCACAATTTTGTTTGGAGGCAATAATTTTCTGAAATTTTTTGGAGGGCAATTTTTTAAAGACGAAAAAATAATAATTTATGATAATTTGTATTGTCATAAAAACCAATTTTATATGACGAGATACTAGTTCGTCACTAATAAGGTGAGTGGTTAAATGACAACAATTATTCGTTATAAATGCTTATATTTAGTGACAAAGTATGTAATATCTTCACATTTTTATTTGGAGGCAAAAAAATTTTAAGAAATTTTGGAGACAAATTTTGTAAAGACGAAAAATTAATAAGTTATAACAATTGTTATTGTCACAAATACTAATTTTATATGACGAGATACTAGTTCGTCACTAATATGATGAGTGGATAAGTGACAACACTGGTTCGTCATAAATGTTTATATTTAGTGACAAAGTACGTAATATTGTCACATTTTTATTTGGAGACAAAAAATTTTAAAGAAATTTTGGAGCCAAATTTTGTAAAGACGAAAAATTAATAGTTTATGACAATTTTTATTGTCACAAATACCAATTTTATATAACGAGATACTAGTTCGTCACTAATAAGATGAGTGGATAAGTGACAACACTGGTTCGTCATAAATGTTTATATTTAGTGACAAAGTACGTAATATTGTCACATATTGTATGGAGGCAAAAAAATTTAATAAATTTTGGAGATAAATTTTGTAAAGATGAAAAATTAAGGAGGCATAATATAATAAACAATATATATTATATTTGAATATTGTACGTATGGAAGATAATAATTCATATAATGTGACATGAGTCGGTAAGTTAAAATAAAACTTTAACCATGAAAGCTAATTGGGAAATTATTTAGAAATAAATAAAACAAAACTTAAAGATTAGGAAAAGAATTAACTTAAATTTAAATGAAGACCTAGTTTTTTTTAAAACAGCCAAACAAGGCCTAAGATTCGGTTAAATCTTGCCTCATCCGTTCCAAAAGAAAGAAGCAGAAAAGTTTTGTTAACTCCTATCCGTGAATCTACTTAAGTTCGGCTCCACCACCCCATCCCAAAATCCATTCTCAACTTCTTCAATTACCAAGAAAGGGTTTAATTCAAGGATGAAGCAAGGGTGGGACTATAACATCAAATTAAGAGGTAATTTATGTACTTTTAGTATGTTCATGAGAAATTGAGTAAATATAAATGCGCATGTTGATATAAATGCTATGCTTGGTTGTGAAATTGGTTGAGTAATGAGAATGTATGAAATTTGGAGTGATAAAAAAAGGTCTTGGATAAAAAAATTTTGACAAGAATCATGAATAAACATCTATGATATTCTGGGATTTAAGTTGTGCACTTGTGGTGTTTGATAAATTGTCTCAAAGGGGTTCAAGTGCTTTAAAACTAATTATTACTCAATATTTGAAATTAGATGACATTTATATATGTATTATTATGTAAACCAAGTGGATTGGGTTAATCAAAACAATCTTAAAAGTAGTTATATGGACTTAAATCAATTTGAGTTCAAGTGGGAAAAAAACTGAGTTAACAGTGTTGATTGAAACCAGTCCTGAGGTTAAAAATACTTGTTTTTTTTACAATAAAGTCTATTTCCTTAAGTCTGAATACTTTATTGTACTCTGTTTGGAGTAAAAATGTTGGTTAATAAGGCCAAAGACCATTTTTCTATTCAAATCAGTTAGCATATTGAATTAAGGTAACTGTGTTTGGGTAAAGTTAATTATGGAAATTGGTAAAGGTAATTATATTAAATGTGATGTAGCTTGAGATATATGATTTGGCTATGGAAATTCATGTTTACATGGTTAGTATATTGCACAAGAACTTTGAAAAATGAAAGTTAGTAAACTAGCTTGTTAGTTATTTTGTAAATATATGTTCATGTATGTTATTAACTATGATTGTTGCGTGTTGACTGAAATTAGAGCCATGGAGATTAGCGTGGTTGTGCGGAGTAATAAGGTTGGCGAAAATAGTTAAATGGATATGTAGCCCCAAGCCTTAGAAAACAGTCCACAAGCTAGGCGCACTCGTTATGTTCGGTAAAATGCCATAATAAACTAATTTGGCTAAAAACATATAATTTGACCGAGCCGAAACCTAATATAGATTCGTACAACCTAAACTAAGTTAACGTAAGTGCCTCGTGGCATTAAACCAAGCCGGAGCGAGTTTTAACGAAAAATGAAAAAGTGAAAAGTTAGTGCGTGCGGCCATTTTTGACGCACTATTCAAACTGTCAAATGAACCCAAAATGGGTGGCTCATGTTTTTTAAAAATAGTATTATATACCATTTATAACATATTCAAAAATGAGCGCTTTAAGACCCCAACTTTTATGAATAAAAATTTAATTTTCTTTATATATTATTTCGAAATAGTAAGGTGTTGATTTGATAAATATGAAAGTTATGGGTGAAATGTGCAAACATTTTTAAAATGAGCAAGTGGTTATAAAATATTCTTGTTGTCGGGGAATATTCGTTTGGTCGTGGAATATTCTTGTTGTCGGGGAATATTCGTACGACGGCGCAGCTATTTGTGGGCCCCCACAACGGAATAACTGTCGGATATAGAAAGCGACAGAAATAACTTTTTTACTAAATAACGGCGTAGTTGTTACCGTTAGTACTGTTGAAATACCCGGTGGTTAAAATACAGTGATACGCGGTGTTGCACAGTAGCACACGGTATTGCACAGTATTTCGAATTATTGAGTCTTACGTGAGAAGCCATTACTCAATTATTGTTACAGTAATTACTGTTCAATATTTTATATTATTGACTCAATAATTGCTACGTTGATATTTTATATTATTGACTCAATAATTGTTACATTGATATTTTATTGACTCAATAATTGCTACGTTGCCATTTGATATGATTGATTCAATAATGGCTACAGTTGATATTTTGTAGTATTGATTCAATAATTGTCGTTGCACAGTATTTCATGTTATCAACTCAATAATTCATATTATTTGAATAATATTATTAGATAGCATTATTGACAATGTCTAAGGAAGTTCTGTCTAGAAGGGTTATTTAATTGCGCGCCAGTAAGGAGAAGTCCTTATCGGAAGGCCCCCTCTTTCCTGGGAACGACCTGGTTGTCAATATTGTAGTTCTGTAATATTATTTGTGAATAATTAATTATTGATTTATATGATAAGGAAATATTTATTTTGTGGATATTAAAGAAGGAATTGGCGCTGATGAGTTTTTATCAATATTTTGGTGTGAGAAATCATCTGTTTTTGGATTTCGGATAATTTATGTTTGGAATTTGGAAAAACTTTCTTCTGCAAAGTTGTAGAGAATTAAATTTCCTATAGAAGGATATCGAATTTGTATTTTTCTGACAAAGGGGCTATTATTATGAATTATTGAAGTTTCAAAAATAAATATTATTTAATGGGTGGGACCCACTTTTGTTGAAAAAAATTCTGAGTTTGGATAGCAGCCGGCGGCGGAGGAAAATTTTAAAAATAATATTATTTTATTATTTTAGTCTCATTTGGCATCCTAAGCTTTTCCTATAAATAGGGTGCTTAGGTTAGAATTGAAAATCACACCAGAATCAGAAATTTTTTCTCTCTATAATATCGAGCGTATTTTTATGAGTATTTCAATACTTTGAGTATTACTATTCAGTACAAGCTTCCGTCGGTATTATATCCGATATTCCAGTCAGAGGTACTATCTTTTTGAGGTAAGGGATGTTATTTTCTTTCGTAAATGATGTTATTCTTTTCAATATCATTATACAGAAATATTGTCATGAATTTTATGTTAAAATTCTTACTTTTTCCGTCGGAGTTACTACTCACGTATACGACACTATTCACGTATACGGCACTATTCACGGAAAAATTAAATTTTCTTCTATTTGTCCAAATTGCTTGTTAAGGTTACTATCTTTGATTGTATCCAAGTTTTGAACTCTATTCTTGAATTTTGCTCCATAATTGATTATTACGAGGTATTTTTGAATTGGATATACTAAAATACGAATCCTTAGTCTTTGTCTTTTATCTCACTGGATTCATTTTTTTTAAAATGTTTTTCATCATTCTCAGTCCTAGAAGGTGATGTAACTGAATATCTTTGGCCTGTAGAGCAAAGATGAATGATTACTTGATGAATATCTTTGGCCTGTAGAGCAAAGATGAATGATTACTTGATGAATATCTTTGGCCTGTAGAGCAAAGATGAATGATTACCTGATGAATATCTTTGGCCTGTAGTGCAAAGATGACAGGTGTTGAGATGAATATGACCACTGATGATACAAATGAATATCTTTGGCCTGTAGTGCAAAGATGAATATTGATTCGAGATGTATATTGATTGATGTTACAGGGATAAAATATTGATGATGGACTTTTAAATCATAGAAGACAGTAGACTTCATTCTCTACTTAATTCTTCTAATGAATTGTTATTTCCGCTGCGAATATTGATCTGAAGTTGGTTGTCCATTATATTTTATCTGATTTATTGAAGACTAACGATAATTTATTTTTCCATTATCGTAGTCATAATATTCTTTACTGAGCTAGTTGAGCTCACCCTTTTCATCTGTTGTCCTCTTCAGGAAATGAGAATGTTGCGGGAACTAGTCGGGGGACAGAGTGATGGTCCGAGTTAGAGCAGTAGTAGTCCTCACTATTTCTGATAAATAGTGTGATAATAATTGTAATGAGGACTTAGTTTGAATCTTAATATTTTCTACATATTTGTATTGAGACTCACAGTTGTGTGGTCGTATTTTGCACAACCGTATGATATAAAGTTTGTATTTGAATTCCGTACCATGTATTTGGCGACTCAGAATGGGTTGGGTTGAATGGACCTATTCTGGGGGGCGTCACAGTTGGTATCAGAGCTTAGGGATATGATCTCTGGCGGAGATCGGGGAATAGAACTAGGAGGGGAGAGACGAGTAAATCCTTCGCTAGTGTGTCCTACCTAAGCTTATGTGGTATTTAATTGGTCAGTCGGAGCATAAGGTTCATATGTGGGATGTTATTTGTTTAATTAACCCTTGTTTTATGGCAGTATTTGAGAATGGCAGCTGAGAACGTTAACAACGAAGTGAATGAGACTGTGGAGACACCTTTAATCGTTAACCAGGAGAACGTGCAACAAGAAGGCAATGTTCATCCTGAAAATAACGCTGGTCAGACGATAAACGATGAGATGTTTAGAAGTTTTTTGCAGTTTATGCAAAATCAGACGAGGGAGACTCGTGTGCAACATACAGGTAGAGATAATAACAACACGCGAGCTGTCACTGCTAAGCAGTTCAAAGAATTGGGACCACCAGAGTTTCTGGGAAAGCCAGATCCGATCAAGGCGGAGACGTGGATTAAATAAATTACCAAGATATTTGATGTCTTGGGATGCACGGAGGAACAGAAGGTTCCATTCGCCACGTTTATGTTCCGTGGAGAGGCAGATTACTGGTGGGAATCCGTGAAGCGTACCCAGCCTGCCGCACTCAAGATGTCTTGGGAAGCGTTCCAGAAACTGTTTAATGACAAGTACTTCCTGAAAGTATTCGTCATATGAAAGAAGTAGAATTTATTAGACTCGAACAAAATAACATGACGGTATCCCAGTACGAGGCTAAGTTCGCGGAGCTGTCCAGGTTTGCACCTCATTTGGTGGAGAATGAGGAACGCATGACGCGGATGTTTCTAAGAGGTTTGAAACCCGAAATACGTCAATACCTCATTTCTCATAAATTTTCTTTATATTCGGATGTAGTAAATAGGGCCCAGTTATTAGAACGAGATCATGATTATGTTCAACCGAAGGACCACAACCAAGGTCGTACCGGTGGCAGCAGTCATCGGAGCAATGACAACCAGCGAGGAGGAAAGTATGACAGAAGCAGTAACCACTCCGGTGGTTATCGTGGTCATGATAGTAGAAGAAGCGAATCGGGGGGAGATTTCAAGAAGAGAAGGTACAACAATGAGAACGTGAAGACGTCGACATCAGCACCAGCATCAACTGTTTCGAGGGGAGGAGAACGACCACCGGTCGTATGCTTTAAATGCGGGAAAGAGGGACATATCAGCCCAAACTGCCTACAACAATTCAAAGGATGCTATAACTGTGGAAAAGAAGGACATATAGCTCGAGATTGTCTTGTTATGAAACCAAGTTCAGCGGGGGTGGTGATTCCAAAGGCGGTTGCAGACAAGTCAAAGTCGGTGATTCCTGGAAAAGCGTTTGTCGTGACAGCCCAAAACGCGAGGAATCCACACGAGGTGATTACGGGTAAGCTGATCATAAACTCTTGCGAAGTTTACACCTTGTTAGATACCGGTGCTACCCATTCCTTTATTTCACCTGCTTGTGCTCAACGTTTGAACTTGACTTCTGATAAATTGGACTTTGACTTATCTGTTGAAACTCCGTTGGGAGAAACCTTCGTTACATCTACAGTTTACAAATCTTGCTTGATTCAGATTGGTACCCTTACCTTACCTGTTGATCTTATATCTTTGAAAATACTTGCATTTGACGTGATTTTAGGAATTGACTGGTTAACCACTTACCATGCCAAAATTGATTGTTTTCGTAAGGTTGTTAGTTTTCATATTCCTAATCAACCTGTTGTGCGAATTCAAACCACCAAACCACTAAAATCAGTCAATATCATTTCAAATCCCAAGGCTATTCGTTTATTGAAAAACGGATGTCAAGCTTTCTTAGCTCATGTCACTGATCTAAATCAGAATACATCAGATTTGAATGATATTTCCGTTGTTAATGAGTTTCCTGATGTATTTCCCGAAGAACTTCCCGGTCTACCCCCAGAACATGAAGTTGAATTCTTTATTGACCTTGAGCCCGGTACAAAGCCCATTTCTAAAACCCCATATCGAATGGCTCCTATTGAACTTCAGGAGTTAAAGATTCAATTACAAGAATTGTTAGACATCGGTTTTATTCGTCCTAATACATCTCCTTGGGGTGCTCCTGTTTTATTCGTAAAGAAGAAAGACGGGAGTATGCGACTTTGTATTGACTATCGGGAGTTGAACCATGTCACCATTAAAAATAGATATCCGTTACCTCGTATTGATGACCTGTTCGACCAGTTGCAAGGAGCGCAATTCTTTTCAAAGATCGATCTTCGTTCTGGATATCATCAGTTGAAGATTAAAACTGAGGATATTCCAAAGACTGCTTTCAGAACACGGTACGGGCATTATGAGTTCTTAGTCATGTCTTTTGGATTGACTAATGCTCCTGCTGCTTTCATGGATATGATGAACCGTGTATTTAAGGAGTATTTAGATCAATTCGTTGTTGTCTTTATTGATGACATTCTCATCTATTCTAAAAGTCGTGAAGATCATGAACACCATTTGAAGTTAGTACTTCAAAAGCTTCGTGAGAACAAGCTATATGCTAAGCTGAAGAAATGCGAGTTTTGGCTTGAGGAAGTAGCATTCCTTGGGCACGTGGTATCGAAACGTGGAGTATCTGTGGACCCGGCGAAGATTGAAGCAATACAAAGCTGGGAGCAACCTAAGTCGGTGACCGAAGTACGAAGCTTTCTGGGCTTAGCTGGTTACTATCGGAGGTTCGTAGAGGGATTTTCTCGAATCGCTACTCCATTAACTCAGTTGACCCGGAAAGATACGAAATTCGTTTGGAGAGAGGAATGCGAGAAGAGCTTCCAAGAGCTCAAGAGGAGACTTATTTCGACACCTGTTCTGACAATACCATCTGGTTCAGATGGATTTGTTATTTACAGCGATGCTTCGGGCAAAGGGTTAGGATGTGTTCTCATGCAACATGGGAAAGTCATAGCCTATGCCTCGCGACAACTCAAAGAATATGAGAGGAATTATCCTACTCATGATCTAGAGTTAGCAGCTGTCGTTTTTGCGTTGAAGATCTGGAGACATTACTTGTACGGAGAGAAAGTGGAGATTTATACGGATCATAAGAGCCTTAAATATTTCTTCACTCAGAAGGAACTCAACATGCGGCAACGACGTTGGCTTGAGCTGTTGAAAGATTACGATCATACCATCCAATACCATCCTGGAAAAGCGAACGTGGTAGCTGACGCGTTGAGTAGAAGATCATATGTGGGAACAAGTGCAATGATGTCAAGTATACGCGTAGAACCAGCTTTGATTGATAAAGTTAAAGCTGCTCAAGCTACGGATGCGGAGCTGATGAAGATGAAGAAGAAGGTACAAGAAGGTGCAATTCCAGAAGCGAGAATCGATGAAGATGGAATACTTCGAGTCAACTCCAGACTTTGTGTTCCTAACGATTCCGACTTGAAGTATAGAATCATGATGGAGGCACACAACACACCGTTTGCAATCCATCCTGGGAGTACTAAAATGTATCGTGATCTTCGACATACATTTTGGTGGGGCAATATGAAGAGAGAGATCGCGGAGTTTATCTCGAGATGTTTAACTTGTCAACGTGTAAAGGCGGAGCATCAAGTGCCGAAGGGTCCATTGCAACCACTGGAGATTCCGAAATGGAAGTGGGAACATATTACGATGGATTTCGTTACGGGTCTTCCCAAGGTTTCTCAAGGCTTAGATGCGATTTGGGTTATTGTTGATAGATTAACCAAGTCTGCTCATTTCTTCCCGATACGAGAGACTTATTCTCTTGAACGTCTTGCTCATATGTACGTGAATGAGATTGTGAGGTTGCATGGCATGCCAGTATCCATAGTTTCGGATCGTGATCCCAAATTTACTTCACGATTTTGGATCAGTTTGCAGAAAGCTATGGGTACGGATTTACGATTCAGTTCGGCTTATCATCCTCAAACAGACGGACAATCGGAAAGGACTATCCAAACTCTTGAAGATCTATTGAGACTTTGTGTTCTAGACTTCAAAGGGAGTTGGGATAAGTACTTACCATTGGTAGAATTCTCCTACAACAACAGTTATCAGGCAAGTATAGGCGTAGCTCCATTCGAAGCATTGTATGGGAGAAAGTGTCGCTCTCCAGTATGTTGGGATGAGGTGGGTGAAGCAACATTGTTGGGACCGGAGTTAGTACGTATGACTACGGAAAAGATCCAAATAATCCGACAACGTATACAAATAGCACAAGATCGACAAAAGAGTTATGCGGATCTTCATCGAAAGGACGTTGAATTTAACGTTGGGGAGAATGTATTGTTACGTATTGCTCCATGGAAGGGAGTTACGAGGTTTGGGAAGAGAGGAAAGCTCAACCCACGATTCATTGGTCCATTCGAGATTCTTGACCGAATAGGAAATGTGGCTTATAGACTCGCTTTACCTCCAAGCATGTCTCGTGTTCATAACGTGTTTCACATATCCGTGTTACGTAAATATGTGAAGGATCCAAACCGCATTATTGAGTTAGAACCAGACGAGATAGCCGAAGATTTAACGTACGAGGAGGTACCTGTCAAGATCTTGGATAGGAAGGAGCATGTCTTACGCTCGAAAATTATACCTCAAGTTAAAGTTTTGTGGAGAAACCATGCAATTGAGGAAATGACCTGGGAGTTGGAATCGGAAATGAAAGCGAGGTATCCTCACCTTTTCGACATACCAGGTACGTACGTCAATTTCGAGGACGAAATTTCATAAGGAGGGGAGGTTGTAAGACCCCAACTTTTATGAATAAAAATTTAATTTTTTTTATATATTATTTCGAAATAGTAAGGTGTTGATTTGATAAATATGAAAGTTATGGGTGAAATGTGCAAACATTTTTAAAATGAGCAAGTGGTTATAAAATATTCTTGTTGTCGGGGAATATTCGTTTGGTCGTGGAATATTCTTGTTGTCGGGGAATATTCGTACGACGGCGCAGCTATTTGTGGGCCCCCACAACGGAATAACTGTCGGATATAGAAAGCGACAGAAATAACTTTTTTACTA